>BROE01000010.1:6021822-6054963 GCA_036571765.1 Plecoglossus altivelis | reverse complement strand
TGTGTGTGTGTGGGGTGTGTGTGTGTGTGTGTGGGGTGTAGGAAACATCTGGTGGATGGCGTGGCAGAGACAGCTTTATGTCCCTCAGCCCAGATGGTGTCACAGCATCGTCTAGAATCCCTCTCCTCTCACCCACCCCACGCCAACCCTGACACACACACACACACACACACGCACACATGCACACACGCACACACACAGCCATTAGTCTTGATTAAACAGACGTAACTACGGTAACCAAATAAATAATGTGCATAAGGACTGCAAGTGCTCACGCACACACACACACACACACACACACACACTTACAAACTACAAACATTCTCTCCCCCAGTCCCTGTGGTCTGATAAATAAGAACAGGTCTAAAGTGGTGTTTAAATGCCCATCCCAAAGTTTTAATGATACACCAGAGCTTCACTCACAGAGAGTTACAACATACAGCCATTAACACACTCTCCAGCAGCTGCTCCAGTCTGTGTGTATGTGTGTCTGTGTGTGTGTGTGTGTGTGTGTGTGTATGTGTTAGTGTGTGTGCGTACATCTGTCGTCAATGGCAGCCGAATCGACTTCCGTCAATTACTGCAGAAGTCCATGCCTGGAAGTAGGACTCAATAGCTCAAGCGTGGCAATAGTGTGTGTGTTTGTGTGTGTGTGTGTGTGTGCGCGTGCTGACATACCTGTGTATCTGTATCTGTTGGCCCCGCCACTGTAGACCACATCATCATGGGAGGGGCAGAAGGTGGGGTCTGAATGTTGAGACAGCGGTGTGTTCAGGTGTGTGTGTGCGTTCTGGTGTGTGTGTGCGTTCTGGTGTGTGTGTGCGTTCTGGTATGCGTTGGCCGCTACAAGCGGGCGTGCGGTGGGAGTTGTGTACAAGGTGTAGTGTGATGTGTTGTGCGTCGGTGCGTGTAAGGCGGTGTGTGTTGGTACAGGTGTGTCTGCAGATGTGCGTGACGGTGCGTGCGTGTTCTGAACCCAGGTGCAGACAGCTTTAGAAGGGTCCAGGTCACATGACCCACAGTAGGAGGTGGCAGCAACATGTATGGGACACAGAGCGCTGGGTCTGCACTGCTCCTGCAAAGGGGACACACACACACACACACACACACATGCCAGGGTCACCTGCATGCTACATGGGACACTACCTGGCCTTCCTCTATGTGGCTGGAGAATGAGCATGTGTGTGTTAGTGAGTGTGCAAGAGTGTGTCCATGTGTGAAGCGGTGTGAGTGGTCTCCTTGTGTGTGTGGTCCTTAATGGCATCATTAGAGCTAATGACAGCTCCTCCCCGCTCCTTCTCTCGCTCCCCCCTCACTCTTTTGTCTCTATCTCTACCCCTCTATTTTTCTCATTCTTCCCCCCATTCTGGCCATTTTCTCCCATCTTTATCTCTCCATCTAGGTTTCTCTCCCCTGTCTTTCTTTCACTCTCTCCTCCTGTTCTCTACCAAACTTTTCATTGGCTCCTCTCCTTTTGTCTCTCCTTCTCTCTCTTACAGTAGAGGAGACGCTCTACCATGACCTCTGCTGATAAATGGAGGATGGCTCAGGTCCCTCGCTCCTGTGGTGTGTGTGAGTGTCACATATGTCTGGGTTCCCACCGCCCTTGTTCTGTGCCACCATGCCCACGCCCACGCCAACATCCACACCCACGCCCCCACCCGCGCCCACACCTGGAGAAGCAGTCCGGGTGTTGGGCGGTCCGCACACACGTGTCTGCGAGGGTCGTAGCCCACACCATTACAGCATTCCTCTTCCTGCCGTATGACCTCTGACCCGCAGCACTGTAGAGCCACCGTGGCGTTTCCAGCAGGGTGCATTGTGGGAGAGCCGTCCTGGCCGCTGCAGCACAGTGTGGTGGAGGAGTTGATGTAGTCTTCACCACAGCAGAGAAAACCTGGAGAAGATCACAAATTACACACACAGCACATTCAGTATGTATGTGTGTGTGTGTGGAGGGGGTGCCTGTGTGAGTGTGCGAGGTAGTGTGTACGTGTAGGGGTGTGTGAGCATTACTTTGGCAGCACAGGCTCATGGGGGTACACGCCACTTGTATGTGTGGAGCATGTGTCAGGTGTGTAGTTTAAGTGAGGTTTTCTGCCTGTTGCTAGATGTCAAACCATGTTACCCATAATGCATCTCTCATGCTCATCAACCATAACTCTCTCCCCCTCTTTTACCCTCCCTTCTATCCTTCACTGTCTAGCCTTACTCCTCCTAGCTTGCTTCTTTCTCTTTCATTCTCTCTTCTTCCCTTTCTCCCTCTTCCTCCAGTCCTTCTCTCCATTCGAACCCATTCCCATGGTAGAGCGCTGCATGGCGTGTGAGAGAGGGTGGAGGCGGATGTGAGTTCGGAGGGAGAGGAGGGCGATTCTGACTTGACATGTGTGATAGTGAGATGTGGTGCGTGTCTGCTATGGTAACCTTGACTATCAAGGTGAACATTATTCCAATGCATCCTGTTTCTTCTACTTTGTTTCTTCTTCTGGCTGTTTCTGAGGGTGAACATATCAAGCTTGTCTCTTCTTCGTTCTGTCTCCCTCAGTTCTAGCCCCCCTCCCCTTCTCTCTCTAAACTGTTGATCTCCCCATGTCATTCTCAAACAACACTTTCTTAAACTGACGCAATCATCACAAGTGTCCGTGTAGAAACCAGTTCAGATGTGTTATTCTGCAGTCTAGTTACCACCGCTGTGCCTTAGAGTGAGATTAAACTCCAGACCCGTTTAATCCTAACATAATCTGACGTTGTGCTTGAGGTTTGGGCTGGGTTAACCTGGGTGAGGGGAAACGTTCGTGACCCCTGTGTACTAACCTTACGTAAACCATCACTACTTTAATCACCATCCAGCTTGTTCCTGGATGATGAATGCCTAATTGTTTAATACTGTAATCAGCATTCATTCTTTGCGCAGATAAACGGTGACAGAGCCATTAATTCACTCGGTAATTTCACTTAACGGCCAAAACAGCGGCTCTGCAGATTTAACGGGTGGTGGCGTGCCGTTCCAGCGAGGGTCCCGGCATCCATCACGTGTGGCGGCGTGACATAAAGATGTGTGACGCTCGCTAACTCACTTAGGGCCGGCAGATGTTGCCGCGCAGGGCTTGGTGGCGAATCCCTGGGCGCCTCGCTTCAGCTTCAATGACTCACAAATAAACTGGTGGCTCAACAATTTTCCAAAATAGCTTCCCAGCCTTCCTTCCCTCCCTTCCACCCTCTCTCTCCTTCCCTCCCTTCCACCCTCTCTCTCCTTCCCTCCCTTCCACCCTCTCTCTCCATCGCTCCCCTCCGTCTTTCCATCCTTCCCCATTTCAGCCCCTCTCTTCATCCTGACTGGTTTCTACCCCTCCCCCTGATCTGTCACTCGCACTCTGTTCTACCCAGCCTCCCTTCCCACCTTCCCTTGCCCCCCTCCCTCCCTCCTACACGAAATCCTCTACT
The DNA here is from genome assembly GCA_036571765.1 of Plecoglossus altivelis. Classification (NCBI taxonomy): domain Eukaryota; kingdom Metazoa; phylum Chordata; class Actinopteri; order Osmeriformes; family Plecoglossidae; genus Plecoglossus; species Plecoglossus altivelis. The sequence continues at coordinate 6,051,519 of BROE01000010.1, read as the reverse complement.
CCTCTTCCTCCCCCTCCATCTACTCTTCCTCCTCTCTTCCTGTTCCATCCCTCTTCCTTCGCTCCTCTCTTTCTGTGCCTTCCACTTCCTGTTCTCTCCATCCATCCAAGCAGCAGAGAGAGAAAGCAGGAAGGAGAGTGATAGAGTCGTAGAGAAAAACAAAGAGGGGAAAAGTGAGAGAGAGAGTGGGTGATGTGGTTTTGATCTCTCTGCTAAAGCTAAACTTCAGTTCTTTTCCATATCAGCCTTTGAGCAGAAAGGCAATCCACGAGTGTTAACACACACACACACACACTCACACACACCTCTTGTTTTCTCTGCACTGCAGAACGCTTTAGTTAATCTTCAGATTTATGATGGATTTGCATACATTCATTAGTGAGCTGCAGAGGCTAGCTAACAGAGGTGCTTACGCTCTTATGCCGTGTGAATTAAGGTTGGTTCTCTTAATGATAAGTCAATATTTAGCCTCCAATGAACAACTGATAAAAATGTGTGCTGTGGATTACTGAAGCCTCCAGGCTACTAAAGCTCAACTTAAAACAAACAAAACACTTTTTAAACACCTGAATATATTAGCCCGGTTTAGCTCAACTCTACAGTGACACTAACACACACACACACACACTGCACACACACACACGGTTAAAATGGTACAAAAATAAAGCGTTTTTGAAAGTCACTGATACACTACCCCAGACTAGCAATGCTCATGACAGTATTAGATTACCATGAGCTAAGAGAATATCACACTCATATTTATATTTCTGTGTGCTCTGCGTTCCTTCATTCAAAGGACAAGAAACACTCACACACACACACACACACACACACACACACACACACACACACACACACACACCCGCGCACATCACTTGTGTGGCTTGCATTCCTGTAAGGACACAAGTGCTGTGTGCTCAGATGAAATCACATTGAATTGACTTTCTCACATTGAGACATCTGCCCCAGTGGACCACTGTCCCCTTCTCCCCATAACTGTATGTGTGTGTGTGCGTGTGTGTGTGTGTGCGCGCGCCTGATGAGGCTGTAACTGCTAGGGTAGCAGTTATATTTTCACCTCCTCTCTTTGGGGAATTTCCCCAAGTGAGACACAGCAGGCAGCTGTCTATGTAGCTATACGTCTCAGTCGGAGAGAGGGATGAGAGGGAGGGAAAGAGAGAGGGATCGTTGAGCTAAAAATGGAGCGTAGAGCATCCGACACAGGAAACAGGACACATGAGAAAGAGGGAAGGGGAGGGGTGAGAGAGAGAGAGGTAAAGAAGGAGAGATGCACAAGTAGAACAGAACTACATGCTAAACATGGGACAGTATTGATTAGTAAAAGCTCTCTCTCTTCTGATATCTCCTTCATCTCTCTCTCTCTCTCTCTCTCTCTCTCTCTCTCTCTCTCTCCTGTCTCTGTGTGTCTGTGTTCATGTCTGATATTGGAGAGCCCTCTCTGTCAGACTCACTTTAAACAGCCTTTGGCTTCTGCAACTCCTTCAAAGACTGGCTGACACCTCGCACCATCTGTGTGTGTGTGTGGGTCGGCCCGCAACTCTATGTTTGCGTGTTTTTAGGAGTGTGTGCCTATACGTTTGTGTGCGTTCGGTGTGTGTGTGACCAGGCGGCTGACGCTAAGCTAACGCTAACAGGCTAATGGCCGGGGGCTGCTGTCAGCCATTAAGGTAACCTAATAGAAAAGCCATCATCATAAATAGATTAAAAGCAAACGTCTTCATCCCTTCAGCGGGCACTCTATCTTCTGCAGAGTCCAGACGCTCCCATTTGGAATGGAGTCCAGCCCTCCATTGGTTTTCCATCACTGATGAGGCAGTTTTGGCAGAACAATGTGAGGACATACGTGGGATGATTAAGCAGGGCTGGTGAACACGCACGCTCGCCACATGCACGCTCGCCAAACGCACGCTCACACACACACGCACTCGCTCTCCACATGCACGCTCACACACGCATGCATGCGCTGGCCACATGCATGCTCACACACACATGCGCGCGCTCGCCACTCGCATGGTCAGACACACACATGCACGCGCTGGCCACACGCACGCGCTTGCATGCATACTCACAAGCTCTCTTTAGTTCATGCACGTAAACACACTAGGACACTTTAGCTCATGCACATGCAAAGTGGTTCATAACACACACGCACTTGATCGCCAGACACATGCACACACATGCACACACACACTCACACACACACACACACACACAGACTCATCTCCAACAGGCTCAGTGCTTAACTACTAGGATAATTTCCTCCAGCAAATGGACACTGTGCCCTTGAAACACATATTTGATTATTACTTTTTTCCTTTTTTTTTCCTTTTCGCATCATCACAGCCATTTCCATCACCCTGATCATGCTGTGCTAAGAGAACACCCCAGGACCTAGATGCTTTTAACACTTAAACGGTGAAAAAAGATATTCAGATGTGCCCTTGAACGTTTGGGCTGGCTGGCCGCTGTGCTTGCGGCAGGGAAGAGTTAAAGCAGCGAACACATACTCAGGCAGGAAGTCAGGGGAGGAACGATTAGGGGAGCGCACACTGAGGCCTTATGGGCTTAAGAAGGAGCTTGGAGCAATGGGAGGCCGTACAGACAACTAACAGTGTCCTAACACACACACAGACAACACACACGTACATATATTTATATTAGGGTGCTGTTGTCTATTTGAGCAGCAGTCAAGATTCTATTGGCTGACAAGATTCTGTTGGCGAACTGTTTCATCACAGTGAGTGCTGCGTTGTTCTACATCTCAACAGCAGCGTTCACATGTACATCCACTAGCACACAGGTAGCACTCGGTAGCTCCACTCGATTCTTTGGACTGATGTGAAGGGAGTTGGTTCGCTTATTTAGGTAACAGAGGAGTTCATGTGATTCAATTCTTTTTGAATAATTGAGTTTGAATCAGTTATTTGAGTTGAACTTGGATCACTTGTCCTTGATTGCCAAACTAGTCACATGTGAACGAGCAGCAAGCTTCTCCTCTGACAGGGACTGATTCGTTTGCGTCTCCAGGATTCTGACTTTCAGGTCAAAGCTGAGTCTCTTCCAGCTCAGCTGTGGATGATGATACAGCTGTTTACTCCAGTTAAACCTGGAACAACACAAGCTTATTGAATGAAGCGCCACTGATTCTATTTCTCCTTTTTAATTTCCCTATTTTCCCCTCGCAAATTCAATAGTCTTGCCCGAAGGATGTGTGCAGGTGTGTGTGTGTGTTTGAATGAATGTGTGTGTGTGGGCATGAGCGAGTGTGGCATTGAGTGTGTGTTCATGAATGTGTGTGTGAGATACGTGCGTGCCTACACGTGGGTGTGCGAATCTGTGTGAGGTGATGAGTGTGTGTGTGAGTGTGTGTGAGTGTGTGTGTGAGAGCGTGTGTGAGTGCGGGCAGAAGGCCTGTCTCCCAGCATTGCGTCCCCCTGTGGAGTGTGTGTATGGCTCTTGACAGGGCTGAGTGTAATGTGTGATAGATCACTCTACTGGGACTCCATAATCACATCACACCCTGGCAACGCTCAGACGCCTGTCGCCACGGGAACGCCTTCACACGGACACAGGGAGGCCTTCTCGACCCTCAGCCTCTCACTCTGCCTGGGGTTATTCCTCGTTCGCTCGCTTTCTATCTCTCTTGCCCTTTGTTCTACCCTTCATTAGTATTTTGCTTTCAGTTTTCTTGTAATCTTATTTCCCACGTATACTCTGTCTTTCTTGTGCTTGTCTTTCCTTATGTCTTTATCTCTCTCTTCTATCTTTTCTCTTTTGTTTCCTAGTTCCTGTTTGTTTTTGTTTTTTTATAGCTTTCCCAGCTGACCGACGCCTGCTCTAGTCTACTCACATCGACCTGTACTGATGTAATCTACTTTGTCTGTACTGTCTCTACTCTGTCTCTACTGCTCCGTTTCTACTGGCGAGAAGCACAAACTGGGACAGAGTTGTCCAAAAGAACTGCCAAGGTTAAGTAGCAAACCCTATAATAAGTGTTGCTCTGTGTGTGTGCGGGTGTGTGGGTGTATTTGTGTATGCATGTGTGTGTGTGTGTGTGTGTGTGTGTGTGTGTAGCAGACGCTCAGGTCGGGGCTGGAGCATGGGGCCCGGGGCCTCCGACAGTGCAGGCACCCGGCAAATGGCCTTTAGCATCGCTAACTGAGCTAGTGCAACAATCCATCATACCATATGTTCTCACTAGGAAGCTAACGCTAATGACGGATGAGGAGTGGAGAGAGGCAGGTTAGGATGAGAAAGAGAGGGGGGGAGTAGAGAGAGGAGGAGGAAAATGAGGTTGTGGGGGTGACTGAGGTGGTGGGGGTGGGGGTAGATTCAGCAAGTTTGTAACTACAGTATTCTGGGGTTTGTTTCCTCTTTTTAAGATGTCACCTTGTCAAAACCATCTGAAAATGTGAACGATGGATGTGTGCAGGATGGATTGGATGCAGAACGCTGGTGATATAGGTAGTTGTGAGGACACCATGTCCTTGTTAGTCCAAACTCTATAAGCAGCAACTAGCAGCATCTGGGAGGAGAGAGGCTAATGATGCTACCACATACACTCATTGTTTGTGTGTGTGCGTTTGATAAATTGTGTCATGTGTCCCACGTTGGCACTGGTCGCTATATGAGTCCCGTGGTGTGTGCCCTGGAGTGTGTGTGTGTGCATGTGTGTGTAAGTGTGTCCTGCTGAGTGCTTGGCAGTGCCCTCGACGGTGCCATCCCCTAGCCTGCTTCATCATCTGCCTCGACTAGGATGTGTTGGTCTCTGACGACAACGTACTTGAATACACACACACACACACCCTGCCCATCTGTGCCAGGGCGGGGGTACTCAGAGACTCCACGGGGGGGGGGAAGACGACCCTAAAAGAGAACAGGTCCCTCTGCCACCCTCCACCCAACATTCCCTGCTTCCACTCCTACTCTCTCTCTCTCTCTCTCTCTCTCTCTCTCTCTCAGTCTCTCTCTCCTGAGTGTCATTCTAAAGTCATTGTGGACTAAACTTGGTGATGGAAGTGTGTGTGCTCACCTGAAGCTACAGCATGTGTGCTCACCTGCAGCAGGAACGTGTGTGTGTGCTCACCTGCAGCAGTAACGTGTGTGTGTGCTCACCTGCAGCAGGAACGTGTGTGTGTGCTCACCTGCAGCAGGAACGTGTGTGTGTGCTCACCTGCAGCAGGTGTGTGTGTGGCACTTCTCTGGGTCCCCTCACAGCAGACCAGGGAGTCTGGAACGAGCCGGCCTCCACAGCACTGAGAGCCGTAGCCGTCGTGGAGCTGGCCCCCACAGCACAGCTGTCCCCCAGCCCGGGAGAAGGGGACCCCTCCACAGCAAGCATCCCCCACACCCACCGCCACACGGCTCTGCTCTGGGTCTGGGCAGCACAGCTCTCCTGGGGAGGGGCGGAGAGTGGTGGTGGAGGGGGGGGGGGTTGTAATCAGGCAGTACTTTTCTGTGACATCTCATCTCTATCTGCTCTTTTATTGGTTGTGTACTATTCTAAGGTCAGGAAGCATGTCCACGTTAATGTAGACTTTGACTCTTCATCGTACCTGTTGTGTGTCGAGTACATCCTGGAACATTCTGGTGAGTTCAAACACATCCTTATACTTATGTGCAAACTCACCGGTAGCTATGACAATGTAGTATCCTCCGCAGCATTGGTGGTTGGGAAGGGGTGGGAGGAGCCTACCCCCACAGCACACGGTGTGGGAGGAGTTAGGCGAGAGCAGGTAACGCCATTCACAGCATCTGTAGAGAGGAGCTTTGTTGTAGGCCACACCCCCACAGCACACCTGGACAAAAACAAAGACAGCCGGTTTTATATAATGGAGGTATGGGACTGATATCAGTAAGAAACAGGCAGAGCCAGGGAGAGAGAATGAGAACGACAGAGAGAGTTGGAGAGAAGGAAAAAAGAAAGAGGGAAAGACAGAGGATGAGCGTGTGAGTGAGAGAATGACAGAGAGAGAGTGGGAGAGAGAATGACAGAGAAGGAGACCGAGAGTGAGAGATAGAAAGAAAGTGAGAGAGTGTGTAAGAGATAAAGAGAAAGAGAGTGAGAGAGTGTGTAAGAGATAAAGAGAAAGCGTGTGAGAGATAGAGAGGTGTAATTAGCTCTCCACCTGCCCCAGGTAAAGGGGTCTACTCCTGGCTCAAAAAACTGTGTGTGTGTGTGTGTGCTGGCCCTGTCCAGACCAGGCCAGGCCTGCGCTCATGTAATGACTCCCTGCAGCAGCAGATAGTCCTTCACTCTCTCTGTCTGCCTTTGTCTTCCTCCTCCCCAGTGTGTGTGTGTGTGTGTGTGTGTGTGTGTGTGTGTGTGTGTGTGTGTGTGCATACATCAGAGAGACTGCGTGTTAGAAAGAGAAAGTGAGATGGAGTGTCTTTCCCTAGTGTATGTGTGTGCATGTGTATGTGTGTGTGTATGTATTCCCATGTAGACGGGTACAGACGTAAGGCATTGGGGTGTGCTTGCCAAGTTGGCTCTCTTTCAATGACATCAGGATGGCAGCGACGGCGGACGACAAGTTAATCTGTTTAGAGACAACAATAACTAGGACTGAGCTTCCTACACCAAAACTGCTCAGACCTGAGTGTCTATGTGCTTGCATGTGTGTATATGTGTGTGTTTGGGAGTGTATGAGATGTGTGTGTGTGTATTCTACACTAGAGACATGGTCAGTGCTGTTCCTGAGAGAAAGCTATGTGTTCTGTCTCATACAGACATTCTAGCAGCTGCTACTGACACATCCCACCACTGTGTTTTATGAACAAAATAAAGACAGAATGGCGTAAGAGGGAGGGAGGGAGAGTGGGCGAGTGTCTTTAAGTATTAGTCTGTGAGGGTTCCTTGTGTGTGTGATAGTATACTTAGTGTGCGTGTGTTAATGTGAGGGTTACCTGTGTGTGTGTGTTAGTGTGAGGGTTACCAGTGTGTGTGTTAGTGTGCGGGTTACCTGCGTGTTTGTGTGTTAGTGTGAGTGTTACCTGTGTGTGTGTGTTAGTGTATGGGTTACCTGTGTCTGTGTGTTAGTGTGAGGGTTACCTGTGTCTGTGTGTTAGTGTGAGGGTTACCTGTGTCTGTGTGTTAGTGTGAGGGTTACCTGTGTGTCAGGCTCATAGCAGGCCGTCCCACAGATACCCTGCTGGGTGGAGCACTGCAAGTAGGAGCATGTGACCTCTGACCCCTGGCCTGCTGGGGGGGTGAGCCCCACCCCTGGGCCTCCACAGGGCCGAAGGGTTGTCCTTAGCACCTCGTACCCCAGCATGACTCCTCCAGGACGGCCGGGGGGCGACCACACCAGGCTGACTGACCTATGGGAGGGCGGAACATCAAATGAGAGGAAGTTAAACAGAAAGTCTACATCTGAATACTCTCTCTCTCTTCTCTTGCACTTTAGCCACCGTGAAGGAGACAGACTGGATACTTTTCTACACACTTCCTCTTCACTTCCATCTCTCTCTCTCTCTCTCTCTCTCTCTCTCTCTCTCTCTCTCTCTCTCTCTCTCACACACACACACACACACAGTGTTTACTTTTTATATAAAGCCACACATCAAAGGATGTGTGAAGTTTCCCCGAATGCATTATCCTAACTACACAGTCAGTTGTAGACATTTCACTGTGTAGAGATGGAGAGAGAGGGAGAGAGAGAGAGAGGGAAAGAGAGGGAGAGAGAGAGAGAGGGAGAGAGAGGGGGAAAAGGACAGTGAAAGGCACAGGGTCCATATAGTAGATGTATTCATGTTTCTATCATATTGGATTTCATTGCTGCCCTGTTCTAATCCCTAGCTAGAATAGAGATGTAGTGTGTACGTGTGTGTATGTGTGTGAGTGTGTGTGTATGAGAATCTGTGGAACTGCACTTGTCATATTTCAATCAAAGACTAAGCCTTTCTGCAATTTTCCTTCTCTCTCTCTCCCTCCCCACTCTCTCCTTCATCTCTCTCCCTTGCTTGTTTCTTGGGCTCCCTCAAACTCACCATATTTTCCCCTCCCTTCCTCCTTCCTCTCCATCTGCTAACACTCTTTCCATCTCTCTCTTCCTGTCTCCTCTGCTCTCACTCTTTCTTCTCTCTCTGCCTCCTTCTCTCTCTTTCCCTACCTCTCTCTCCCCCTCTCTTTCTAAATTTGGCTCCTGTCAGTATTCATTCATTACTTTTGATGAGTGTGTGGTTGGGATGCTGGGTACATGATTGGAGTGTTTGGGACCTGTGTTTGGCATGCAGGCCTGAGAGGGAATGAGAGATAGAGAAAAAAACAGTTAGCGAGAGAGAGAGAAACAGCCAGTGAGAGAGAGAGACGTGAGAGAGAGAGAGAGAGAGAGAGAGAGAGAGAGAGAGAGAGAAAGAGAGAGAGAGAGACGTGAGAGCATGAGGAGAAGGGGAACCGGGAGAGCCAGTGTCTGGCGTGTAGACATATGTCAGCTCTATTGATCAGTGGTTAGCAGTCAGAGGGATGGAGGTGAAGATATTATGACAGGTAGAGGGAGAGAGGGGGAGCGACAGAGAGAGGGAGGGAGGGGAAGAGGAAGAGACATAAGAGATATAAGGGGAAATGGGGAGAGAAGGAGAGGGGGGGAAAGGAGGGACAGAACAAGGAAGAGGATATAGGAAGTGGTAGTGGTGTGGGTGTTTGTGTGTGTGTGTGTGTGTGTGTTTGACCGACCTGGGACTGAGCACGTGTGTGTGTGGTGAGGGGATGCCAGCAGGGATGTCCTCCACTGTGGTCATCTGAGTAGTGTTGCTCTTCACACATGCATACACAGTGCACACCTCCACCTGACATACACACAGCTGATTTGTGAACATATTCAACACATGACTTCAGATCTGGGTTGGAATGTATGTGTGTGTGTGACACACCTGTATCTCGTACACGGTGAATGGCAGCAGCCCTCCCAGCAGGTACGAACCCGAGGTGTTGTCAGCGTGACCACGGCGTTGGCCGTCCAGGTAGATGGCGTAGCTGGTGATGACCCCATTAGGAGCCAGGGGAGGAGACCACAGGACTCTCACGGCAGTGCTGTTCACTGGGACTACCTCTGGGACACACACTCCCTCTGGCTCTGGACACACACACACACACCACACACACACCACACACCACACATATGAATGATCAGTTTGCAGAAATACACACCCACACACACGGGTGCTTTCTGTACCCACACAACATTACACGTCACGTCGAACTCTTCCTAATTCACTTGTAAGAATATTGGCAATTTCACTGTCGATTCAATGATCATTACTGAGGCGCACGAGCCAGCCTGCTGAACAGAGAGCTAGAGGGAATGAGAGAGAGACAAAGACAGAGATCTCAGAAGGAACCACAGGTCATTTCCTACAAGCTCACTTACACAATAAAATACAATACTTTCATATATAATAATATACAATATCGAATTAGATTTCATTTCCACGGTGATATTATGAACGCAAGATTAAACACCATACACTCCCAGACACACACAGACATATTTAATGCCTCACTTAACCATACATCTGTTGGTATAAGTTTATCTGTAGTGTGTTTGTGTGAGTGTTTACAAAGGTGTGAGTGTCCAGTATGTGTGTTAAAAAGGACGAGCAACATGTGTCTATATGTGACTGTGTTTGTGTGTGTGTTGGTGGTGTTATTGTGAGTGTGTCGGGAGGTTGTGTGTGTGTGTGTGTGTGTGTGAGGGAGCAGCAGTTAAAGAGGACTGCTGTTCTGGTTGTATAATAATGACTCCGGCCCAGCAGACCCCAGGACCAACGAGCCGTGGTCTCCATCCTAACCACTACTGATGTTACGATGTTACGATGCAAGGAGATCAGGAGGGAAAGGGGAGAGAGAGATGGGAGGGGAGAGGAGAAAGAGGACAGGAGAGGAGAGAGAAGGGAATGAGAGGAAGGGAGAGAGAAGTGAGAAAGAGAAGTGTGAGACACAGAGAGAGAGACAGTATGAACAGGATGGAAATACAGACAGAATGTGAGGGATGAGCAGATGAGCAAAAAGAGAGAGGGAGACAGGTAGAGGGAGGAATAAAAGAGAGGAAGGGATGTTGAAAGAGTGAGAGATGGGCAGACAAGAGTTTGGAGAAAGTAAGAGTATGAAAAACATTTTTTTAAACTTAGTACAAACACAGGAAAACAGAAATGCAGAAATAAACATTTCTACCTTCATGTCTCTTCATCTCTTTATCTATCAAACACACACACACTCCCTTGCTGACACACACCTCCATCTGCGGTGAGGACAAGGACCTCGGGGCTAGAGGTATTGTGGGCTCCGTTGAACACCAGGAGGGAGACCCTGTAGTGCGTGCTGGGCCTCAGGTCTCCTATCACCATGGAGACCACCCCTGGGGGAGAGGTCATAGTTCGCTCCTTAAGATCAGACGAGATGACCTTGACTGTGTAAAGCTCCACTCTGCCCTGAAGGTCCTGGAGAGCTATGACAGAGAAACGTTTTGTTGATTCTTTTTCCAAAAACATGCTCCCAAAACGTTTTCCAAAGCCTTTTCCAAACCACACCACATCCATTAATTAACTTGATAACATATGAACAGTTTTTCCTCTTACTCTCCGTCTCCCTCTGGCTCCTTCTACCCCTTTACTTACAGGGCTCGGTCCAGTTGACCAGGACGTGGGTGTGGTTAAGGGGCCAGGCGGAGAGGGTGGGGGGGCGGAGGGGCACCCCTGCCTGGGTCACCCCTGTCACCTCCTCCCCTGAGCTGCTGCCCACCTGGTTGTGGACCACCAGCTGGTACTGGTACCAGGTAAACCTGCAAAAACACACACACAACGTCCATGAAGACCGCAGACAAAGCCCATTGTGCTTTACCTATTAGTGTGTGTGTGTGCTGTAGTGTATGTCTGTGTGTGTGTCCATAAACTACAGCCAGCAATGCAAGGTAGGATGAAGCTGCTTAGCAAGCAGAAGCACAAGTCTTCTGCAACAGTGAGATTAGCTACGGAAAAAAAACAATTTAATTCTTCGGATATTTGCTTAATGTATCTTTGAGCAGCATTAAAAGATGGCATCGGAGCGCTGCAAAGCAGCTGGTGCGCACACACACACATCCAGACACACACACACCCTGACACACACACATCCAGACACACACACACCCTGACACACACACAACCAGACACACACACACCCTGACACACACACACACACACACACAACACCCGAGTTTGTTCTAGAGCTCATTTTGGGTAATCTCACCTGCTAAGACCCTTATCTTCGTGGAACAATTCGGGGCCCATGTACACAGAGAGCCAGAGATCTGGGGGGGCTGGTGAGGGCTGGGGGCGGCGCGGGGGGGCCAGGGGCTGCAGCGTTCTACGTCTCCGCAACTCGTAGCTTAGGGCACACACCAAATCACAGGGTTAATCACACATACACACACATGCATACACACACTCACATGCACCCACAAAAACACAACTATACATAAACCAGCACACACATACACACAACTGCACAACAAATGCATACCCAAGCACACAAACACACTCAATCCTGTTCCCATCCTTCTTTCAACTATGGCCTAATACTAACTGCCTCACTATCCCTGGGTTCTAGTTTTTTCATTTAGTTTTTTGCCGAATAAGTCAAGTCCCTTCCTCTCTCTCTCTCTCTCTCTCTCTCTCTCTCTCTCTCTCTCTCTCTCTGTCTCTCTCTCTCTCTCTCTCTATCTCTCTCTGCTCTCCTCCCTCCCCCTCTCTCTGCTCTCCTCCCTCTCTTTCTCTATTCGTTCCCTCCATCTCTTCTCTCTCTCTCTCTTTCTCTCTCTCTCTCCCCCCCTATCTCTCTCTCTCTCTGTGCCTCTTTCCCTCCCTCTCTCTCTGTGCCTTTCTCTTTCTCTCCCTCTCCCTCCTTCTCTCTCTCTGTGCCTCCTTTCTCTCTTCCTCCCTCACTCTCTGTGCCTCTCTCTTTCTCTCCCTCCCTCTCTCTGCTCTCCTCACTTCCTCTCTCTCTCTGCTCTCCTCCCTCCCTCTCTCTCTCTGCTCTCCTCTCTCCCTCTCTCTGCTCTCCCCCCTCCCTCTCTCTCTCTGGTCTCCTCACTCTCTGCTCTCTTCCTTCCTTCCTTCTCTCTCTCTGCTCTCCTCTCTCTCTGCTCTCTTCCTTCCCTCTCTCTCCCTCTCTAGTTTCTGCAGCCTTTGTGTTCTCTCTGCAGTGTGATGTTAATTTCAGTGTAATCAGAGTTGAGGGGCTTAATAGCAGCTTTTACCAGCCCACTTACACAAACACGCGTCGGCGCTGGGACGCCAAAGGAGAGACACTCATGAATGTTAATCGTCTGCCATGAAAAACACAGCTTTATTTAGGGCCTAATCGCCACAGAAACAGAACAGGATACAACAGTCTCAGTGCTTGATATTCACACCGAAAGCAAGACAGATATAGAGAGAAAAAGACCGAGACAGAGAGAGAGAAAGGGAGATTAATAGGGAGATAGAACAATCAAAAAGTAGAAGCAACACACCAAGACATAGTAGCGAATGTAGTTTCCAAATCAGATTATCACAATTTTGACTGACAACATACAACACAGAAAAAACAAAATGGCTGACCTGATGTTGGGGCCGTTGGGCCTGAAGGGTGGTTGCCAGGATACGGCCAAGAATGACTCGCTGATTGGCACCACCACCAGTGGACTCAGGCCCTGTGGCACTGTGGGTAATGTAGTCACCTGGGTGGGCGGGCTCTCGGTGCAGCCTCCAACATGGCCGCCACCAGAGGAGCAGGCCAGCACCGTCACACTGTAGTTGGTGTACGGAACCAGGCCGGTCACCGTGGTGATCAGGTCCGCTGCTTCGGTGTGGGATACACGAGGTTCTGGGAGTCGGATCTCATAGCGGTCGATCTCTCCGTTGGCAATAAGAGGTGGAAGCCATATTACCTGAGACACACAGGAAATGTGAAAATATATTCAATATATACAGAATAGTATGCATACACATAACATACAGTATGTATTTTTATACAGTAGACTGAACAGTAAGAAATGAGAACGGTTGGAATATTTAGGGTACAGCACCATTAGTGGGCCCCATGATTGGCTGTTTGGGGGTTCAGTGTTCTGAGCGTGCTCAGTGCTGTGAAGGCTTTTAGATGGATGAGCTCCAGGAAGTCATGTTGCGTGTTTGTGAGTTTGTGTGAGTGTGTGTGTTGCTCCTCATCATTGGGGGATAGATAGTCTGACATTGACTTTAGTGTTGCATTTCCTTCAGCACTGTTAAAATAGGTTTCATCTTCCCTGACGTGCACACCCACACAGCCACACACACAGACACACCCACACACGCACGCACCCGCACGCACACACACCATTCTAAAATAATGAAACCACAGTAATGGAATTGCTGCATGCAAAAACCACAGCATTTGATTTGGGAACAACCGGGTTTGTCAGCATTTTAGGGGAGGTAGGTGCGTGCACACACACACATACACACACGCACAACACACACACACACACGCACACCATGAAAACCAGTGGGCTGAAATATCACATCGGATGACAGGATATTTTAAATCTAGACTCTAAGAAATATAGTAAAGTGATTAAGTAGTAAATGATGATGACGCTGAAGATGAGTGATTATTCTTTTAAGAGATGACAATGTAGTTGATGCTGTCACTATACACACGCACACACATAAACCCCACACGCAAGCGTGAGGTAGGATGATATTGCGTTAGGTAGCTCATTTGCCAAAGTGTGTGTAGGGCAGTCGTTCAGGGATTGGAGAGCCTTATGTAATCTGAGGATGGTGAAGAGACCAGGAGGTGATGAGATGGGCTTGGGTTGGCAGATACTCTGAAGACAAAAGGCCAAATACACACACACACACACGTATACACACACACACACATACACACACACGCAGACATACACAGACACACTGACAAACACACACACCTACTGTAAACACACAGCACATGGACAAGCCACAAGCTGTTCAACGCTGGCTACTTATGAGGCATTTGAAACAAAAATGAATTGAAGTAAAGAAATGGATCATTCGCCACAGACCGAGTGTACATACGAACACTTATTACACGGCGTCGTGCCATGCAGAACACAGAGAGAAACATGTCAACAGACAAATAAGCACAAAACAAATGTCTCAATCTGTAAAAACAGCTACGCATATGCTAATCGTGGGCCAGTCTCCGCCTCCTACAAGTGTAGTGAGACAGACATGGCTCTCATCTCCTCAGCCAATGCAACTGTTTGCAAATTAATGAAACAAAAAAATATTTGGAAGAAAAGAAGTGTACTACAACAACAACAACAAGCAAACAGAACCATGGGCCGGGTTTGTAGCATGAATAATTCACAAGTGCTTTATGTAAATGTTGACTTTGTTTGAAGTCTGCAGCTTCCCTGGCTGCGTTTCTGGCTTCTCCTCAAGACAGGGAGAAGAGTGTGTGTGTGTGTGTGTGTGTTTGGGCATGTTTTACTTCAGGACAATGTGTGCCTAAGAGTGTGTCTGTCTGTCTATGTGTGTGTGTGTGTGTGTGACAGAGCAAGGGAGAGAGTTAGTGTGTGTGTGTGTGTGTCTGTGTGTACACTATACAAGAGTACTGTGTTTAGACAAAGCGCCTGGCAAGCAGCAAAGCTTGTTTGGCTACATTGATTACCCTGAAGTGTGTTTGTATGCGAGCCAAGCCACGCTAGCTCGCTGTGTCTCTACGGACCAGCCATTCAACATAGCTTTGTCTCTAAGGACAAGCAATGCTAGCTGTGTCTCTTAAGACTAGCCATGCTAGATTTGTCTTTATGAACTACCCATGCTAGCTAGATCTGTCTCCTAGCCATGACCAAGCCATGCTAGCTGGTGTTATAGTTATAAACTGGCCTGGGAAGTTTTTTTTCTTTTTTCCTAGACTAGCCGTAGTCCATGGCTTTAGCTATTCGTTTCTATGGGAGAATTAAAGAGAGAGACAGATAGCAATTCCTCTGTAACCAAGGTCAGATATGATCAGAAAGCAGTTTTTGGTGTGTCCTAATTAGCCAGGACAGGAAGAAAGGAAGGAACGGTGCCACACCCCCTGACCTATAACCCTAAAGCAGCTTCAACACTCGCTGCAGACAGTGGTGATGACGGGTATTAGCATATCCATACTGTTAGCATTAGCACAAGGGTGTGTCGGTAAGTAAGTGTGTGGGAGTTTGATGCGTGATAGCATGAGCGTCTGTGTGAGTTTATGGTGTGTGTGTGCATGTTTGAGTATGTATGGCGGTGTGTGTCTTAATGTGTGTGTGTGTGGGCGTGGTAGTATCAGCTCGTTTGGAAGGTTTCATTTAAGATAAGCTGGCATATGAGCGAGGCTTTATCCCTGCCGTCCTAAAGATGGCCGACAGGAAGGAAGTAGCATCAGACAAGATCATGACCCCTCCCACTTCCTGAAGGGGACCTTGAGTTTAGTGTATGTCTGAATACTGAGTTAAGTAAGTATGACAGTTTGTGTGAGCAGAAGACTGTCCGCATTGTTAAACGCAGAGATAATGTGACTTTGCCTCCTCAACATCTAAAACACACATCTGAATTGAAGGTCACTTTAATCATGTGAAACTTAGAAGAAATATCTTTTAAAAACTGTATGTAAAATAAAGAGAAACACTCAAATGAGCCTATATAACATCACTAACCCTAACAACACAATTGTTCTCATTCATCCCACTTAAAACCAACATCAGTCCACTTTTCTGCACCACCTTCTCCCCACCCGTGTCCCATCTCCAGGTGTCCCCACTCACCTTTAGCGAGTCTGGCCCCAAGATGAGCACCCTGGGTGGGCTGAGCCCGGCGGGACGAGAGGGTCTGGTGGTGACGGAGCTCCAGGGCCCGGTGCCGGTGCCAGCCTGAGTCTGGGCCAGCAAGCGGTACTGGTAGGAGGTCCAGGGACTCAGCGCTGACGAGCTGTCCTGGAAGGAGAGGGGAACTGGTCCCGGCGGGACCCGACCCACCTGGGATACCTGCTGGGTCCTAAACACTCTCCTCTCTACCACCCAGCTGGAGGAGATACATGTGTGTGGGGGGGTACATATATAGAGAGAGGGTGCATGGTGGGACAGTTGGAAAGGGAGGGAAGAAAATAGGTGGAATTTATAAAATACTATTTTTTGTAGTGAAAAAATGTTCATTCATGTTCAAGATCATTCTCATCATGTTCTCTCTCTCATAGCTCACCCCTCCAGGGGTCCATTGGGCTTCTGTGGGGGCCCCCAGGAGAGCAGGACTGAGGTGGGGGTGTCAGAGTAGAGCTGGGGGGCAGGAACCCCTTCTGGTGGAGCAGGGGGGGTTCGCAGGGCCCGGGACACCCCAGACAGAGAGCACCCTGCTTGGGTACACGCCTCCACCTGGCAGGGAACAGGGGGGTGGGAGTACAGTATAGTTAATAGAGTGGAGCAGAGCAGGGCAGAGCAGTGACAGTGTGTTTTGTGTGTCTGGTTACCTGTAGGCTGTACAGCTGATAGGGCTGGAGGTTGAGGAAAGTGTATTGGGTTGTGTTACCATGGACACGGGCTGTCTGGGTGGTGTTGTGGATGGGATATGTTCCAAAGGGGGTGATGGTCAGCTGGCTGGGGCCAGTGCTGGAGGGGAAAGCAGGTACGAATGTGCGGCCTCCAGACTGGTCAATGGTCAGGGTTGTATTCAAGTTTGATTGGTTAGTAGGTGGAGGCAGGTTGAGTTCTGATTGGCCAGCAAGCAGGGTTGGCTGTGTGGTGGTAGGACTGGATTGGTGAGAGGTCAAGCTAGGCGATGTGATGCTGAGGTCTGATTGGTTAGCAGGAAGGATGGAGTGTAGGTAGAGAGTGTAGTGAGTGATGACCCCGTTGGGCTGGCTAGGGCTGGCCCAGGACAGGGTGGCGTTCCTGGGGTGGAGCTCTGACACCACAGGGGGGTCAACAGGCCCTGGAGCTGTGGGGGAGAGAAAGAGAGAGAAATAAACAAGGAGAGAGAGGAGGGGGAGGAAAGACAAGGAAATGTGAATAACGCAGGAGATGAGGAAAGGTTGACCAACGTAAGGCAGGAAGAGTAAAAAACCTCCACATGCGATGCTTTCATCAGCTTCAGAGTATGTGTGTGCGCACGTTAGTGCTTAGGAGCTGAGAAAAGAGGAGAGGGGACTTATTTCTACAGAATTATCATCAGACAACGGACGTGAAGAGTGACATCACAAGGACAAACTGTGATTTGGTGGGCCCTATTCCAGGGATTAAAACAGAGGATGGAACATGTACAAATCAGAACACACACATCCACACATACACACACATGCTCAGGGCCAGGTATTGGGTCCAGCTTAGTCAACCACAATAGACTGAATAGGAGAGACTAAGAGACTGGGCCCACAGTCTAGGCAGGAGAGGAGGAGGGATCGGGTTGAGGAGGACAGACTAATGTAGGCCCTGGATCTGGCAAACAGAGGAGAGAGACGGAAAGAGAAGAAAGGAGAAAAGGAAAATGCAGGAATAGAGAGCGAAGGAGAGAGGAGAGAGGAAAGGAGAAAAGGCAGGAAGAGAGAGAAGGAAAGAGGAGTTGAGATTGGACCAGCCGTGTAATCACTTAAGTTTCTGACTGGTCATTTTCTCAAAGTGGTTTACTAGCCTCCCACAGACACACACACACACACACACACACACACACACACACACACACACGGACACACGGGGGGGGACACACACTCAGGGTGAGCCAACAGGCGAGACAAGGGCAGCAACACCAGTACTCCAGAGCTCTTCATGTTGCACCCTCTCTCTCTTCTCCTCTCATTCTTCATCTCTTACTACGTCCGTTTTTCATTCGGTCTTTTCCTTCCTTTCTCTCAATATGTTAAATATGGAAAGCATGTCATTTTACCTCTCCATGTCTGTGGTGCCCTGTCTTCCCTGGGTCCTTCCCCTCCCTGCCATCCCTGCCCCTCTACCCCTCCTCCTCCCCCCTGCCTGGGTCTGATTGATATTTCTGCCCCATGAAAGCTCATTTAAAGGTAATGTTTCCCCTCTCCATTTCCATCCCACAGCACCAGGGTAATGGTCACACACGCACGCGCACACACACACACACACATACACACACACACACACACACACACACACACACACACACACACATACACACACACAGAGGGTGATGGTGCTCCTGCAAGGGCAGCTGGATCAAGGTGACTGGGTGTTCTCAGAGCGTACTGTGTGAGACTCAAAGTGCTAACGTTCACCGCTACTGGCTCCTCTAGGACTTACCGGGATCTGAGGGTGGAGAGAGAGAAACCCTTTACTCACCCCTTCCTCACTCTTACTTCACCCCTACCTCACGCCTACCATAGTCTACACCTTCAGTAGGAATGCTGGTCAGTAATGACCAGGGGACCAGAAATGAGAGATCTAACTAATTAACTACAGCCACACACACACACACACACCGTATTTGACACGAAATACAGTAGATAAAACATGAAAATAACATCCTGTTGCTAGAGTAAAAGAGGTTTTACAGTTGGCAAAACAGCCTTTACTTTCCTCTGCTCCTCCCCCCACCACCTGTGAGTCCATATCCACATGTTTTCATTCCTGTTTTTGTGATTCCAATGTGTACGTTTGTGTGTGCGTGCATATGTCTGTATGTGTGTGTGTGTGTGTGTGCGTATGTGTGTGCATGTGTGTGCATATGTGTGTGTGTGTGTGTGTGTGCATATGTGTGTGTGTGCGTTTCAGCGAGCCAGCAGTGCTCAAGCTGAGGGTGATTTTTTATACTGGGAGTGTGACAGGGCTGCTGGAGCTCCTCTCCCTCCATCCCTCCTGGTCCTGATAAATAAACAATGCACACTGCTGACCTTTAGGTTAACAGGTTTTTATGCTTGCTCCACTCAGCACTCTAACTGATTCAATTACCACAAAGGTCCAGGAAACGCCAGGAATAACCAAGGAGCTCCAAATGCCTGTCTGCCTGCCTGTTTACTGCCTGTCTGCCTGCCTGTCTGTCTGTCTGTCTGACAACCTGTCTCTCTGTCTGTCTTCTGCCTGTCTGCCTGTTTACTGCCTGCCTGTCTGTTTTGTCTGCCAGACTTCCCATCCCTCTCTCTGCTTGATCTCTGGAGAAGCCTTAATTGTAAATAATTTTACCACGAGACAATTGAGTCACCTTGAATATGACCCCCTTGCCCCCCCCCCTCCCACTCTCCTACCATCGCAAGCCTAGGTCTCCCCTCCCCACCCCTTCTCCTAATCCACCTCCCTTTCTCCATTTCTCCTTCTCCTCCCCTCCATCTCTCCTCTACCCTTCACTCCCTCTCTCCCTCCCCCAATCTTGTTCTCCTCTTCCACTCTCCCCTTCTCTTTCTCCCCCCTCAACATTGAGGTTTCTGAGTGTTATTTAGGCTTTACTGGGCCGTGTTAAATTCTGCAATTTGAAGGGCTGTTAAGTTTTTCAATTGAAATTTCATTTAAGATGCAGGTGCTTTTTTATTTTATTGATGCTTTACTGCTCTTTGGGTACAGGCAAGAACACAGGCCCAATAACGGGTCTGCTCTCCCTCTCTCCCCCTTCTCTCCTTCACTGTGCCTCTCACATGCTCTCTCTATCGCTCCCTCTTTCCCCCTGCTCCCTCTTCCTCTCTTGCAGCCTTTCTCCTTTGCTCTCTCTCCCCCCTCTCTCTCAGCCCCAATCAAGCTGCTCTAGAACAGCTAACATTGCTTCGTTTGGAATACTTAGATAGCCCTTTTCCAGCTCCCTCCTTTCCTCCTCTCTTCCTCCTCCTGTCCTCCCCCACCCCACTCACCTCCTCTCTACCTTCCCTCCCTCCTCCTGTCCTCCCCATCGCCTCACCTCCCTCCTTCCTCCCTCCCATCCTCCTCCTGTCCTCTATCCCCACCCCCTCACCTCCCTCCCTCATGTTCACCCCAACACCTCTCCTCCTCCTCTACCCTCCTCCTTCTCCTGTCCTCTCCCACCCCTCACCTCCCTCTCCTCCCTCGTGTCCTCCCCCAACCCCTCTCCTCCCTCTCTACCCTCCTCCCTCCTCCTGTCCTCCTCCACCCCCCACCCCCGCGCCCTCCCTCCTTCCTCCTGTCATCCCCCACCCCCGTCACTCCCTCTCCTCTCTCCCTCATGTCTCTCTCTCTCTCTGCCATTATTTCTTTCTTTCTTTTTCCAACCCTCCCTCCCTCCTCCAGTCCTCCCCCACCCCCTCACCTCCCTCCCTCATGTCCTCCCCCACCTCCCTCACTTCCCTCTCCACCCTCCCTCTCCTCCCTCATGTCCTCCCCCACCCCCTACCCCTACAGTAAATGGCCACAGCAGAAGGCTAAACAAGAGCACGGGCCGCCAAGCCTTAAATCACATTTATAAGGATTTGGTTAGCATAGTAATAACACAATCAAGTGACAAGGCCGGGGGAGACGAGGGGGAGACGGCGGGGGAGGAGGGGGAGGAGGAGGGGGATTATTTTTAGCCTGGCGGAGGTCTCGCTGAGGAGATGATGGGGCCTTTTGAAGGTGAGCGGGAACGGCGGTGTTAAAGAGGACAAATTGTTGGGTTTCCATCCGGAGGATGATGCAGCTGTATGGCTGGCTTACAAAGGAATTACATTCATATCCACATAACACCCTGAAATGTGCTCAATCTATACAAATGTAGCAAATCCACAAATGTATACTATTAAATTCAGATCACTATAAGCGGCGTGAATGTGTCTGGTTCACAGAGAAAAATTATAACTTCATAAATGCAGATTTATACTATGACATTGTATTAAAATGTATGAAATACACTGAAATCCTGAAAAAAACGAATATTCGCGTTCAGTTCACTCTCAATAAACATGGGGCGTATTCCTAAAAGAATATATATATATATTAATATTTGTAATTTATTATCAAGCTGTATTCTTGACACAGACACAGATTCCAGAAATCAGATTCACAGCGGGTTCAAATAGTCACTCTTTCACACACACACCCATGCGCGCACATAAACATACCCCCCCTTTTACACACACACACACACACACACGCACACACGCACACACACACACGCGTGCACATAGGGGAGAACATGTGCAAAGACAAAGGGCAGGAGCTGTCGAACATGGCAAAGTTTATGTTCACAGGACTATCTGTCAGGTCTGAGAAGTAAGAATTCACGGACGAAATTACATTAAAAAGATGGATATAAAATTTTAATGGAAGGATAAAAGGGAGAAGCGAGTGGTTCCTGGTGAATACTGAAAGCCCTCATCTGTGGATGTGTGGGGGACTAGGTGATCCCCCCTGCTCCTCCCCAGATGTGGAGAAGAGAGGGGAGGAGAGGGAGAAGAAAGAGGCTGTAATGACACTACACATAGAATTCATGTTTCTAATCAAACCAACCCAACACAGAAGGGGAGTAATGAAGAGCCTCTTCCTCTGCAGAGACCAGCAGCTCCCACCAAGGCTCAGGAAACACTCAATATTAGATGAGTCAATTCACTGGCTTGATTGGCCTGTGTGTGTGTACGTGTGTGTGTATGGGTGTGTATACGTGTGTGTGAGATATAGCGAGTGAGAGCATGTATCTGTGTGTGTGCGTGTGAGAGAGAGCGAGTGAGAGCATGTGTCTGTGTGTGTGCGTGTGAGAGAGAGCGAGTGAGAGCATGTGTCTGTGTGTGTGTGCGTGTGTGAGAGAGAGCAAGTGAGCGCATGTGCCTGAGTGTGTGCGTGCGTGTGTGAGATAGCGAGTGAGAGCATGTGTCTGTGCGTGTGCGTGCGCGTGTGTGTGAGAGAGAGAGAGCGTGTGAGAGCATGTGTGTGTGCACATGTGTGTGTGTGTGACAGAGAGCAAGAGAGAGCATGTGTCTGCGTGTGCTGGGGAGAGCGGGGGTGCGAGGTGTGTCAGTGTGGGTTTCTCTAAACACAGAGTGCTGGTGTGGGGACAGATCTGGGTTGGGATGCAGTGTGAAGCCAGGCTCTATGGCTTCTCACTCTGAGACACACTGGGAGATTTCAGGCCCTCTGGATATTCTGCTGGGATGGCTGGGCCCTACCACAACATGTGAATGAACACAAAAATACTGAATGAAAGAACGGGATTGCTTGTGGACATTTTGGTACCAATTTCTAGGTTTCCCAAAACATTTACGGTACAGTTTGGAATTATTTTAAATACGAAATAAAATTGATATGGAACAACTAAACATGTTTCCAGATAGTAATTGATTAAAATAGTCTCTAGCAAAAAATACAGAATGAATGTTTTCCTCTGTGGTCAGCCATGCCCGGGGTAACAAAACAAACAAACCCCACGTCTTTTCTCCAATAGAAAACAAGGCGGTCCTTCGGGTGTGTAAACTTGTTTAAAACCTCTGGGCAATTTCTAAAACAGGGAATAATTGCACGTCCTAAATACAAATACATCGAGGGATGGGAGGACTTCAGAGGAGGAGGAAATAAAATGAAGGAGACAGGAAGAGGAAAGGATAGAAAAAAAAGGATGAGTTGGTTTGTGTTTCCTCCTCCTGCCTGCCACCTTGCCTGTCCTCTACCCCTTCTCCATCACCTTTCTCAGCCACATTATTTTGAAGAATCTCCTCAGTTCTTTGCTGGTGTTAATTTAATGCGGGCTTCCCTGCACACTATTTCACTGTGATGGGCCTCCATGATGAGGTGTGTGTATGTGTGTCTACCGGAGACGTAGATGGAGAGATAGGGAGAGAGGGAGAGCGAAAGAGAGAGATAGAGAGAGAGATGAAAACAGAAAGACAACGAGAGAGCAGCTGCAGTACGAGATGTAAGGACGTCGTTATAAGCGGCGCTAGCAGACACTAAAAAACTGCATCTCCCATAATCCTGTGTGGCGGGCGGGCGGACAGCCGGCCGGCCTCTGATGGGGGGGTTGGACGGGGGGCTGGGGCTGGACGGGGGGGTGATCTTGCTCTGTTTTACCATTTCACAGAGGTGAAACAACGCTCCTATTTGTGTGTCTAAAACACCATGACTTCATCTCGGCAGCTAATGCTGTGCCACTCTCAAAGTCACAGACACAAATGGAAGACGTGTGTGTGTGAGTGTGTGTGTGTGCGTGCATTGATTGATATAGTCGGCTGGACAGTGTGTGCTGGACACATGTTCTCTCTGTGTGTCCCAGTGAGAGAGGGCTTTGAACGATGGACACAGCCAGAACGGCAAGCCAATCTGTTATAAAAGACAGACACACAAGCATGCACGTAGAACGAGTGAGGGGTTCCTTTCTAATGATCCAGAACAGCCTAGAATGTAGAAGGCCACACATCCGCTCCAACACACAAGAGAAGCCTGGAGTCCTGAACCCTCCTGACACGAAGCATTAACTCTACAACTGAACATGTGTGAGTGGGTGTGGGTGACTGTGTGTGTAAGTGAGTGTGTGTGTGTGTGTGTGAGTTAGGTGTTTGACTGTGGGTGTGTGACTGTGTGTGTGTGTGTGTAACTGTGTGGGTGTGTGGCTGTGTCTGTGTGTGTGTGTGCGTGTGTGTGTGTGGTGTGTAACTGTGTGTGTGTGTGTGGATGTGTAACTGTGTGTGTGTGTGTGGTGCAGTGGCAGAGGCGTTAATTCTGCATATTAATGAGAAGGTGATGGTCCATAATACAACCCATCCTGAATGTATGCAAATACAGGCACTATAATTATAATGTATGTGATGATAGAGAGTGAGTAATTAATTTATAACTTTGCAGAGAGAGTCTGTTCTAGTGCCTAATATGATTCTATTATAGCAATTAGCCATCAATGACACAGACTAGGTCACCTAGAGATGCTATACACCTTCCCATACTCTCCTCTCATGTCTCTCTCTCTCCTTTCTCTCTGCAAGCCTTCTCTCCTGCTCCCTGGAAACAGATGGGCTATGTCTCTCTCCCCTCTCTATCTTCCTCTCTTTTTTCTCTCTCTTTTCTACTGAATGCCTCCATTTGAATGTGTATGTTGGTGTATCTTGTGTGCGTGTATCTATGTACCTGTGTAAATGCATGTGTGTCTGTGCATGTTTGTGCATGTTTGTGCCTGTGTGTGCTGTGTGTGTATGACTGTGTGTGTGAGTGTATGACTGTGTGTTTGTGTGTGTGTGTGTGTGTATGGCTGTGAGTGTGTGTGAGCTCACCATCCTCAGCAGTCCATAGGCTGGCCCAGCGGCTGGCTGTGTGTCCATGTGTGTTGGATGCCACCAGTCTGAGCAGGTACTCAGTGTGTGGAGTCACACCCTCCACTGTGTAGCTGTAGGTGCTGCTCACGTTCTCCAGAAGCCTGGGAGGACACACACACAGCAGACACACACACACAGCAGACACACACACAACAGACACACACAGCAGACACACACATACAGCCGGCACACACAGCAGACACACACACACAGCAGACACACACATACAGCAGACACACACAGCAGACACACACACAGCAGACACAAACACACAGCAGAGACACACACACAGACACAGCAAACATACACACACACAACAGACACACACACACACACACAGCAGACATACACACACAGAGACACATACTGTATATTCATCAACAATGTTGAATAGTACCATTTTCTTTGACTAAACTCAGCTGTTTTGCCAGGGTTCCTTCCTGTACTTGCCAATTTGGTTTCTAAATTAGGAACATCTACTGACCACTGACACACACACTCAGCATCACACACACACACACACGCACAGAGTCTGCATCATACACACACCGACACACACACGGCCCTAGACACCACGTAGAGCCCTCCAGTGATGGCTGCTCCCATGATATCCCATATCTGGGCTCCAATTAACAAAGTGTCAAAAGAATAGGATGCTGGGTAATTGGTGGATGAATGCTCACTAGTCTTCACCAGGAAAAGAGGAAGGGAAAGAGAGAGAGAGAGAGAGATGGAGAGAGAGTGCGAACGAGTGTATAGAAATGTTCCATAGGACGTGATGAATAAATCACAGGAAACAATGAGGTCCATAGCGCAGCAATGAGGAAATAGGAGTGATATATAATACATGGGACTAGTCATTTATTTATTACTGCTGAATGAGAATCTCCTCTTTTTGGATTAAATTGCAATTTGTTGTCAGGAAGCATGTAATGAATACATATCAAATGTGCACAACAGTTTTTTCCCTTCTTTTCCGGTTACAAGACTCTCTCTTTTTCCTCTCTCTTTCCATCTCTATCTTCATCTCTTTTTCTCTGTCCATCACTCTCTCTGTCTCTCTCTCTCTTTCTCCAGGCCAGTGTTCATTGCCTGGGTATGTTCTAGTGGCCTGCAATGCATGACTAAACTGGTCGGACCATACTGTAAGTACTGTATGTATACTATTTAAGAATCAAGCATGTCAATCATTGAATCAATCAATCAATCAACGAAGTCAATCCACAAATTGATAAATCGATCACCTAATATGTGTCAACGACACAACCTGGTAACCCTAAGACAGACCCCCATGTTGTGTGTGTGGTGTGTGTGTGTTGTGTGGTGTTGTACTGTTTAAACCCTAACCCTGTGTGTTCTTACTGGATCAGCGGTCCGTGGGGGGCCAGCCTCATCAGCAGTGTGTAGCGTGGGGGCTCTGGGGCGTGAGGCTGGGCCGGGGGGGACCAGGACAGCTGCAGGCTGGCAGGACCAGCACGCTCCAGCCTGGGGGGCAGCACTCCTTCTGAGTGGGAGGAGAAAGAGGGGGGTGGAGGTGGAGGAAGAGGAGGAAGAGAAGAGGTGAAGGTATATGGTTACTGTTTATAAGGGGAGCAGAGAACAAACTGGAGGGATGAGCTGGAGGGAAGCGAACCAGTGAAGGATGAAAGGAAGAGAAATAGTGAGGGATGGAATGAAGAGAAAGAGAACCAAATAGGAAGGAAGAGGAGAAGAGAAAACGAGATCAAATATTGGAAATGATCAGAGTAGAACAGAGAATGAACAGTTAGATCGCACACACTGGAGGTTATGTACTACAGAGCACTCACAAACACACACACACACACACACAAACACACAAACACTCACACACAAACACTCACACACAAACACACACACGTGAACACACACTACGTGACTACCTCAAGCTCATCCATCTAAAAGCCTTCCACAGCACTAAGCGTGCTCAGAACAATCTGATCCCCCAAACAACAGACACAACAGCATGGTGTCTTTTGGCCCTCTTGGCTCTCCATACATGTAGGACTCGCTCTGTCTCCTCTCAACTCCCCTCTCCACTCTCATGTGTCAGGAATGATCATTCAGATGATGGCAGGAGTTCACTCTGTGATCTACAACAAAGACTTTCCTGACAGAGACAGAGACAGAGAGACAGAGAGAGAAAGGATGTAGCTGAGAGTGATGTGCCACTAATAGTGTTGGCCACTAAATAAATACGCATTGGCTGAGAATGTGCGACCTGTCGAAACCCTTTAACCCACCAGTAAGCGATCCTTTAGAAAAAGATTTGGTTAAAAATGAGGTGATGTTTGAGTGAAGGGGTTGTGAGGATGAAGACGGTGATGATGATGAAGGTGTGTGTTTTCTTGATGTGTGGAGGGTCTGAAGAGGAAGGGTTATAGCTAATGTGTTGATGGATGGGAGTTGTGTGTGTCAGTCTGGTAGCTGCACCACTCCAAGCACACACATACACACACAGCTCTGGGGACTCATCTGTCAAAGGGGACGACAGGGAACAGCTCGGTGAACAGGCGACGGAGGACAGAAGAAAAGAGAAGGGAAACAAAAACAGCAACCCCGTGTTTGTGTGTGCGTGCTGGAGGTCAAGCACATCACTCATGTCAGCACCCCGAAATTAGTCTTAGCGTGAATGTGGGGTTAACATAATTCACCTCCGTCTTACAGGTCCCGTTCCAGAGGGAGGGAAATAGGAGTCTACAAAAAAGGTGGAATAAGTGTATGAGGAGGAGAGAGATAAAGGAGAGCAAGCGGAAAATGAGGAGACCTGTGGGAGAGGGGGGAGGGGGGGTCCTCCTGGGTGGGGGGGTGGCTGGAGGTCCTGAAAGTCTCCATAGTCTGCACTTATTACCACATTTCTGACTGTTTCACTGTGAGCATCTGGGGTCAGAACACCAACTGAATGTTTGAATGACTTGTCTGTTTGTGTATGTCTCCAGCTTGGGAGTGAGTTTGGGTGCAGATTTAAGTGTAAGTGGTCTGTGTGTGTAGGGTGAGCTCCTAGGGACAGCGTGGTCTGTGTGTGTGTGTGTGTGTAGGGTGAGAAGACGTGTCTTTGTTACCCTTAGACTGTCATGGACAGCATGTCTGTGTGGTTCGTTGTGTGTACCTAGAGCTCTGGGAGAGCTGTCTGGTGGTTACCTAGAAACCCTGGGTGAGAGCCGTGGTCTGCGTGTGTGGTTGTTACCTAGAGCTTCCTGCGAGAGCGTGGTCTTGTGTGGTTAGTGTTGTGTGGGTCTAGGTGAGGGACAGTGTGGTCTGTGTGTGTGTGTGTGTGTGGTAGGTGTAGCGACAGCGTTGTCTGTGTGTGTAGGTGTCTGTACATGTAGGTGTCTGTACATGTGCGTGTCTATGTTTGTGCGTGCGTGTATTTGTGAGTGTGTGAGAGCGCGTGGTCTGTGTGTGTGTGTACCTAGAGCTGTTATGGACAGCATGGTCTGTGTGTGTGTGTGTGTACCTAGAGCTCCTGGGGAGAGCGTGTGTCTTAAGTGTGCCTGTGTCTCGGCTAAACTGCATGTGTAGCAGCCCTGTGTGTGCGTCTGTGCGCGCGCGCGTGTGTGCTCACGCTGCAGGTATATCAGACATGTCACTAATCATTTTAAACTATGCACTTTTATGTTTCCACTCCTTCTCTTAGCTGTGCTACCTCTCTGTTCTCTCTCACTACAAGGAGGGATTGAGACAGGGCTTCAGATCGACGGAGAGAAGTTTAAAGATCTGCCAAGACGAGGAAGATAGGAAGAGAGGGGGGGAGGAAGAGAGGGGGGGAGGAAGAGAGGGGGGGAGGAGTGGTATTTAAAATTTATACTTTACACTTCCTCTTGTCTTTGTTTTGAACTTGAACATTTCTTTATTTCAGTAGAACTTTCCTCGTTCCTGCCTCTGTTGTTTTGTGACTGCTATTCGGCAAGACGTGTCTGTCTCAGTATGTGAGTATGTGTGAGAGTGTGAGAGAGTGTATGTCTGTGTGTGTATGCGTGAGTGTGAGAGAGTGTATGTCTGTGTGTGTATACGTGAGTGTGAGAGAGTGTATGTCTGTGTGTGTATGCGTGAGTGTGAGAGAGTGTATGTCTGTGTGTGTATGCGTGAGTGTGAGAGAGTGTATGTCTGTGTGTGTATGCGTGAGTTTGAGGGAGGCGTGTGTGTCGTCTGTTCTGATCATCTGTGGCATTTATCAGTATGCATAATCAACTTCCATTCAACGAGTTAATAATATACATGCACTACAACTACAACACACACTGCAGTACACACACATGCAGTCAGAGGGAGAAGGAAGGAGAGGACGTGGGACATCAGTGTTCTGGCCTCTTGGTCTACATGCATGGCTGTGACACTGTAATCATGTTAACATTGAACAGATGGACAAGAGAACAGTGTGTTAGGGTGTGTGTGTTTATTGGGCATGAGGCATGAAGTGTACAAGGATTTGTGTGCATGTGTAACTGCGTGTTTATAATTGTAAGTGTGTAGGAGGATGTTTGTGTATGGATATGTGGGTGCGCGTGGATGTGTGTGTGAATGTGTGCGTGTGTGTGTGGATGTGTGTGTGTGTGTGTGACACATGTAGCAGATAGTTTCATGTCTTGTTCCCCCACTTCCCTGCTTCTTCAAGAAAGACAGATGGACTCTTTTTTAGAAATACCGGTCATTATATCACCAAGATAATGGTCCTCTAACACACACACACGCGCACATGCGCAAGCATGGCTAGTGAGGAACTGTGCAGAATGTGTGTGTGGACCATTAAGCAGAGTGAATGAAGCAGCAGCTACTTAGCCAATGAGACGGCTCCTTCCATGTGGACAGACCGTCGTAAAAAGGGACATTTGTGACATTTCTGAACCATAAGAGTCATAATTAAAATCAACAACAATTTAACAAGTGGATGAGAGGTCCTGTTAGCACTGTCATAAAGCACAGAGAGAAAACTACAGAGGGAGAGAGGAAGGGAGCGGGAGAGAGAGAGAGAGAGAGAGAGAGAGGGAGAGAGGGAGAGAGAGAGGGAGGGAGAGAGAGGGAGGGAGGGAAGGAGAGAGGGGGAGAGAGAGGGAGAGAGAGAGAGGGAGAGAAAGAGAGAGGGGGAGAGAGAGAGAAAAAGAGAGAAAGCGAGAGAGAAAGAGAGAGGGGGGAGAGAGAGAAAGAGATGAGGAGAAAAAATGAGAAGGGATAGAGGAGCGAGATCTGTGTACTCATATTAGGAGTGTGTGTTTGCATGTGCAGCATGTTTGATTGTCCAGTATGCATGTGTGTGACACTGTGAGTGTATATGGTGTCCGTGTGTCCAGTACCTGCAGGGGCCATGGTAGCAGCAGCAGGCTGGCTCTCCACACAGCCCTGCCTGTTGCAGGCTCTCACCCACAGCAGGTAGGTGGAGCTGGGCAGAAGGCCCCCCAGGGACACCCCCTCCCCGGCCTCATGCCCCGACAGCTCTCCTGCTGCCTCCTCTGCTCCTGGGGGAGCAACAACACAGACAGGGGCAGGGA
>BROE01000010.1:6006822-6019322 GCA_036571765.1 Plecoglossus altivelis | reverse complement strand
TTGAACCAGTGTGTGTGTGCGGTTGTTATTGTAAGCGTGTATGTGTGTGCTGCTAGCGTATGTGTGTTAGCGTGCATGTGAGTTAGTGTGCAGATATTTTTTTTTATTGCATTTAACCTGGAGAAAAAAACAATTGTGTGTGTGTTGATGGTGTGTGTACGTGTAGATGTGTGTGTGTGNGAACACAGAGCCAATGGGGGCCGACTCCAAAGTACGCCTCTCAACCTGGTAACACACACATACACAAGAACACAAACACACACACACAGATAGACACACAAGAACACACACACATGCACATCGTGTTAAAGGAGAATGCCATGCCGATCCACAAACAGCATTGTCACCTTTTCTCCTTAGTCTCCCCCTCGTGCCTCCCTCCTCTCCCTCTTAGCTCAAGCACTGCTGTGTCAGCAGACCGCGGCGTTTGGCTAAATATGGCGTCCATATTGGAAAAACGCCCAAGTATGCTCCATCAGAGGCGTGTCCTGTCCTGAGTGGCATTTCTACCAAATGTCAACTCCTCCAGACGGGCCTTTATTGAGCTCCTGAATTGATCACCTTTATGATGTCTCCTGCCAGCTGACACACACACAAACACACACACACACTCACTCACACACACACACGTGCACACACACGTGCACACACACTCACACACCAGTGAGATTACCATAATGCAAATATGCCACACGTGAGGAGCGGGATGTTTTATCACGTGAGTGTGTGTGTGTTCACGTGCATGTGTGTCCTTGTCTGGATGTTTATTTGTGTATTCGACCAGTGTTCGCACGTCTGTGTGTGTCTGTGTGCATGTGTGTCCTGGTGTATGTGTATGTGTGTGTGTGTCCTGCTGACCAGAGGACCCAGAGCACAGCCCTGTGCTGTGCAGGCCTGCACTCTGAAGCTGTGTATGCTCCAGGGTGACAGGTCATCCACCGTCAGCCAATCAGACGAGGAGTTCTGGACCAGGACGCCATTCATCCACAAACCGTAGCTAGTGATGACACCTGGAAGGAGCACACACACACACACACACACACACACACATAAGAAAAGAAAGCAATTATAAAGCATGATGCAGGATCTAATCATAGTTATATGCACATATAAACCATCAGGACTCCCTTCAATCAGAAGGCACACAGAGGCTTAGAGAGCCGCTGTCTGGCCCAGAGCACGCCGCTTTTAATCAGCTGTGGGTTTTACTGCACACTATCACGGAATGAAGATACAAAGCTGTATTAGACACTCACCTCGTCCCATTACACACCGACACTCACGTACACACACGCTCACACACACACACACACACACTTGTGGTATTAAAGGAGGAGCGTGGGTCGGGAATCCGTCCATCAGTGTGTTGTAATAAGACAGGTTGAAATGAATCAAATACATAACTGGCTTATTCTCTGCTGCGTGTCTCTGTGTTGCTGTGTCTTAATCCCTACGAGGATCATCTCTCTAATCCCCGCAGGATTGGGAAGGAACCGGAGCGTTCCACTGTGGAACCAAGCAGGCCAACGATTGCTTCTGAAAAGCAGCTAAATAAAATAATGCTCCATATCCTCTAGCCGGAACTAAAGCCTGTTAAGTGTGAGATAATCTGTTAATGGAGATTACGATTGGTTTCTTCATTTTTTTTTAAAGATATCTAAAACTCTGCCATATTAGACATTCCATCATTTAGCATGACCATTAGTCTGGATGAACTTCATGGGGGTGTTCATGTGCACACATACACACGCACACCCACACAAACACATCTAACAACACACACGGATGTTGGCCCACACATACATTCACACACATATATGTTCGCCCACACACACATTTCTTTTGTTGCCAAACAACAAGTAACAGCTATGCTTCCAGCATTTTAACATAAATGTTTTCAGTCGTGACCAAGACAAACGAAGGTGATAAAACGACACTAGATTTAAATCTGTCATTTACAGTAAGATAGTGTCTCTCTCTTTGTGTATGTACATTCTGACTTAAATATATGTAAATGTGTGTGAGTGAGAGCATGTGCATAGATGTGTGTGAGTGTGTGAATGTGAGCCTGTGTCTGTAAGACAGAGGGAAGAGCAGCCCCGTGTATTTCTAGCCTGCAGTTCACAGCTTCAGTCAAAAGGGAGCACTTTCTATCCACTTAAGAAAGCTATCGCTTTCCGCCGTCCTCCCTCCCTCCCTCCTCCCTCTCTCTGTGCCTCTCTCTTTCTCTCCCTCCCTCCCCCTCTCCCTCTCTCTGTGCCTCCCTCTCTCCGTCCCTCCCTCCCTCTCTCCCTCTCTCTCTCTCTCTCTATCTGTGCCTCTCTGTTTCTCTCACTCTCCCTCCCTCCCTCTCTCTGTGCCTCTCTTTCTCTCTCCCTCCCTTTATCTCTGTGCCTCTCTCTTTCTCTCCTTCTCTCTCTCCCTCTATCTCTCTTGCTCCCTCTCTGTCTAACTCTCTCATCTCTCAGTCTTTCTTTCTTTCTTTCTTTCTCTAACTCTCCCTTTTTATATCCCTCTCTGCATGTCTCTTTCAAATGCATGTTACTCATACAATCTCTGACTCCCTCGCTCTTTCTCACTTTCAAACACGCACGCACGCCCTGGCCCTCATCCATCCCGACACCCTTTTCCCTGAACCCCCCCCTCTCTCACCGTTGGGGTTGAGCGGGGGTCCCCAGGTGATGTTGAAGGCGTGGGGGGAGAGGGGGATGACGGAGGGGGCAGGGACGCTCTCTGGTGTGCTCTCTTCTGTGTGTGTCTGACTGGCTGGACTGAGAGTACAGCCACCTCCAGTGCATGCCTGCCACACACACAAGCACAGACAGATAATACAAAAAACATGAATATGCTGATGACAATTCACACTCAACAAATTGTAAGCTCTCTTTTTACACTTGACTTGAACTCTCCTATATATTGCGTTACTCACGGCGACAGAGACAGAGTAGGAGGTCCCAGGAGTGAGGTCACAGAGGGTGTGGTCTTCAATAAGCTCCGAAGTGTTATAGATCAAGATAGGCTCCGCCCCTTCCACGGACAGGAAGACGGAATAGAACGTCAGCCGACCATTCACCTGAGAGGGGCGGGACCACCTGGCGAAGAGAGATGAAGGGGATTTGTCTTTTAGCTATTGGTGTTTGTCAGTCTGGTATATGGACAATATCCTCAGTAATCAAACAAGATAAAGATAGAGTGGGAGGGAAAAAGTATGACGGAGAGAAGGGAGAGAAATAAGTTAGCGTGTGTATGAGAGTGGGAGAGAAGAGAAAATAATCACAATGTATGTGTGTTTGAGTGTGAGAGAGAGTCTGAGAAAGAGTGTGTGAGTGAGTGTATGTGAGAGGGTGTGTATGTGTGAGTGAGTGTGTGTGTAAGTGTGTGTGGGTGTAAGTGTGTTAGTGAGTGTGTGTTTGGGTGTGAGTGTGTGTGAGTGTGTGTGTATGAGGGTGTGTGTGTGAGTGTGTGCGTGAGTGTGGGTATGAGGGTGTGTGTGTGAGTGGGTGTGTGTGAATGTGTATGTGAGTGTGTGTGTGAGGGTGTGTGTGTGTGTCAGCCGTCCCCCGGCAGTTCAACAGTGGTTATCAGGCCAGACGAGGGTTTCTCCTGCAGGAGACGGAAACAGGCCAGGCAGCTCAGATACTGTTACACTGTCTCTCTGTCTCTCTCTCTTTCTCTCTGTGTCCCTTTCTCTCTCTTGCTCTGTCCCTCTCTCTCTCTCTCTCTCTCTCTCTCTCTCCCTGTCTGTCCCTTTCTCTCCCTGTCCCTCAATATCTCTTTTCCTCCCTCTCACTCTTTCTGTTTTTGTCCCTTTCTCTCTCGCTCGCTGTCCCTCTCTCTCTCTTTCTATTCCTCCTTCTCTCTCATTCTTTCTCCATATCTCTACCTCGCTCTGTCTCGCTCTCTCTGTCGTTACATCTCCCCCCTCCTCTCAGATCTCTCTCTCTGATAGGAGAGGTAGAGTGTCCTCTGTGCTATTTCCAGCCTGAGAAAAGTCACCCCCTCCCCCCTCCCCCACACACACCAAAGTCCTGTCCTGCATAGGGTTTCAAACACTCCTGTTTTTACACAGAATTTGGACTGGGTCAAAGTCTACCCTCCCCATTTCAGAATTAGCTAACATCGGTCCCCCAGATGAAACAGTCATAATGTGTTTAGTCTCCATGGTACTTCCTGGCGTTCAACATCCCTGGAGAGGCCCCGCCCCCTCTGAGAGGCCGGCCACGCCCTGAACAGGAGGTCCATTGTTACTTTGATGACTGCCGTCAGGCTGCGTGTGATGGATGAGTGTGTAACTGTGTCGTTAGCGCGGACAATAATCAGTCATTCACGTTAGTGCAGTGATTTATACCCTGCTGGAAGCCTAAACGACAAGGGACTTGTGATTATTTATACTGCAAATATTCTAAATATTTCTAATATTCACTCTCAAACTGTTTTTAGTACAGTTCAGTGGGACATGTGGACAGAGATGCAGTGCCTGTGTGATTGAATGCAACCAGAGACTTTCTGTCTCTTCACCACACACACACACACACACACAGACACACACACACACACACACACAGAGGCATTATACGCACATGTGGATCCAGACTATCTTTGCTGGATCATCATTCCTATAGTTTCTATTTTCATCCCTGTTTCTAAATGTGTCTTTCCTTTCTCTCCCATCACTTCTATATGTTCCTGTCTCTCCATCCCTATCTCTCCATCCCTCTCTCTCCATCACACTCTCTCCATCACACTCTCTCCATCCCTCTCTCTCCATCCCTCTCTCTCTACATCCCCCTTTCTCCATCCCTCTCTCTCTCCATCCCTCTCCATCCACCCCTCTCTCTCCATCCCTCACTCTCCATCCCTTTCTCTCTCCATCCCTCGCTCTCCATCCCTCTCTCTCTATCCCTCTCTCTCTCCATCCCTCTCTCTCCGTCCCTCTCTCTCCATCCCTCTCTCCATCCCTCTCTCTCCATCCCTCTCTCTCCGTCCCTCTCTCTCCATCCCTCTCTCTCCATCCCTCTCTCTCCATCCCTCTCTCTCTCCATCCCTCTCTCTCTTAATCCCCTTTTCTGTCTTCCTCTGTCCCCCCTTCCCCTCTTTTCCTCTCTCTCTCTCCCTCTCTCTGTAGTGTTGGAGGACAGACAATGACATGCAGTAGAAACACATCTATCTATAAGCCTGCAGCCTCTCCTGAGGTGTCATATTCAATGACACCTGCTGTTGTTTATGGTTCTGTGTCGCTGTGCTAACCTGTACACAGCAGCACGTTATATCATAACACCTGTACACAGCACCATATTCAATATCTACTGTCTACCTGCAACGCATGATCATAACACCTGTACACAGCACCATATTCAATATCTACTGTCTACCTGCAACGCATTATCATAACACCTGTACACAGCACCATATTTAATATCTACTGTCTACCTGCAACGCATTATCATAACACCTGTACACAGCACCATATTCAATATCTACTGTATACTTGCAACGCATTATCATAACACCAGTACACAGTATCATACAGAACAACTATCTATACCTACATAAAACGATGTTGTTACACCTGTACACAGCAGCACATTATTTACAGCATGTATAGTATGCTTAATTTCTAGTGTGCTGTAGAGATAAAGATGCCGAGGAAAGACTTGTAAACAGGGTTAGTGATTATGCAAACTGCTGAGCATGTGTGTGAACGCGTCCGTGTGTGTGTACGTGTGTGCGTATCGGTGTGTGCGTGCGAGTGTGTGTACTTACTTGACGTGGACGCTGTGTGAGTCGAGCGCAGTGAGTGTGGGCGGGGCCAGAGGCCCAGGTGGCTGCTGGGAGGTGAACAGGGTCACCTGGGAGCTGTTAGTGCAGCCTGCTGCTGTACACACGCCCAGCACAAACACGTGAGGGGAATACACACCCAGACCTGGAACACACACATACATGCACACAAACCCAGATGCACACACACAATTGCACACACACACGATTGCGCACACACGATTGCACGCATACACACGGACGGACACACACACAAAAAGAAGAAAGATAGTTCAAAGTGCAATCACTACATTATTTCAAAAACTCACAACCACAGCGAGAAGAGGACAGAATATTTGGGCTCTGTCTCACACACATGCAAACACACACAGCCTGGCACAGCAGGCTGACTTGTTAGTTATTTGTAGAAGGAGGCGGGAGGCTGAGAGTCAGGCTGGGAGCTGAGGGTTTCAAAGAGAAGGAGCTTCTCTCCTTGAAGCTGAGGGAGCAGGTTTACAGCCAGCAAGGAGAGGGGGAGGAGGGGGATGGGGAGGGGAGGGAGAGGGGGAGGAGGGGA
This sequence comes from Plecoglossus altivelis, assembly GCA_036571765.1. Classification (NCBI taxonomy): domain Eukaryota; kingdom Metazoa; phylum Chordata; class Actinopteri; order Osmeriformes; family Plecoglossidae; genus Plecoglossus; species Plecoglossus altivelis. Next base: position 6,012,988 of record BROE01000010.1, on the reverse strand, counting down.
ATAGGGAGAGAGAGTGGAGGGGTGGGAGAGGGGGAGGAGGGGAATAGGGAGGGAGAGGGGAGAGGAAGAATAGGGGAGGGAGGGGGGAGGAGATGGCAGGGAGAGGGGGGAGAAGGAAGGGAGAGGGGCACTGTAAGGATGGGAGGATTGGGGACAGAGGGGGGGATGGAGAGACAAAGAGGAGAGATGAAGGGGAGGGAAGGGGTGAGAGGAGTGGAGAAAGGGGGGAACAGTGAATCCAAAATCTCAGCAGGGAAACTGTATTGCTGGGCCAACATTTACACACTGCTGCCTGACACACACACACGCAAACGCACGCACGCACACACACACACACACACACACACACATACACACACACATACACACATAAACACACATAAACACTCAGACATTGGATTCCCCAGGTTCATAATCCAACAACAGAGGAAAGAAAATAAATAAATAGGGGAAAATGGAGGGAACCAGATGGAGATGTGTAAGAGGCGGTTGCAGAGCAGGAGGAGGAGCAGGAGGAGAAGTACGAGGAGGTGGAGGAGGAGAGACAGGCCTATGCAAGGGTATTTAGCTCATGTAATGAGACCTTTCATAATTCTCAGCATCATTGTAGACATCAGATACAGCACATTACCACTGCACTGATAACACAATGCTATGTGTGTGTGTGCGCGTGTGCACAACTGTATTGGACGGAGGGATTGCTAGTTCATACTGCAAAGCATTTCTCCTATGATCATGTATGCGTGAGGGAATACTTTGTGTGGGTTTGTGTTTGTGTGCATGTGTGTGTATCCCCGCCAGTGATCCAATCCCTAGTCTGACATGAGTCTCTCCCAGTGTTTAAGGCTCTTTAGAGTTATTCCCCTGGTAACTCCCAGACACTCTGCTCTCCTCTCTTTCTAATGCTAATCCTTTGCTCCATTTTGTTTTGCTCCACTCTTCCTCTTTTCATGGAGCCCTCATCCCTCTGTACTGACAGGGATGTCTGGACAGGCTTATGCACACTCACTCACACACAAACACTCTTACCGGTGATGTTGAGGTGTGTGTGGTTGCCACGGTAGCAGAGGGTTCCATCCTGGTACAACAGGAAGTGTGTGACCCGGCCGTTGGGCCTGCGAGGGGCAGCCCATGTCAGAGCTAGGGAGGAGGGGTGAGAGACTGCGTCTGGGGGAGGCACATCCTCCGGAGCTGGGAGGTGAAAAGGCGGGAGAGAGGGAGTTGGAGTTTGAGTGTGTGTGTGTGCATGATGCAGAACAGGGAGGGGGAGAGGGATGAACAAAACAGTGACAGTGGAGGATGACATGATACATTTTAAGAGAGAGGAGAGAGAGAGAGAGAGAGAGAGAGAGAGAGAGAGAGAGAGTAGCAGGAGACAACTTGACTGGTGTGACCACTTTTTTCTGACAGAGAACAATGTTGAAACTCTGTCCGGCTGAGAATCGATACAGTCATCTCCCATCCACTAGCTATTGATTTCCTTGCTCCACTCTGACCCTCTGCGTCATATTAGCCCTTAAACAAGGCTATTTAGCTCAAGTCAGATTAATGGTCAGACTCCAAGCATGCCCGCATACATCTCAGTCCCCTCTTAAGGACCCCTTGTGGGGCTAACACCTACCCAACCAAGAGAGAGGGGGAGACAGGGAGACAGATAGAGTGAGAGAGAGAGAGAGAGAGAGAGATGACTGAGACAGAGAGATGAACAGAGAGGTGGAGATACTAAGGAGATGGAGGGGAATAGAAAGATGTAGAAAGAGAGCAGTAGAGAGAGAGTGATAGGTAGAGAGAGAGAATTGGAGGTGGAGAAGTAGAGAGAGAGAAAGACAAGTAGAGAGAGAGAGAGAAGTAAAGAGAGAGAAGGAGAGAGAAACAGAGAGGCAGAAGTAGAGGTAGAGAGAGACACAGAAAGAGAATGAGGGAACAGAAGAGAGAAGCTGTTTTAGGATTTGGTCATGGTGGAAGATAAGAGACAGTTAAGAAGAGAAGAGAGGAGGGATGATTTAGTTGGGGAAGGATGTGTGCGGTGGAAATGTATTATTCTGGAATTATACTCCTTTCATGTGAAATCCCTCTGACAAACTATCTACTTTGTGTGTGTATTGGTGGATACATTTGTGGTTTCATGTGTTCATCTGTGTGTGTGCATACAATGTGTACTGCATGCATGTGTATGTACTGTGTGGATGTACAGTGTGGGTGTACTGTGTGTGTGTATTGTGTGTGGGTGTACTGTGTGTGTACTGTGTGTGTCCTGTGTGTGGGTGTACTGTGTGTGTACGGTGTGTACTGTGTGTGTACTGTGTGTGGGTGTACTGTGTGTACTTTGTGTACTTTGTGTGTGTACTGAGTGTACTGCGTGTGTGTACTGTGTGTGGATGTACTGTGTGTGGGTGTACTGTGTGTGAGTGTACTGTGTGTTTACTATGTGTGGGTGTACTGTGTCTACTGTGTGTGTGTGTGTACTGTGTGTACTGTGTGTGGGTGTACTGTATGTACTGTGTGTGCGTGTACTGTGTGTGTACTGTGTGTGGGTGTACTGTGTATGTACTGTGTGTGTGTACTGTGTGTGTACTGTGTGTGTGTGTACTGTGTGTGTGTGCAGTTCTATTAATCTCTCACATGCCCCTTTTCTAACGACAGCACAGCAGCATTATACAATGGAACAGCAATTAACAGTTCCATTCATCAGAATCACAGCTATTATACACAGAGTCCATTAGGCTATAAGGCAGCTTCATCGCCCTATCTCTTCTCCCTCCATCCATCCTCACATCCCTGTCTCCCATCCTCCCCCATTCCTCTATCCATCCCCCTCCTCTTCCTCCATCTCTTCATCCCTCTATCTCTTCTGCCATCCCTTGATCCCTCTACCTCCATCTTTGCTTCTCTCCATTCCTCTCAACATTACACAACACAGAGGCTTAATCTAACACTATTCAAATGTAGGCAGTTGGAGTAGAAGTGTGTGTGTGTGTTAGTGTGTCAATGTGCAACTGTACCCTCTTCCGGAGTGACAAAGCTCCACCTCCCGTCACCATCTTCACCATTGTCGAGGCGACTCTCCGTGCAGCCTGCCAGAGTGCAGGCTGTCACCGTGACGATGTAGCGAGTAAACGGAGTCAGACCAGACAGCAGGCCTGAAGAAGGCAGAGAGAGAGAGACAGAAAATAAGAGTGACTTTGAAAGCTTGAAGATTTGATGTTTTCTGATATTTCTTTTGTTTGAGTGTGTGTGTGTGTGTGTGTGTGTGAGAGAGATTAACAAAGAGGGCGAGACAAAAGAAAGACAGAAAGACTGTCTGTCTAGGCCAGAGTCCCTGAAGAGGAGGTCCCTGTCTAAGTCCAGAGCAGAGGTGAAGCAGCTGAGGGAGAGGAGGAGGAGGAGGAGGTCTAAATGATCAGAGCAGGAGGAGGAGGTGAAGCAGAAGGGTGAGGTGGAGGAGTAGGAGGAGCAGTGCAGCAGTGTACAACAGGTATTGCTAGAAGCAGACTGTGTGATATCATCTGCCAGCAATCTGAGATACCTGAGAGAGTAGGAGGACGGGGAAGAGGGGGAGGTAGAGGAGGGCAGCCCTAGAACACTATACCTCCCTCTCTCCATTTTCTCTGTATTCCCTTATCTCTCTGTCTCTCCTTCACTCTTCTTCCCTGCTCTCTCCTTCCATCCCTCCTCTCTCTCGCTCCTGGTCTTACTCTCCCTCTCTCACACCCTCCCTCCCTCTTTCCTCTGTATAAATAGCAGTCCCTAACAGGACCCCCAAGCACTAAATTACAGCACAGGACCTGTGAAAGCCCAGACTTTTAATTAATTTTAACAGTTTAAAATCATCAGGATTTATTTATAAAACTCATCGTCCCAAAAACGAAGCTGTACACTGTTGTACTGTAGGTAGGCTGGTTCAGGGGCTCCCTGAGTGGCTCTCTGGCTCGCGTCCATGACAACGGTCGTTATGGTAATCTGTGGGCGGATAGATGGCTGTCGTGGTGATGTGGTTAATGTGTGCATATCTTTCTGTGAGTGTGTGTTTGTGTGTGCGAACCAGTGGAGGGCTATAAACAGTCTCTGAAGCGCTCACTAATTGGCCAGGTGTCCCTGCCTCTTCCTTCTTCTTTCTCTCTTCCCTCCTTCTCTAACCCTACATCTCTTTATCTCTCCTACACCCATCCTTCCTCCACCTTTGTTTACCTTCTCTCCTCTTGCTCACCCTCTATCTCTCTTTCCTCCTCCCTTCTCCTACATCTTCCCTTTACACACCCTCTCTCCTCCCTCTCACCCTCCATCTCTCTCCCTATCTCTCTTTCTCTCCCTCTTCACACTCATTCTGTTTTAATTCAATTAGGACTGAGCCCTACTCCTCTGCTATTACACTCTCATTTGCTTTCGGTGTTTTTATCTTCCTGGGTGACTCTGCCCGCTCCGGCAGGACGTCATAAATTAGGACAGACACCCCTGCTGTCTGCCAGAGAGAGGAGGGAGGGAGGGAGGGGACGGCGGGGAGGGAGGGAGAGAGTGTGGGGAGAGGGAGAAAGAGGGAGGTGTGGAAGGAGAGAGGGAGAGAGCGAGGAAGAGAGAGGGGGAGAGATAGGAAGAGAAAGGGAAGCCTGGAAGGAGAGAGAGAGGGGGAGGAAGAAGGAGAAAGCCCATCTTAGTTTTTGCCTGGAGACATGGGACATCAGGCAGGGACGAATCAGAGTGGTTGTAAAGAGAGAGGTAGAGAGAGAGGTAGAGAGAGAGGTAGAGAGAGAGGGAGAGTGAGAGATAGGTCTAGTATGACATCATTAGTATCTGGGGTAGGCCAGAGTCCTCCCAGATAGCTGGCAAGGCCCTGAGGAAGTAATGCCAGAGAACACCTAACTGTGTGTGCGTGTGTGGGTGCGTGTATGTGTGTGTAAGAGAGAGAGACGCAAAGCTTATGTGTATGTGATAGTCCAGGTGTGTTCATCCACACACTCACCTGTAAAATTTCCTCCAGACAGGTAGGTTGTCCTCACAGGTGCTGAGCCAGGCTGGTCTCTGTTGTAAGCTCTCAGTTCATACCTGTCAATCACACCTCTGACATCAGAGGGTGGAGTCCAGCTCACCTGGGCAGTAAAGCCGCTCCCACTCTCAACTCTGGAAGGAGGAGGGACACTAAGGGGCACTAGAGAGAGATAGTATGTGAGAGAGAGTGGGTGGGTAAGAAGGAGAGAGAGAGGATGAGTGAGAGAGTGGGTGGGTAAGGGAGAGAGAGAGAGAGAGAGAGAGAGAGAGGGAGACACAGAAAGGGAAAGAGAGAGAACGATGGAAAAGAGGGAAAAAAGGTAGCAAATTGAGTGAGAGAAACGCAAATCATGAGGGGTTAAAGAAAAAGAAGAAAGAGAGAGAGAGAGAAAGAAAGAAAGCCAAGCGAGGGAGAGAGACTAAAGGAAAGCATCCTCCATATTCTCCAGCTTTAATAGAGCCAGTAAATCACACAGAACCATTAGCATAAATACCATTTATTAGAGTTGTAACTTTTTCACCACTGATTTAATACATCCACCATTCATTCTCAACCACATATCACTGCAATCAACCACCTCTGAGCTCTCTCGCTCCTGCTTGCTCTATTTTTCCCTCCCTCCCTCCCTCTTCTCTCTCTCTCTCTCTGCTCTCTCTACACTCACTCTTTCCCTTTTCCCTGCTACATCGATGGGCTCAGGGCAGATGAGGAGAGGAGAGTGGTGGAGGGTGGATGAGAGAAGACGAGAAGCGAGGAGAGCAGAGGAAAGGACAGTTGGAGAGAGGAGGGTAGGTTAATTCCCCACAAGGGAGAGACAGGGTCAACAGCCTTTAACATAAATACTGAGGGAGAGGCACACACACACATGCACACTCACACACGCACTGGATATATCCACACTTTACCCATACACGGACCACTTCTAAACGCATTATCAATCTCAGTTACCATTGTAGCCATCAGTGCTGTAATCACACGGTTACAATAGCCAGATCCTTCATGTCAGAGATACAGAGATAGACCTGCACACAGACTGCTCGTTTCCCTCTCTATCTCCCTCTTTCACACACGCAAACACATACACAAATACGTACAGTACACATGCTCACACATCAGGACTTTGTCTGGTTGGAAGCAAACAGCTGCTATTTTGTAACTCTCTATGTGTGTGTGTGTGTGTGT
>BROE01000010.1:5852430-5993994 GCA_036571765.1 Plecoglossus altivelis | reverse complement strand
CACACAGCCCATACACAGCACACACCATGCACACAGCCCATACACACCATACATCACACACATTCATACACCACACACACTCATACACCACTCACAGCACACACACACAAATTACACACGATGCAACACACACACACTTGACAGATGCAAACATAAATAACTGACGTTTACCCAGACATGATGTTATATGGCTCTATACCATATCATATAAGTTTTATTTTTATGTTGTTTTTTGGGCTGCATATTTTATTATGTGCATGTCCTTCTCATCTGTGCGTGTATGTGCATGTGTGTATGTGGCTGTGTGCATGTGTGTGTGGCTGTGTGCATGTGTGTGTGTGCGTGTGTGTGTCCGCGTCCTTGGCCTAGTTCCAGAGTAACGAGGCTCTGTTTGAGGCTGTGGAGCACCAGGAGATGGACCTGGTGCAGCTGCTGCTGTCTCAGTACAGCCTGGAGGAACTGGACCTGAACACCCCCAACAGTGAGGGTCTGCTGCCCCTGGACATAGCCATCATGACCAACAACGTGCCCATGGCCAAGCTGCTGCTGCGCGCCGGAGCCAAAGAGAGCCCCCACTGTGAGTGTGTGTGTGTGTGTGTGTGTGTGTGTGTGTGTAACAGGGTAGCTGCCGTGCTGGGGCATATGATAAGGTATCGGACCGGTCCATCTCATCTCTCTGACCATATTAGACCAGATAAGACCACAGCCAGCCCCAAGGAAAACTATGACACAAACAAATACCAGGAAACCTGCTGGTGTGTGTGTTTGTGTGTGTGTGTGTGTGTGAAACAGTGTGTCTGTGTAGGGTTGTGTGTGTGTGTATGTGAGAGAGAGAGATCCTGCTGCTTTGTCAGTGTCTGCTGGTGTGTACAGTACATGATCTGCGCCTGTGTGTGTGTGTACCTGTCACGTGGCTGCGTGTGCGGTCCCAGTCCCCTGCTGTCTGGCCTCCTGCAGAGGACGCCACCACCCTGTATAGATACTCTGAGAGAGGGGGAGAGAGAGGGGGAGAGAGGGAGGAAGGGGGGGAGAGAGGGAGAGGTAGAGGGGAAGAGAGAAAGGGAAAGAGATGTATATTTTGAGGCAGAGTAAGCAGGTTAGTGTGTGTGCATGTGTGCGTGCGTGCGCGTGTGTGTGTTCTCGTGCATCTTTCCTCATACTGCTGATGGAGAGAACAACCTGTCCTGTACAGGTTAGACTGTGACCTCCACTTCCTGTGTCCTGTGTGTGTCAGAATGTGTGTGTGTGTGTGTGTAATACCCGTGAAAGGCTGTAGTCCGTGGTCTCTGGTCTGTGTCTCTCGGCCTGTGTACACCAGCACAGAGTCATTGCCACGGCAAACGAAGCGGCTGTCAGTTGCCGGGCAACCATCCAGGTTGACCCTGACAGAGTGGCGGGTGGAGGCCGACAGACTGATGGCAGACATAACCGGTGCACCGGAGAAGGAGGTCTTAATGGTCACGCCCCTCACACACCCTCCCAGACCTGTAGCTCAGGGACCAAAGAAGAAATGTGTGAGTGTGTGTGTCTGTGTTCCTGTGGAGTGCATTTGTCTGTCTGTGTTCCTGTGTGTGTCTATTTTTGTGTGTGTGCGTGTGGGTGTGAGAGAGAGTGGTGTCTCACCATGTCGGTGGCTCATGCTGGCCAGTCCGCTGTGAGTGATGTGGGAGGGAACCCCTCCCAGGTAGAGGGGTGAGTCCACCCTCAGCCTCCCCTCTCCCTCCCCCCTCTGATACTCCGACCAATCGTTCAGGGAGGCAGCGATAAGGGAGCCCTCTTTGACCAGTGAGAGCTGGTTCCATTGGCCATCACAGTAGCTGAGCCCCACCCACATGCTGAGGTGGGTCACATGACCTCCCCAGGATAGAACCCAAGATAGCAGACCGCCTTCAAGCTCCGCCTATAGAAACACACAACCAGGAAGCTTCACAAATCAGGCTTATATGTTTGTCTTGTTGGATATGTTCAGTAGTTTCCATAGTGTCATTTGAAGGCTGTGTGTATACTGTGTGTTTGTACGGTGTGTATACTGTGTGTGTACTGTGTGCGTATACTGTGTGTGTGTACTGTATGTGTGTATACTGTGTGTGTACTGTGTATGTGTATACTACATGTGTGTACTGTACGTGTGTATACTGTGTGTGTACTGTGTGTGTATACTGCGTGTGTGCACTGTGTGTATACTGTGTGTGTACTGTGTGTGTATACTGTGTGAGTACTGTGTGTGTATACTGTGTGTGTATACTGTGTGAGTACTGTGTGTGTATACTGTGTGTACTGTGTGTGTGTATACTGTGTGTGTATACTGTGTATACTGTGTGTACTGTGTGTATATACTGTGTGTACTGTGTGTGTGTATACTGCGTGTGTGTACTGTGTGTGTATACTGTGTGTACTGTGTGTATATACTGTGTGTGTTATGTGTGTGTGTGGTGGTCACCAGAGTGTAGTCCTCTCCCTGTGTGTCGTAGCTGAAGAGCAGCAGAGCGTCCAGCTGGTCTGTCCTGAATTCAAAGCTCATCTCAAACTCCTCCTCCCAACGCCACACCTCCGCACCCAGCTCCAGGTAACCTGACAACCACATAACCACCACCACCGCTCTTTCATTAAGGTTTGCCCTCTGTAGTGTTGTTGGTAAAGTTCATATATTGTACTAACAATGTACAAATGTTACATATTTTGTATTGACAGTAGAGTGTATTGTTATCATTCCAGGCAACAAAAGCACTCATGAACACAAATTTCATTATTAAAATGAATGTATATTTTGAAAACACAGTTTGAGCCAATCAGAGACACATACGCAGGGTGGTTTGGGCCTATCACAAGCTCGGATTAAGTCTGGTCATACCTTGTCCCAGGAAGTGTGCTCCATCCTCAGAGTGAGCAGGGCATCCCTCCCAACTTTCATAAGCCACCACCCTCTCTGTAGCTCTGAACCAATCAAGGGGCTGCCAAACTTCATATGGACTGTCACTCATCTTCACCTTCACATCTCTAAGGCAACCAGAGAACCCCTGCTGAACCAATCGGGCATCCCCTACACCATAACCAGGAAGATAGATGGTTAAGGGTGTAATGTGAGATCAGAGTACATAGCCACCATAAGAATGGACTGTTCCCTTTTGGATCCATTTGTGTCACAGTGTGAAGGGCCAGAGGGGTGTTCTGTAGTGGACTGACCTGAGTCTTGTCTGTGAAGAGGAAAGTCCTCTGGCAGTCCTCCAATAAACACCCCCGTGTTCTCTCCTATGATGGTGCTGCCGCTGAATGCAGATGCAATACCTGGTGGTATAAGTAGTGGGATGGAGGGATGGATGGATGAACAGATGAAAGGATGGGTGGATGAATCGACAGGTAGATTGGACAGATGGATGGATAGATGGATGAGTACATGGATGGATGGATAGATAGATGTATGGAGGGATGTATCAATAAGCATATATGGAAGATACAGGAGTCTCATTAGTTTAACATACACACAAACACACACACACACACACACACAGTCCATCAGGAATTCCATGGTTCTATGATAAAACGTACCTGTAAATGTGTCATCCACCATGATCGTTCCATTGGCCTGCTTTCTGGTAGCCATGACAAGATGCCACTGGTTGTCATTATACTTCCTGTCTCCGTCCCCTTGCACTCCTACTGCGACTGCAGAGCCCTAACACACACACGCAAACACACATAAGCACACAATGTGATGTTATAATACAGGACTATTGTCCAGCTAAGGCATGACATCATTGAGATGTGTGTTGAGCAGCACGGGCTGGACTAAACATGCTGTAAAATATGGGACAGTAAACACACACAAGCACACACACACAGTGTCACATACACATACAGGAGCGTGATGAAGATTTAATGATGAGGTCAATACTATATATGTATGAATGCCAAGTAATATCAGTGCATGGCATCTTTACTACCAAGCAAGACATTAGTGTACACACAGGATGACATCTAGTCAGCATTAAAAAACTGGGCTGGTTTTAAACTGCATTTCAAATTAAACTACAGTATGTACACATCCTCTCTCTCTCCTCTCTCTCGCTCCCCTCTCTCTCTCTCTCTCTTGCTCTGTCATCCTTTATCTCTCCTCCCCCTTGCCAGTCATTTCTGTCCAAAACCCAGGCCACACTGAAGCCCATCTGCTTGCCTGAGGCTACACACACTCTCATTACCAGGTTGAATACACACACAACCATCTACACACATGCACACACTCTACACAAGAGTTGCTCTAGCTTAACCTAGACCTGGAATAATGGAGTGAAGGGCTAGAGGTGTGTGTAAGTGCCCATGCGTGTGTGTGTGTGTGCCCCTCTGGCCCCTTCTCTCTTTAATATTGCGGTCTATTTGGGAGTGGAGACTGATGAAGATAGCTACAGTATGTCCACTTCCGGTTGCCAGATAAGTAGCACTTAGCCAAAGTGCTGGCCCTCACAGGGGGTTGTTGACTGTGAAGCCAGCCTTGGCAACCTTCAGGGAGGGGGAAGCCAATCTCTTATATCAGAAAGAGAGAAAGAGAGAGCGAGAACTAGAGAGAGAGAGAGAGAGAGAGAGAGAGAGAGAGAGGGAGAGAGAGAGAGAGAGCGAGAGAGCGAGAGTAAACGAGAGAAAAAGGTCAAAGGGTAGGGTGAACCTGCATTGATACAGAGGGTGACATTCATATGATCTATTTATTCATCCACTCTGACAGACTCAATAACCTAACAGAGAGGGAGGGACAGAGGGTGAGAGTGAGTAAGTGAGTGAGAGAGACCGATGTTCACAAAGGGACGTTGTCTTTCAAAGAATCCAATCTCTCCCTACGTGTTTCGTCCTTAACATTTTAGCTTTAGAAATTGAATGTGTGTGTGTGTGTGTATGTGTGTGTGTTCACTTCTTTGTGACAGCTAGCTAACAGTAGCTAAACAGCTCTCAGTGAGACAGCATTTCATAAAATGCTAATTAATTCCATCATTAGAAAGTGTGTGTGTGGGGAAGCATACCAGTTTCCTGTGTCACGCCAAATTAGCTCCCCCGTGGTGCTAATCCCATTAGAATAGTTGAATTGGCTAATGGGGGAACTAATGGGCGAGCTATCTGGGGACATTAATCGGCCGTGACACCACTCCTAGTGTTAATTACCAAACTAGCCTAACTAAATGTGTTTGTGAACAACGACTCAGACCAGGCCTAGTATGGAGAAAGGAGCAATGCTGGAGTGTGTGTCTGTATGTGACAGATGTTTATGTGTGAAATTGTGAGTGAGGGACAAAGTGTGTGTGTTTGTGTGATTTTCTGAGGGAGTATCTGTGTGTGTGTGGGTGTGTGTGTGAGCGAGAGAGAGAGACAGAGGGTGGGGGAGGGAGGGAGACTGATGGTGGTCTTATGGACTAGAGTAAAATCAACTCTCATCATGGCTTTCATCATCATAGTCGTTGACTCTCCCCTGTGTGTCTGTGTAGATGGATAGGGGGGTCAGGCTTAGAGTGTGTGTGTGTGTGTGTGTGTGTACGTGCAGCTTAATTAGCTTGCGATTGGTATTCACGCATCGTGACTGCAGGGAGTGAGTTAATTGGAGTGCAATTCAAACCCTGACACACTTTCAAAGTTTACTGACTGGGAGGAAGTGATAGAGCAGCACAGTGGACTAAAGAGATGGAATCACCAGGCCCTGGTGACACAGAGCTGGGTTTGCTTCACAACTTGTGCTTGGGATGCAAAATGCTTTACGTAAAAACTTTTTAAAAATGTTGCAGAACATTTGCAGCCATGTTTGTAGTTCCATTCTGGTACTAGAAAATGTAGTTAGTACCTGAGGGTCAAACAGGAAATACAGGCGGCCATTCCGGATCTGCAAAGCTAAGTACTCTTCCTGGTTGCCGGGGGAGACAGCACAGAACAGCAGTCCATCAGGAGCCCTGGTCCTGAAACTGAGCTGTATACCTGGAGAGAGAGAGAGAAAGAGGGGGGAAGTGATATAAAACGTAAACAAAGTACATGAATTGTTTTCTTTGTGGGTGGATAGGTTGGGAAATCTAAAGATGAAGAAAATCTGTTCTCAGGGAAAGAGAAAGAGGGCGAGAGTAGAGAGAAAGAGAATGAGTGATGAAAGATGTGAGGGATCCATACAGAGTCTTGTGAGCATTCAGCTCTGATATAAGGTGTGTGTGTGGGGGCTGAAATGCAGTAAGACTTCAAACAGGAAGCTGGCACCTCACTACAGGAAGTACACACAGGCTCTGACAAGTAGATTTAGACTGAGTGCGTAAAGAGGGGAGGAGAACAGAGATTCAGTTTCAGTGTATTCCAAAGAGATTAAGTGTGTGTATGCGTGCCTTCATCGGGGCTTCTCATAGGCTGCTACGTAGTAAAATGAGGAAGTTACACATCACCATCAGATCAAATCCCAGGACACCACTGTGTGCTAATCTCATTTAATCTGGGTAATCTGGCCGTGTGGGTCTGCTCCCTCTGGGTCCCTGGTTCCAGAGGATCTGACCCGCCTGCAGCCCCCAGAACATGGGTCTATCCCCCACCTCCCCGGATCTCAGGGATTATGCCCAATCCCTGGAACATGCAGGCACGAGAGGAGAGAAGCACACAAGGAATCCTGAGCTGCAGCACACGCTCTCTCTGGGAATACACAGTGTGGGAATTTAGGAGAGGATGGGAAAGAGGAAGCAGGGAGGTGATGAGAGGAGAGGAGCATGGAGGAGATGAGGGGAGCATGGAGGAGATGAGAGGAGCATGGAGGAGATGAGGGGAGCATGGAGGAGATGAGAGGAGCATGGAGGAGATGAGGGGAACATGGATGAGATGAGAGGAGTAGGGAGAAGATGAGAGGAGCAGGGAGGAGATGAGGGGAGTAGGAAGGAGATGAGGGGAGAGGAGCAGAGAGATGAGAGCAGAGTAGCAGGGAGAAAATGAGAGGAGAGGAGTAGGGAGGAGATGGGGGAGAGGAGCAGAGAGAGGAGAGGAGTAGGGAGGAGATGAGGGGAGAACGGAGGAGATTAGAAGAGATGTGAGGAGTAGGGTGGAGATTGGGGGGTAGGGAATGGGAAGGCTAAAACCCAATTTATACTGTATTGGAGTTTGATCTACCAGGGTTAGTGTCAATTAACCCTAGTCACATATGATTTAGGTATAACAACACATGTATTTGATTTAAGCACTCTTCCTAAACAAAAGCATTTAAAACAACTTGCTGACCTTTAATTTGAAATTCAGAATCAGCTGTAAACAGAACTGACCCAAACGAAGATGGATACAGTGAAGGAGTACAAGTAGGGGTCTAGGTCATGATTTATTTCCATCCTAATCTGCTGACCACTAACAGACATGCACTGTCCACTACATACAACACGCAAAGGTGCACCTGCATCTGTGACCTTGTCGTTCTGCAGACGAGAGGGGCCACGACAGATATGTGATGTTACATTAACCCACTTTAACCTTTTATCTTCCTCTCTCTCTTTCTTTCTCTCTCTCTCCCTCTCTCTCCCTGTCTCTCTCTCTCTTCCTTCCTCTCTCTCTTCCTCTCTCTTCCTGCCTACTCTTTCCCTCCCTCGTGTCTTTCTTCTACCCTTCTTCCTCCTTCCTTTAACTCTCCTGAGGCCTGATGGGTTCTAAGGGCTACATCAGGGGACTGTGTGTGTATGTGTGCGCGCGCGTATGTGTGTATGTGTGTGTGTGTGATAGTAGATCTGAGTGGTCAGCAAGCTCTTGTGTCTCAGTGGGCCCCAGGTGTGACAGCCACTTTCAACCCATCATCTAAAACAGCTGGTCATCAGAGTGCGCGGCATGTCTGGGAGCATGTGTGTGTTTTTGAGCGAGTGTGTGTGTGTTTTTGAGCATGTGTGTTTGCCACACGATATACACAGATTGAAAACCTTCCTTTTCCTCTCCTCATCCTCCATCCTCTCCTCCTTCTCTCCTCCCAGTGCTTCCTTCCCCCTTCTCATTCCCCTATGTATCTTCCAATCGCCCCCTCCTTCCCCTCCTCCGTCTTTCCCAGACAAATAAACAGATGCAGTAGGAGTGTGATCTGTTTAGAGCCTAACCTGGATAACTCTGGTCATGTTGAGCGCTGTGGAGCATTAATCAGAGCCAGCGTATTAATGAGAGTCGAGGAAAACGCTAATTACTGTCATAGATCTGCAGCACCCCATTAAATATACAAATGACAGAATTAAAGAGACCGGCCTCTCCTGATTAATCTTTAAATGGGGAAAACTAATGATGTCTGCGCAAAGTTTTCCTTCACTCTGCCTCTCACTGACACCGGTTGGCAATCAATCAAATTAATTAGGGAAAATCATTTGTATCATTTAACATTTCTCTGTCTCTCTTCGTCTCGTTCTTTCACTCTCTCCGTTGCCTTTTCTCTCTCTCACGCTCTCTCTATCAGGCATGCACAGTATTAGTGATGTCGTATAGATGCTGTGCATATCCATCTCTCTTTTTGCCTCTCATTTGGCTCCCTCTCTCTCTCTCCCTCTCCCTCCCTCTTTCTTTCTCTCTCCCCCTCTCTCTCCCTCTCTCTGTCTGATGTTCTGATGTTTTATCTAGTTTAATTTCCGTTCTGTTGGATGAAACTGGATTTGACTGCTTCCACCAGACGAACGTGTATCTGAGACGTTTGGAAGCAAAGTGCTGCGATCCTCTGAACTATTACGTTGATTCAACATATCATGTTTTCACAATTTCCCTAAAGACAACATAATCTGTTTATGTAAATTCCACAAATAAACTGCAAAATGTATCACTAGACATGTCTTGTAGATATGTTTTAAATCTATAATGTGTTTATATTTATTATTATTATTGTTTGGGGATGATTACTAATTTCTCTGCACCAGCTAAAGTAGCTTCACAGACATATTAAAATTGGATGACTAAATATTTCAGTCTGGATTGAAAGCCAAACCCCTGCATTGAGTTCACATTATATAAAAGTCTTATTTTGAAAGGAGATTTAACATACATATTGTGACCCCTTTCAAAGACAAGTGGTCGTAATCTCCTGTTCCAATGAACCAAGACAACGGAGACAAGAGATCGGAATGAAAGAATTATGTAAAAAGACAAGACCATCCGATGTATTAATATTCTAGAATGTTCTAGATTGGACCATTATGTTGATAGAGGCAGAAAATGATGATATGTATGTTTAGACAGAAAGCCCATCAGAGCACTTTCCACCACTGATCACCTACACCTGCTAATCAATATCCCTACACACACACACACACGCGCACACACGCACACACACACACGTACACACACACACCACACATACACACACACACACGCACGCACAGCATTCCTAATCAGATTTGTTTGATTTGTTTACTGTTATGTGCGTCTTGACTGACATTATTGGACTCAGAATGGTATTAGCATTGACTCTGGAGGAAGCATTCATTTTGGGCCTGACTTGATGATGATGCTGCATGAGTCCGGCACCTGTGACTAAATGTACTCCGAGTCTCTGCTGGACAGGAGCAACTCCATTAGACTAGAACTGTGCCATGCTTGATGCAGGCTGGAACAGATTCAGCTGGTGATGCCTTTTAAAGTGGAAGATTCTGATTGTATATATATACGGGATACATGCATGTACGTGTGTGCATGCATGTATGGGAGCATGTGTGTGTGTGTATGTGTGTGTGTGTAATGATCTGATTGCTCAGGTTTGTCCCTCTCCTTCCTTCATCGGAGAAGGTGGGGGCCCAAGGACACCTCCTCCCTCCTCCTCCCTCCTCCTCCCTCTTCCTCCCCCCCTGACTGTGGTCATTGATCAATTAGGACCTTAGCAGGCGTTCAGGCCAGGCCTGATTTATAAAGATTTATCCCTGTGTCAGTATTTAAGGCAGAAGAGGGGAAATAGCAGTGCAAGATTTTAATAAAGCAACAGAGGGGGACGGTAGTTTGTTCTTATGCACAAACACACACGCACAAACACACACACACACACAAACACACACACACACACATACACACACACACCACACACACACACACCACAAGGTCACAGTGGGGAAGTTTCCGTCTGTCCAGTGGAATATTCTGCGTCCTTAGCAGGTCTTGCTAATGGGTGTAAATGGAGACTGTATGATGTGTTCCCTGTTCAAAACGGTTTAGTCAGTGTTTTCAGGTGGATCACTGTAGATAATACAAACACATGCACACTTAACAGACACACACACACACACCATTCAGAAATAAGGTCCTATTTCATGTCATCTCCAGAGGCTGATTTTAAATGCTCATATTTTCTGTATGCCACAAATAAAGCCCAACTGAAATTAGAGTAAAGCCTCAATACCCCACCACTACCACCAATAAAAACTAAGGTATACATCATTGGGCTTTCAACCACAAAGTAAAAAAATCTATAGAATTTCAAACGTGCTTCCACGCTGCGTGGTGGAATGAGTGAAAACATCAGTTCCAAGTGATCAGATCCACACACTCATACAGGCACACACACATACACCCATACAGGCACACACACACACACACACACACACACACACCCATACAGGCACACACACATACTCATACAGGCACACACACATACCCATAGAGGCACACACACATACCCATACAGGCACACACACATACCCATACAGGCACACACACATACCCATACAGGCACACACACATACCTATACAGGCACACACACACATACCCATAGAGGCGCACACACATACCCATACAGGCACACACCCATACAGAAACACACACATAGCGATACAGGCACACACACCCCTACAGGCACGCACACACACACATAAAGGCACACACACACATACAGGCACACACACACATACAGGCACACACACACAGCTATAGAGACTCTGACAAGCGTCAGGGCTGGGACTGTTCCTGCTGCGTTCACAGACGAAGCAGAACATGTTTGGATTTGAAACGTAATTATTCTAATTAAGATGGTAAACAAAAGACTAATTGTCCTTAGTAAGAGTGTGGAAGTCATTCATTTAGACATGTGATGTATAAGCTAAACTCTCTCCCACACACACACACACACACAAACGTGCATGTACGCATGCCCACGTGCACACACACTAAATAAAAGGAATATGTGTGTGAGTCTTTGTATAGGTCTGTGTGTGTGAGTGAAAGAGAAAGATGACCCTACCACGCACCTGTAAAGTCATTGTTGACTGGTAGTGTATCACTAGGAAACTGGTAGTAACCGTTACCAGGAAACCTTGTTCCCCTGACCACCGGGTCATCAGAATTGGACAGTGACAGGTCCGTCCGCTCCACCTAGAACAAGTACACAGTCAGTCAACAGATAATAGAGTTACTGAAGATACAAGTACAATACTACAGACATTAAAAAACGGTGAAAGACAGACAGGGATGCAGACAGTCAGCCGGTCAGACAGGACCAGACCAGAAGAATGTCAACAGACCCGACCAGAGAGAAGCCAGGCATGGGACAGGATGCCAAAACAGACAGCTCGTCAAAACAGAAAGATAGTCAGACAGACAGACGACAGGGAAGCAGGCAGACAGGGATGCAGACAGTCAGCTGGTCGGTCAGACAGTCAGAGACAGATAGTCAGACAGACGACAGAGAAGCAGACAGACCGGGATGCAGTCAGTCAGACAGACAGGACAGGGAAGCAGACAGACAGACAGACAGACAGGGATGCAGACAGACCTGGTAGAGAGGTGGGGGCCCGTTGGGTCTGGAGGGGACTCCCAAGGACACTGTCTGGTCCGTCTCCATTTAGAGGGCTTCCCATTTGGGGCCAACAGTCCTGCAGGAGCTACAGAGGGTGGGAGGGAAGACAGGTACCGGATTAAAATGTACCACAAGTAGAAGATATAATAAATGGAAAGATGGAGGGATGGGGATGGAAAAAGTGATGGACATGAAGATGGAGGGTCGGAAGATATAAAGGATGTGTGCATTAGAAATCCTCTCAGAGACAGGCGTGTGCTGTGGTAATGGTCTGAATGAGCCAGCCAATAGGAGTAAATCACCTGGTACTGACATGCACACACACCCAGAGGCTCTTAGAAGGAAGCTGGCCCTCTCATCCTCCCATCAGAACACACGTCATAAATTACAGCCAATTAGCATCGCTGTAGTCTAAAGAACAACAACTATGGATGAATGTCACAATCTTTTAATGGAACAATCAAGTGCTTTGAACCCTTTAGAACTACAGAACAGTGGTCTCTATGGAGACATGGAGAACGAGGAGTCCCACATGAGGTGTGTATGCTTGTGTACCTGGGAGAGGAAGACAGCGGATAGGAGGGATGTGCAGTACAGGAAGTTTAGTGTGAGTGTGTGTCTTGTATAAGAGCTTTCCCTTAATTGATGTGCTGTCATGATAATAGCCTGTCATGTTTCCATCCATGTACGTGTGTGAGTGTGTGTGCTGTTTGTGCGAGCACAACCAAGTTACAACCCCTGTCATGTACTTACTGCTGTCCCCCACTTGATGAAAGCCATAGACACACACAAACATACACACACACACATCCACACAACACACGCGCGCACTTTCCTCTCCGACTCAGCGATGACGTTTCCACAACAACAAGGTTAACCATCCAGCAGAAAGGTTAATACTGCCTTCAACATGTTAATGAAGCAGCTAAATCAGCAGGCAGTTCCCTGGACGCTCGTCTGGAGCAGCAGGACCCCTGCTTGCTGCTTTTACACCCAGCTGACATCTTTTATAAGCCCAGGGGTCAGTCTGCACCTAAACACACTGTAACACAGCTTTCTACAGGAACTCTATTGATCCACGCATAATCATCTGGCGAAGGCCAGTCCTTAGTTGAGGGGAGAAATATGCATGGCAGGGTTCACGTCAATGTTGGGTGTGTGTGTGTGTGTGTGTGTGTGTGCCGTGTGTGCACCATGCTCTTGTAAACAATGGGCTTTTAAGGATGTAGGATACATAAAACATCCCCATCAACCACTGATTAGCTGTTCGCGTTCCTGAGTAATCAATACACTGTAGTCTCTGTAGGAGAAGTGCTCATTGAGACACACATAGACATAGACACACACCACACACACATACACACAACATCTCTCGTTCTAAGCGAGCCTACTGAGTTCATGTCCTGTGCATCAGTGCAGTGGAATACGACATCATTTCTGAAGAGTTCTAACCAGCTGCCCTGTATTTCTGCTAACAGATGGCTATGCTGTCTAATGGTGTTTGTGCTAGAGTGCGGTATGTGTGTCTGGTCTGTTTGTTCTGTGTGTCTGTGTGTGTGTATTGTGTGATTGTCTGGGTGTCTGTGTTGTGTATGTGTGTCTGCTTGTGGGTCTGTGTATTGTGTGTATGTGTGTCTGTGTATTGTGTGTGTATGTGTTCATGTATGTTTTTATTGTGTGTGTAAACAGTCATAAAGAGAGGGATCATTAGACTTGGTGCTAAGCTGGAGAAACACAAGATATGACACACAGTCTAGGATGCTCCTACCATCAAATAGTCTGTGTGCTTGTGTGCGTTGTCTGTGTGTGTGTGTGTGTGATTCGGTTGTTGTTGTGTGAGTGCCCTTGAAGTGGAGTGTGTGTATGTGTGTGTGTTGGGAACAGGGGAGGCCCGGATTGTGTGTTCCAAGTAGAATACAAAACCTGAAATCTGATCAACTGACAAGTTAAGTGGGGCGTGAGCTGCACACACATACACACAGCAAAACACACACAGGCACACACAAAAACTGGCACGTACATACACAAAGACACACGCAAACACACCAAAGTGGCGGCAATATTTAAACAACAAGCATATGGAGATGAGTGTGAAAGGGTTTGTGTGTGTGAGCCCAGCCATATTGGGCTGGCCATATGTTAACAGTGCAGAGCAGGCCTGCTCCAGAATGATTCACTGCTGTGTTCATGTTGGAGTGTGTGAGTGGGGGTGTACGTGCCTGCGGTGGTGTCTATCAAGCTCTGATCAATTAGACCCTCTCCCAGTTCCCAGTGATTTTCTCAAGTTATTAAAGGCAGCTAATTCATCCTACTTCCATGTTGGTTATAAATCTGAGCCGAGAGCAGTGTGTGAGTGACTGACGATGTTGCGTGTATGCCATATGTGTGGGTGCGTGCGTGTTGATGTGTGCGCGTATGCATATGTGTGTGTACGTGTATGATTCATGGCCAGTGGGGAGTGTGTGCTACGCCACATTTTTCTCCTTGTAATTAACAGTAAATTGTTTTTACTGCCATGTGCAATGAATTTCCCCTCTGGTTACACCACCTTACGCTGCTTGAAGTGTCGATCGTGTGTGTTGTGTGTTGGGTGGTCGATGGGTCTGTGTGTGTGTGTGTGTGGTGGGTGTGTGTGTGTGTGTGTGTGTGTGTGTGTGTGTGACGGAAAAGGGATGGGTTGAAGTGACAAGGGATATGAGAGGACTGACAATAGAGGAGCGAGAGAGAGACAATGTGTGTGTATGCATGGCTCTGTCTTACTTATTTGTGTGCGTCTCTTGTGTGCAAGTGTTCCTTGCGTGTGTGAGCTGTGTGTGTGTGTGTTACCTGCAGGTAGCGTGCCGTCCAGAGGCAGCTTGGCTGGTGACACAGGCCAGCCTGGTGCAGAGTGTGACAGAGAAGGAGTAGGAGGTGTAGGGCTCCAGACCCACTGCCAGGTACACATGCTGATCATGACCTGCCACGTGAAGCACCTAGCACACACACACAAGAGCATGCACACACACACAAGACCATGCGCGTGCACACACACACACACACACACACACACAAGACCATGCACACAAACATACACAAGACCATGCGCACACACACACATACAGGGTCAGAGGGTAATCCTTCTCATTCGTCCTCTTTAGGGAACGCTGAATAGACATATTTATAATTAAAAATAGACTTATCTGGGAGACACACACACACACCTATCAGTCTCATTAAAGCCTGATAAAGGAATCTCATTAGGACCTGTATTGTTGAAGAACAGCAGAGCTCGTTAAGGACCTTAACGATCCTAACGAGTGTAAGGAGCCAGGGGAGACCAAGGTGAGGCGGACATGGTGCAAGGCATGCTGGGATTGATGGTGTCGGAGCACTGACATTACAACCTTTACGGAATCCTCACCTGTAAGGTAAACTGCGTGTGTATGTGTGTGTACCTGCGTGTGTGTACCTAAGTGTGTGTAACCTGCGTGTGTAGTGTGGGACCTGCGTTATTCTATTGTGATGTACATAGCGCAGTGTGTACCTGGTGTGTGTTACGTACTGCGTGCTGTGTGTCTGTACCTGCGTGTGTGTGTGGGTCTACCTGTGACACGACAGAGGGAGCGTAGGGGGTGGAGCTATGCTGAGTGACCAGGTTAACTGTATACTTGGTGACCTCTCCCCTGGCCTCGTGACCCCTGGGTGACCTCCATGTGACATTTAGACTGAAGGGCGACACAGGCCGCACTTCAGGAGCAGGCATGAACTCTGGCCTGCAGGGGAGACACACACACACATATTAAAAATTTGCGTCAAGTTTCATATTCCTGTCAACATTTCACTGTTCATCTATAGAGAATATGGGAGGGTTGTGTAACATGGGCAGGAGAACTGGAGGACTGGTATAGTAGAATGGTAGAATGGAGGAATGGGGCAAAAGAGGAATGTGGGAAGGAGAAATATAAGATTAGAGAGAGTGATCTCATCTCTTTCTAGTGATGATGCCATTCCATGCTGGGTGGTGTGAAATGTGATTCTTGACTATTAGACACACACACACTCACAAGCACACGCATACTCACACACATACATGCACACACATGCATACAAACACACATACATAGTGTGTGCACACGCAGACACACACACGGCGTGTAATGTAATTCACGGCTGTTACACAGACACATCGAGAGCTCACAGGCTTGTTTGGGGGCACAGTTTAGTTCTAATGAGCCATATCATCTCTTTGGAATTCAAATGCCTTAATGAGACTCTCTCTCTCTCCCTCCTCCCCTCCTCCCCTCCTCTCTCTCTCGTACCCATTTCTCCATGCATCCAGTCGTCCTCTCTCACTTCAATAACTTTAGCGTGGTTCTCTCTCTGTCTCTCATTGCATTGTGTGGACTAGCACTTCCAAGAATGTCGCTCAGAGAAAGGGATGCGCTTGTTATCTTTCTTCTATTGCGTTGAGTGCGTTGTGGTGGTGGTTAGTGAGGGCCCCAGCCTCCTCTTGCGAGGTGATGTGTATGGATGTCGTACAGATTGCGGATAAACGCCAGCTCATTGTCATGGAGCGCCTGCAGTACAGGAAGTTTAGTGTGAGTGTGTGTCTTGTATAAGAGCTTTCCCTTAATTGATGTGCTGTCATGATAATAGCCTGTCATGTTTCCATCCATGTACGTGTGTGAGTGTGCGTGAGCGCGCGTGTGTGTGACAGAGACAGAAAGATAGGAAGACACAGAGAGAGTCAGACACCCCACACACACACAAAAACAAAAACACACACACACACAACATACACACACACACATCACCACACTCGCGCGCACTTTTCCTCTCCGGACTCAGCGATGACGTTTCCACAACAACAAGGTTAACCATCCAGCAGAAAGGTTAATACTGCCTTCAACATGTTAATGAAGCAGCTAAATCAGCAGGCAGTTCCCTGGACGCTCGTCTGGAGCAGCAGGACCCCTGCTTGCTGCTTTTACACCCAGCTGACATCTTTTATAAGCCCAGGGGTCAGTCTGCACCTAAACACACTGTAACACAGCTTTCTACAGGAACTCTATTGATCCACGCATAATCATCTGGCGAACCAGTCCTTAGTTGACGGGAAAGGAGAATATGCAGCAGCGTTCACGTCAAGTGGGGTGTGTGTGTGTGTGTGTGCGTGTGTGACCATGGCTTGTAGAACATGTCTTTAAGGATGTAGGATACATAAAACATCCCCATCAACCACTGATTAGCTGTTCGCGTTCCTGAGTAATCAATACACTGTAGTCTCTGTAGGAGAAGTGCTCATTGAGACACACATAGACATAGACACACACACACACACATACACACACATCTCTGTTCTAAAGCTGAGGCCTACTGAGTTCATGTCCTGTGCATCAGTGCAGTGGAATACGACATCATTTCTGAAGAGTTCTAACCAGCTGCCCTGTATTTCTGCTAACAGATGGCTATGCTGTCTAATGGTGTTTGTGTGAGTGCGTGTATGTGTGTCTGCCTGTGTGTCTGTGTGTCTGTGTGTGTGTATTGTGTGTGTCTGTGTGTCTGTGTGTGTGTATGTGTGTCTGCTTGTGGGTCTGTGTATTGTGTGTATTGTGTGTATGTGTGTCTGTGTATTGTGTGTGTATGTGTGTCTGTGTATTGTGTGTGTAAACAGTCATAAAGAGAGGGATCATTAGACTTGGTGCTAAGCTGGAGAAACACAAGATATGACACACAGTCTAGGATGCTCCTACCATCAAATAGTCTGTGTGTGTGTCTGTGTCTGTGTGTGTGTGTGTGATTCGGTGTTGTGTGTGAGTGCTTGAGTGAGAGTGTGTGTGTGTGTGTGTGTTGGGGACAGGGAGGGGGATTGTGTGTTCCAAGTAGAATACAAAACCTGAAATCTGATCAACTGACAAGGTAGATGTTGTGTGTGAGCTGACACACAAACACAGAAACACACACAGGCACACACAAAACCTGGCACGTACATACACAAAGACACACGCAAACACACCAAAGTGGCGGCAATATTTAAACAACAAGCATATGGAGATGAGTGTGAAAGGGTTTGTGTGTGTGAGCCCAGCCATATTGGGCTGGCCATATGTTAACAGTGCAGAGCAGGCCTGCTCCAGAATGATTCACTGCTGTGTTCATGTTGGAGTGTGTGAGTGGGTGTACGTGCCTGCGTGTGTCTATCAGCTCTGATCAATTAGACCTCGTCCCAGTCCCAGTGATTTGTGTCTCAGTTATTAAAGGCAGCTAATTCATCCTACTTCCATGTTGGTTATAAATCTGAGCCGAGAGCAGTGTGTGAGTGACTGAGTGTGCGTGTATGCATATGTGTGTGTGCGTGCGTGTGTATGTGCGCGTATGCATATGTGTGTGTACGTGTATGATTCATGGCCAGTGGGGAGTGTGTGCTACGCCACATTTTTCTCCTTGTAATTAACAGTAAATTGTTTTTACTGCCATGTGCAATGAATTTCCCCTCTGGTTACACCACCTACGCTGCTGAAGTGTCGAGCGTGTGTGTGTGTGTGTGTGTGTGTGTGTGTGTGTGTGTTGTGGTGTGTGTGTGTTGTGTGTGTGTGTGTGTGCTGTTGTGTGTGTGTGAAGACAAGGGATGGGTTGAAGTGACAAGGGATATGAGAGGACTGACAATAGAGGAGCGAGAGAGAGACAATGTGTGTGTATGCATGGCTCTGTCTTACTTATTTGTGTGCGTCTCTTGTGTGCAAGTGTTCCTTGCGTGTGTGAGCTGTGTGTGTGTGTGTTACCTGCAGGTAGCGTGCGTCCAGAGGCAGCTTGGCTGGTGACACAGGCCAGCCTGGTGCAGAGTGTGACAGAGAAGGAGTAGGAGGTGTAGGGCTCCAGACCCACTGCCAGGTACACATGCTGATCATGACCTGCCACGTGAAGCACCTAGCACACACACACAAGACCATGCACACACACACACAGACCATGCGCGTGCACCACACAACACACACACACAGCACAAACCTATGCACACAGACATAAAGACCATAGCGCACACACACATACAGGGTCAGAGGGTAATCCTTCTCATTCGTCCTCTTTAGGGAACGCTGAATAGACATATTTATAATAAAATAGACTATCTGGGAGACACACACACACACCTATCAGTCTCATTAAAGCCTGATAAAGGAATCTCATTAGGACCTGTATTGTTGAAGAACAGCAGAGCTCGTTAAGGACCTTAACGATCCTAACGAGTGTAAGGAGCCAGGGGAGACCAAGGTGAGGCGGACATGGTGCAAGGCATGCTGGGATTGATGGTGTCGGAGCACTGACATTACAACCTTTATGGAATCCTCACCTGTAAGGTAAACTGCGTGTGTATGTGTGTGTACCTGCGTGTGTGTACCTAAGTGTGTGTACCTGCGTGTGTATGTGTGTGTACCTGCGTGTGTGTACATGCGAGTGTGTACCTGTGTGTGTGTACCTGCGTGTGTGAACCTGCGTGTGTGTGTGGGTCTACCTGTGACACGACAGAGGGAGCGTAGGGGGTGGAGCTATGCTGAGTGACCAGGTTAACTGTATACTTGGTGACCTCTCCCCTGGCCTCGTGACCTCTGGGTGACCTCCATGTGACATTTAGACTGAAGGGCGACACAGGCCGCACTTCAGGAGCAGGCATGAACTCTGGCACTGCAGGGAAGACACACCACACAAATTAAAAATATTGCGCAGTCATATTCCTGTCAACATTTCACTGTTCATCTATAGAGAATATGGGAGGGTTGTGTAACATGGGCAGGAGAACTGGAGGACTGGTACAGTAGAATGGTAGAATGGAGGAATGGGGCAAAAGAGGAATGTGGGAAGGAGAAATATAAGATTAGAGAGAGTGATCTCATCTCTTTCTAGTGATGATGCCATTCCATGCTGGGTGGTGTGAAATGTGATTCTTGACTATTAGACACACACACACTCACAAGCACACGCATACTCACACACATACATGCACACACATGCATACAAACACACATACATAGTGTGTGCACACGCAGACACACACACGGCGTGTAATGTAATTCACGGCTGTTACACAGACACATCGAGAGCTCACAGGCTTGTTTGGGGGCACAGTTTAGTTCTAATGAGCCATATCATCTCTTTGGAATTCAAATGCCTTAATGAGACTCTCTCTCCCTCCTCCTCCCTCCTCCCCTCCTCTCTCTCTCGTACCCAATTTCTCCTGCGCCCGTCCTCTCTCACTTCAATAACTTTAGCGTGGTTCTCTCTCTGTCTCTCATTGTGTGTGGACTGGTTCAAGTCTGTGGGTGTGTGTCTGTGTGAGGTACTGACCCCCCTCCTCGGTGCGAACGCTGGACCAGTCTGACGTCACACTACCCGCCATGTTGACGGTCTGAACTCTCAGCTGATAGGTTGAAAAGGGCTGGAGGCCGGTAACCACGGCATTGCTCTCTGGAGGCTGGTCAGCGCTCCGATTGGTGGCTCCAGGCGGAATACTCAGATCCAGCCAACCACTGCTGATGAACACGCTCTGCTCCGGGGCGGGGCTTGTGAGGTTTTCCTGCAGTTCCATTGGTCCTCGCAAAAGTATTTCATATTTTATTATCACTCCTGTTGAATGGAAGACACAACTGGATTGTACCATTAGGATGGAAGGGGGAAGGTTGGCTTAACCTGCATGTTGGATCATACCATTTGGCTGGGCCGGGGGGTCCCAGCTGGCGTGTATCTGGTGTGGCCCGGTGGCATTGAGTCGGGGTGGAGCCTGGTCCTGGGGAGGCGCAGGGGCAGTGAGGAGGAGCAGTGGAGGGCTGGTGGAGGCACAGCCTCCCAGTGTGCGCAGGCCTGGAGGGTGAAGGCGTAGTGGCTGTGGGGGGTGAGGCCCCTGGCAGAGGCCTGAGTGGCCAGGCCAGAGTAGTGCAGACGCTCCTCACCACTCCCCAGGGCTACGGAGCGGAGGACAAACCTGGAGGAGAGGACAAGAGGGGGAGCGACGGACGAGAAAGGAAGGGATGAGGAGGATGGGGAGAAGGAGAGGAAAAGAGGAAGAGGAGGGTGGGAGGAAGAGGATCCAAGGAAAATAATGTTTCCAGTTTTCTATTGCTTCTTTCACTTTCTTTCTACCTTAATCTCCATCAGACTGTCATGTTCTCTTTGTCTTCCCTGTCTCTCTCTCTCTCTCTTCCCCCACCAGGCCCTCGCCCCCTCTCTCTCTCTCTTCCCCCACCAGGCCCTGTCCCTCTCTCCCCCCTTTCCCCTACCAGGCCCTGTCCCTCTCGCTCTCTCTCTCTCTCTTCCCCCACCAGGGCCTCCCACCCTCTCTCTCTCTCCCTCCCCCCACCAGGCCCTGTTCCTCACCTCTCTACAGGTCCGCTGTAGTTGTGGGTCATGGTCCAGTTGAATCTGGCCGAGGTGGAGCCGCTCCCACCCAGCAGATCGAGCTGCAGATGCTGTGGGTCTGGTTCTGAGGAGGATGTCCGGTACTGGGCCTCCGTACTCTCAGTACGGCCGTTTACGTTAGTCGTGATGAGCTGGTATGAATACAGCGTGTAGGGAGACAGACCGGTGTCCTCAAATGTTTCTGAGCCTGAGAGGAAAGAACACACACTCAGTATCACACACAAGAACAAGTGCACAGTAACACACACACACAGAAATACAAGCAAACACACACATTACATTTAGAAACCTTTTACTACAGCTACACCAAGCATTGTGAACTATCATGAAACAAGCAAGACAATGGTGTATTCTATTGTGCATGTATTCACATCGAATTACATTTACATTGATTTGAGCCTCTCGACTGTATGGATTACGTAAACAGTGTTACAAATAACCTAGATCCATGTCAGAATTTCAAAAATGATCTAACATATTTTGGGACAGGTTAATTTTGCACTTTGGAACAAGTTAGTTGAGGGCTCTCTCACACGCACACATCCACACAGTAAAGAGACAAGGGGGTACATTCCTATATAGACACGTACTTTAGCACAGTATTCTCTAACATGGTTTACACATGTGAAAGAGAGACATAGGGAGAGCGTGTGTGTGCCAACCGGTTCACACACAGGGACTTACTGAAGGGGTAGGTGCTGGGGCAGGTGTGCACCTCCAGGCCGTCTCGCAGGAGCGTGTAGGTCAGGATGTGGGAGTTGGGGGAATCTGGGGGGGGCCACGTCACACGGATAGAAGAGGGGCCCAGGGCCACGCCCACTGGGGGAGGCTGCTGACTGGGAGCTGAGGGACGGTGAGAGGTGGGGAGGGGAGGGGAGGGAGAAGGGGAAAAGAAAGAAGAAGGGGGGGAAGAGAGAGAGAGAAGAAAGAAAGAAAGAAATGATGATGTATTTCCATGAGATCCATGCAGAGCCTCAACATTCCAGAGGCCCCAGAGAGCCAGGGTCCCTCTGTGCCTCCAACTCAACTATCCCCTGGCTGGCAGTGTGTGTGTGTGTGTGTACGTGTGTGTGTGTGTGTACGTGTATGTGTGTGTGTAGAATTAGCATCCCTCTGTGAGTCTAACTCACCACAGCCTCTAGGCACAGATAGCACAGGATGGGAGCTCTACCCCTCGCTGACAAACACACACGCAAACACACACACACACGCAAACACACTTACTCAAAGACATATACACATTCACATCATGAAGAAATAACTGTACTTCAACAGATAGCATTACTTCAAATCCCTAATGCATGCAATGCCAATATTTGCATGTATGTGTGTGTGTGTGTGTGTCAGTGTATGTGTGTGTGTGTGTGTGTGTGTGTATGTATAGTGAAGGGAGACCTTCACAGAGACACAGACCTTTGCTGCACCCCAGGTGGTTGTCTGCATCCATGTGACTGGCCCCGGACACACATGAGTCACAGTGCTCTCCTGTCACCAAGGCCTTGCACACACAGCTGCCTGAGTCTGTGTGGCACCTGGCGTGCACACTGCCCACTGGGTCACAGTTACACTGCACACACCTGGAGGAGAGAGGGGAGGAGAAGAGGAGGGGAGAGGGGAGGAGAGGAGAGGGGAGGGGAGGAGAGGAGAGGAGAAGAGAGGGGAGGAGAGGAGAAGAGAGGATAATATAAAAGTTTCATATATCATAAGCTGAGTCTGTGCACGTGTGTGTGTACAGTTGCGTGAGTGTGTGGTGGGGCGGATAAGTGTTGGGTCTTTACCCCATCCCTCCTACCCCTCTTCACCCCCCCTACCCCTCTTCACCCCCCGCCCCCCCAGCCCTCTTCACCCCCCCTACACTGCTTTCACAGATCCTTCCTGTTCCCATGCTGGGTGGGTTATGTGTGTGTGACGGTGTGTGTGTGTCCAGCGTGTGACCCTCCAGGGGGGTATCTTCAGGGTGTGGTGGGGGGGTCAGGAGGTGAGACACCAGTCTGGTGTTACCCCAGTGGACCACCACACTAGGGTTACTGGCAGGCCAAGCGCCTGACACCCTTGCACACGCACACACCTCTCATAATTCCAAAGCCATCTATACAGATTGCGGAACCCGCACACACACACACACACACACACTCTGACACCCTTCGACTTGCGGCGTGAAAAGCCACAGCTTCTTAACGAGCCGCAAATTTGTCCTGTCAACTGCAGGGCGCTCTGGGGGTTCCACCATCACACACACACACACATGCACACAACCACGCACACACAAACACACACACAACTACACTACCCTCTCAATTTCTAACGCGACACGACCTTCACTCCTCTCCCAAGGAGAGAGAAAACACCAGCATCACACCAAGCCTCTCTCTTTTTCATCAGTCTGAAACGTGTGTGTGTGTGTGTGTGAGTAGTATGTTCCTCCACACAGCTGAATAGTGATAAACTCCATTGATGTGTATATGTGTGTGTGTGTGCGAGAGAGTCTCTCTGTGCGATACGAGACTTTTTCTCCACACAGTTAAACATCGATAAACTCAAAGCTTGTATGTGCGTATGTATGTGTGTGTCTGTGTGTGTGTGTGTGTGTGGTGAGCACACGTGTGCGTTTTTCTGTGTACTAGTAATAAATGTTGTAAATGTAATCCCAACTAACTGAATTTGCATCTTTCACTGCACCGGGGAGAATAGGGGTCAGTTTGCTGTGACCCTCTCTCTCTCTCAATTTAGGTTACCGCAAACCGCACACACACACACAATCGCGCGCACACACACCCACACACTGCCTACAGCAAACAGGAGAAGCAGATAAAGACATAGCAGACACTATAAATCAAAATAAAAAATACTATAAATCAGAATTTGCCGTGCGTCAGTGGGACGGTAGCGGCCGCGAGCAGCTAAACAGCTTAATGCTATTCTGTTAGAGCAGCCAGAGCAGAAGTTAGCTGACTGGAGTCATCCACTCTACTGGAACACCAAACCTCATCTCTCCCTCAAGGTTACATGATTACCTTAACATCCCACTGAGAACAGTGTGTGCTTGCTGTGCGTGTGTTGATGTGTGCGGGTGGATTTCGTTATTTGCTTCCAGTCAGGAAATATCCTATAATATTCCATAACCATATTGTGAGGCTTTGGCCAGGCTCCATTAGACGAGACGAGGGCAGGCGAGATAGAGAGAGAGAGAGAGAGAGAGAGAGAGAGAGAGAGAGAAAGTGAGTAAGAGGGAGAGGGAGAGAGAGAGAGAAAACCAAATAAGATGCATGGTCTTATTGATGGAGGGAGGATAAACGAGTTTCTAATATTTAGATAAAGAAATCTTTATTGTTCCGAGTCTCCTGACGCGCTGAGCGCTTCCACTTTAATCACTTTAAAGACTTCATGCTTCATCCACACCGGAGCGCACCGATCGCTCACACACACTCGCTCAAACAAACACACACACACACACATATATGGATTAGCAATCTATGATGTCTAGGGCGGTTGTTGTTGATGTATTGAAGACATTCACTTACTGGATTCACATCACACAATTCAACCCCCTCTCTCTCTCCCTCGTTCTACCACACTCCCCTCATTCCCACTCTCTCTTTCTTTCTCCATCTGACTGATTCTGACTCCATCTCTCTGTCTCAATAGGTAATTGTTGCGTGTCTAGGAAAGGGGTCTGTGTGCGTGTGTGCATGACAGTGTAGATGCCCAGGTGTGTGCGTGACAGTGTAGGTGTGCAGATGTGTGTGCGACAGCATAGATTCCCAGGTGCGCGTGTGTGTGTGTGTGTGTGTGTGCGTGTCCTACCTGCCCAGTCCAGGGTTGAAGCCGTAGTGGAGCTCCTGGCACTGGTCACACCTCCGGCCCCCCACAGAGGGATGAGCACACACACACTGACCGCTCCGCCCGTCGCACACCTGCCCTGAGGAGCCCACCAGGTGACAGTCACACTCCACACACACACTCTGGTTGGACCCCACAGAGGATGCAAAGTACCCTGGAACACAAACCCACACAGACACACATACAGGATGGGCCAATATGTAAGAAACGTAGGAATTCTAGACACAGGCATACATGGAACACAATAGAACACAACAGGAGTAGAGGACACCAGAGTAGAGGACAGTAGAGGACAGTAGAGGACAGTAGAGGACAGCGTGGGACAGTACAACAGAGTAGAGCAT
Organism: Plecoglossus altivelis; assembly: GCA_036571765.1. Classification (NCBI taxonomy): domain Eukaryota; kingdom Metazoa; phylum Chordata; class Actinopteri; order Osmeriformes; family Plecoglossidae; genus Plecoglossus; species Plecoglossus altivelis. Next base: position 5,968,700 of record BROE01000010.1, on the reverse strand, counting down.
AAAAGACGAGAACATCTCCAAATAATTTGGTAGTGATCTGGTAGAGTACCTTCCCTCATCTGTCAAACATGAAGTGTGTGTGTGTGTGTGTGTCTGTGTGTGTGTGTGTGTGTGTCTGTGTGTGTGGTGAGGTGTCACAGTAATCCTGATTGTGCTGATGGTGTATCTCCATTACTAAAACAATACAGCAGCTGCTAACACTGACCCCCAACCATTACACACACACACACACACACACACACACACACACACACACACACACACACACACACACACACACACACACATACACACACACACACACTGAGACAAAAGCACCACCCAGACATACACATATGGAGGCACACACACATACAAACACACACGGAGACATGCACACACCATCCCCACACACAAGCTATACACTCACACACACACAAGAACAACCCCCCACAATGGAGCAGTAGTGAATGGGGCCTCCCTGCCGTTCTCATGCCCCCCAAGGTGCAGTAGACTGGGATGGGCGTCGCCAGACCAATCACCAATGGGAGAGTTGGCAAAGCAAGGTGGCACGCGCACACACACACACACATGCAGCCAGCCAGCTCTGTGCTAATGTACTAAAGTCCACTGGAATGCCAACCAACCATTATCATCCTGCAGGACACACACAAACACTTCACTTATCCACGCACAGGCAATCCCACACAAACACACAAACACTTAACTAACACACACAAAGCCAAACACAGCCAACCCTTACCTGGTCTGCAGGCGCTGCAGTCTCGTCCATGCCGTGTTGGGACACACACACACTGCCCCGTGACGCCATCACACACCGTCCCTTCCACCGTCCCCTGGGGGTCGCACACACAGAGGACACACACGGCCGACTGGGCGAGGTTAGAGGTCATGTTGTAATAGTGGGGGGCACAGCGGGTACACTGTGCCCCCTCCACCCCCTTTTTACAGGGGCACTGCCCGTTGCTGGGGTCACACACACCCCCCTCCACTGTCCCGCCGCCGTCACACACACACGGCAGACAGCCCAGGGAGTTCCGACGTTCCAGGCTGTGGTAGCCACGGCGACAGGTGTCGCAGCGATGACCCTCCGTGTGTTCCTAATGCACGACAAACAAGGAAACAAAGAAACAAGCAACTGAACAAACAAATACATACATCATTATCATCATGATTATCACCACTTCAATCCCAAATAAATAGAACATGTGTTTTGTTTGATTCACTATAAACCCTGCAAACTTGCTTGGTGTCTACTGTCAGAGCTACACACACAAACACACACACACACCCACCTTACACACACACTGTCCTGTGTGTGGGTCACAGGTAGAGGCAGGCCTGGATCCCAGGGAGGAGCAGAGACAGGGGGAGCAGCCTCCTCGTAGGTGCAGACCATACAGCCCTCTGGAGCAGGTGTGGCAGCGCTGACCCCCCACCCCCGGCCTGCACTCACACTGGCCCCCCTCAGGGTCGCAGTGGGGGCCGGTCGACCCCATGGGATCGCAGTCACATGGCACACACCCGTCTGGGTGGGACTGGGTCAGGAGCTTGTAGCCATGGTTACACCTGTCACAGGTTCTACCTGGAGAAGGAGAGAGGAGGAGATATATAGAGAGAGAAAGAGAGGAGAGAAGGAATCTTATCCTACTGTGTGCATGAAGTACTTAGAACCCAGATCTCCATCAAATACAGGTGTGTATTTGTGTGTGTGAGTGAGAGAGAGAGAGCGTTCCATCATTAGCTCAGGTTCACATTTTATGATGGATCACCATCCCCAGGCAAACCACTTAATCTACACACAGTAAAAATATAAATAAATTAAAAAGAATATGAGTGAATAGAAGTAGGTAAGGGAGGGATGAAGGGATGGAGGATGGACAGATGGAGGGATTGAGAAGGGATGGAAAGGAGGGATGGATTGATGGAGGCATGGTGGAAGGGATGTATGGAGGAACGAATAGACTGGATGAAGGGATGGAAGTAGAGAAGAAACATATGGATGGATGGATGGATGGATGGAGAGATGGAGAGATGGAGGGAGAGATGGACGGAGAGAGGGATGGATAGAGAGATGGAGAGGTGGAGAGAGAGATGGAGAGATGGAGGGAGAGATGGACTGATGGAGAGATGGATAGATGGAGAGATGGAGAGGTGGAGGAAGAGATGGAGAGAGATGAAGGGAGAGATGGACGGAGAGATGGAGAGAGATAAAGGGAGAGATGGAGACAGATGAAGGGAGAGATGGAGGGAGAGATGGAGGGAGACACAGAGGGAGATATGAAAGCAACAGTATAATGCAGTTGGTGATGTGATGGTCTAGGTGGGTCTACTTGGAGTCCAGTCGTGTCGTCCTGGTTTAATATATGCATGGACAGGCGGGGCTTATTTGAATATTCCGTCCATGTTTCCAGACAGGCAATCTATCCCTAATGTTGCCATGGCAGCCCCAGGGCATGGCCGTCTACAAGGTGCAGTACCCTGTGCTGGAGACACTTGGCATTTCCACACCTCCCTCCTCCCCCATTCTTCCCCCTCCCTCTCCCGTTCCACCCCTCCTTAACACATCTCCCCCTACCTCCCTTCTTCCCAACCCCCTCCTCCCCCTCCCCTTCCCCATTTCTCTCCCCCATTCCCTCTAAAGCACCTCCCCCCTGGCCACTCCTTCCCACTCCTCCCCCTCCTCCCGTTTCTGTCCCCTTAGTGGCCGACACCACTTCAGTGAATTTATAGATATGAATGTATTTGTGGTTGGGCCCATATCTCCCAGCCTGGATGTAGGGGAGTGAGTTAAGTGTGTGATGTGACAGTGAGGTGATGGATATTAGAAAGAATCAGTTTAAACGCACAGTGATGAACTGGGTTCCAGCACATAGACTGGTTCAACTGACACGCTCTATCCAGCACATAAACTGGGTCCATTGAAACACTCAATCCAGTACATATGCTGCTCTCACCTACAGACTTTTTTTTGGCGAATAGACTGACCTCCTTAGCTCCATTCCTCTACAATTCCTGCATTCATTCCATCCTCCACCTCTCTCTCCCTTCCTTTCTTTCTTTCTTTCTTTCTTTCTTTCTTTCTTCCTTCCTCTCTCCTTCATTTCTCTTCCTTCTTCAATACCTTCATTCCTTGCTTCCAGTCCCTCCCTCCCTTCCAAAGCAGCCAGCAGTACATCCATACATCACACCAGCACAGTGTTATGTACACACTGGCACTTTGGCCACTTGATAAATTCTGTCCTTACGAGGCTCCGTCTGCCACACTCACATACGAGGCCTGTAATAAATTGCCGTAATCAAATCTAATTTCTGAAAACACCTGAGGGAGCGACCGGCACCAAAACTGGGTCTTGTAAGAAGCGTGAAAAATACGAGAGGGCAGGAGCCGTTTATAATAATCAACTTGGCACTGAATTAGAGAATTAAAATTAGGTAGGCCCTTGATATTCGTGGCTTAGCAATAAAGGTGATCTTGTGTGTGAGCGGCCATTCCGTTTTGCATTTCATAGGAGAGGCTTCAAAGACGCATGGAGAAGGAAGGGGGGAGGAAGGGGGAGGATGGGGGAGGATGGGGGGAGGGCGAGGGCTGGGAGGGGGAGCACGTTTACTACAGAGAGAATGGAGTGGTAGCAGCACTGGTGGTGCTGCTGGTGAACAGACAAGAACAAGAACAACAATGGCAACAACAAGCAGCTAGGCAGCGTTAGTGACAGGTGATCTACCTATGACGTTGGGTTTGCAGCTGCACTGGCCCGTGAGGGCGTGGCAGGTGAGGTTGTGGTGGGCGGAGCCTGCGGCACTGCAGTTGCAGAGAAGACAGCCCTCTTCGTTCCACGGCTGCAGACGGAACGACCCGGAAACACACTGGTCACACCTGCGCCCTGTCACACGAGACTTACACCTGCACTGACCACCCACCTGGGGGGTGAGAAGGGAGAGAGACGAGAGGGAGGTGGAGGAGGGAAGGAGAGAGGGGGGAGGAGAGAAGAGATAGAGGAGGAGGAGGAGGGAGAGGTGTAGGGGGAGGAGAGAAGAGAGAAGAGGAGGAGGGAGAGGTGTAGGGGGAGGAGAGAAGGGTAAGAGGCGAATGAGGAAGAGGTGTAGGGGGAGGAGAAAAGGGAGAGAGGTGGATGAGGGAGAGGTGTAGGGGGAGGAGAGAAGAGAGAGAGGATTTGGGGAGGGGAGAGCAGAAGTTCCAGGGAGGGGAGGAGGAGGGGTGAAGGAAGATTGATTTTGAATTAGTCATCTAGTGTGTGTATTGACATGCGATTGTCTCGGTAAAATGGTTGCTGTGATGAGGGGATGAATGGATGGATGTAGGAGGGAGGGAGAAGAGGTGGACAAAGTGGATCACCAATCCAGGCCTAATGAAGCTTCTATGGTCATGTACATACTATCTACACACAGCTTCTTATCCATCCACCTCTTCCACCATCCACCCCCTGTTTTAGTCGAGAGAGGAAGAGGGGGGAGGAGCGAGCGAGCGCGGGAGGAGCCTAAAGAAGAGGGAAGGAAGAAAGGGCAGAGGGGATAAACAAGGACCTACCTGGTCACACTCCAGACTCCCGTTCACAGTGCCAGGGGTGTGGCAGTCACAGGGCCGACACCCCCCCTCCTCCCCCAAGGAGGCCCCCTCCTCACGGTAGAACTGGCTGGCACAGCGCTCACACTGCCTCCCTTTATACCCACAGGGGGTGGAGGTGGAGAGGGGGGGTAGTTTTGTATGCAAACGTGTGTGTGTGGAGGAAGGAAGATTGTAGGAGAAGTTATGCATTGCAAGTATTATACTACAGTATATATGAGTCTATAGATTATATTAAGACTGGAGAAGGAGAGGGTGGGGGCGTCGAAGGAGGAACGAGAGGAGGAAGGATGGAAAGTTATTGTACTGCATGTATATAATAATACGCATGCATATGTGTGTATATTTGTAAATATACAGTATGTAATCACCTGTGGTGTTGTGCAGACAGTGGTCACAGACTCCGCCCCCTCCTCGGTAGTGTTCCAGAGGGTGGGCGTCAGCAGTGATGTCGTAATGGCAAGAGTGGGCGTGGCCATGGCACTGGCAGGGTCGGCAATTGTAGGACTGGAGCTGGTCCCCGGACCTGAAGGGCTTGGCGTTATAGAGGGGGGCACAGCGCTGGCACTGCACACACACGTCAGAGAACACACAGATACACACACATCAGTGTAGAACTGTATCTTTACACAGCTGGCTCAGGAAGACAAGCCCTTGAAGAAAAGGTACCGTAGGAGAGAGGGAGAGAAAGAGAGGGAGAGAGAGAGAGAGAGAGAGAGAGAGAGAGGGAGAGAGAGATAGAGAGAGAGAAAGAGAGAGAGTGAAAGAGAGAGAGAACAGAGAAGGAAAGCTGCACCGGAGCTGTGAAGGTCTTTGATTGTGTTCACCAGTCACTACACATTACACTGGACAAGGGGGGCATCAAATGGAATGATTAAAAATGTATTAAAAAACATGGGTTTCCCTTGTGACACCCACCAACCTGCTGGAGTCCATATCTGTCTGCCACACAGGGGAGGGGGGGGAGGGAGAGAAGGGGGGGGGGGTACAAAGGCACTATAATGCATGCATGTCAGTCAGTACTGCAAATGTGAGTGTGTTTCAGAGTATGGTGTGTGTGTTTCAGTGCATAGAGTGTGAGTGTGTGCGTGTGTTTCGATGTGTGGTGTGTGTGTTTCAGTGTATATTGTCTGTGTTTCAGTGTATAGAGTGCGTTTATGTATGCGTGTGTGTTTCGGAGTATGGTGTGTGTGTTTCAGTGTATAAAGTGTGAGTATGGTGCATGTGTGTTTCAGTTTATAGTGTGTGTGTGTGTATTGTATGTGTTTCAGTGTACAGAATGTGTGTGTGTGTGTATTGTGTGTGTTTCAGTGTACAGAGTGTGTGTGTGTGTATTGTGTGTGTTTCAGTGTACAGAGTGTGTGTGGTGTGTATTGTATGTGTGTTTCAGTGTCAGAGTGTGTGTGTTGTGTTTTGTGTGTTTCAGTGTACAGAGTGTGTGTGTGTGTTTTTTTGTTTGTGTGTGTGTGAATGGGGGGTGGGGGTGGGTGCAGTCGCTGAATGTTTTTTTTGTTTGTGTGTGTGTGAATGGGGGGTGGGGGTGGGTGCAGTCGCTGAATGTTTTTTTTGTTTGTGTGTGTGTATTGTCTGTGTATTCCGTTACAGAGTGTGTGTGTGTGTATTGTGTGTGTTTCAGTGTCAGAGTGTTGTGTGTGTGTATTTGTGTGTGTTTCTCAGTGGTAACAGAGTGTGTGGGGTGTGTGTATTGTGTGTGTTTCAGTGTACAGAGTGTGTGTGTGTGTATTGTGTGTGTTTCAGTGTACAGAGTGTGTGTGTGTGTATTGTGTGTGTTTCAGTGTCAGAGTGTGTGTGTGTGTTGTATTGTGTGTGTTCAGGTGTAACAGAGTGGTGTGTGTGTGTGTATTGTGTGTGTTTCAGTGTACAGAGTGTGTGTGTGTGTATTGTGTGTGTTTCAGTGTACAGAGTGTGTGTGTGTGTATTGTGTGTGTTTCAGTGTACAGAGTGTGTGTGTGTGTATTGTGTGTGTTTCAGTGTACAGAGTGTGGTGTGTGGTTTGTGTGTGTTTCAGTGTCAGGAGCTGTGTGTGTGTGTATTGTGTGGTGTGTTTCCAGGTGTACAGAGTGTGTGTGGTATTGTGTGTGTTTCAGTGGTACAGAGTGTGTGTGCTGTGTATTGTGTGTGTTCAGTGTACAGAGTGGTGTGTGTGTGTATTGTGTGTGTTTACTGTACGACGTGTGTGTGCTGTGTGTCAGGAAGTACAGTCAGAAGCAGCATGTGTTCAGGGAATAACGCTGTTTGTTTTAAATGAGCTGGAAAACCTGCTGAAGAGCTAATGTAGAGAGCTAAAACACACACACGCAACCCCTCTCTCTCAAACACACACACAAGCCCTCTCTCTCTCACACACACACACACACACACACACTCATACACCCAACCCCACACAGCCCTGCACTAACTGGAATAGGCTGTAGTTACATGAACGCATCACATACGCACGTCTCTGAAAAGATTTCAAACTTAAATGACGCATCGGTGTGTGTGTGTCTCTGTGTCCGTGTGTGTGTGTTTGCCATTGTTCCCTGTTGAGTGATTATTAGCTGGATCTGATGAAGCAGCAGGGATACTCTCCTGAGACACACACACACACACACAGACACGCACACAGACACGCACACAGACACACACACTTGTTCAGTGTGTCTGTGGAGATTTCACAGAGCCCTGGCCAGTTGAAACACAGCTCCATTAGCATGCACTGGCGGGCCAGCTTGTTCCAGAACGCCACGGAAATCAAAGGTGTGTTTCATTCCACACTTCCAAGAGACATTCCAGCCTATATCGCTCTTTCTTCCTCGCTCTCTCCCTCTCAACATCTCTCTCTTCATCCCTCCCTCCCCCCTCCGTCGCTCGCTCCCTCTCCATCTCTCTCTGTCTTCTCTTCTTCAACAATGAGGTGAGGATGTGAGCCGCACACATTACCATAGCAAATGAGCGCAACATTTTTTTCATTTCTGTCATTCAGCAGTCGTTCCCTTCCTCTCTCTCCCTGCTAATTAGGAAGTTTGGGCCGGTCGGTGTGTATGTGTGCGTGTGAGTGTGTGTGGGTGTGAGTGAGTGTGTGTTATCACAGACAGAAACACATCAGAGACGTTTGGTTTGTGTTCTTATGAAGTTAATGAGAGCTGAATACTTAACAATATGTCTTTCTCTGCGATTGCGCTAATCCTAATCCAGTTTTGCAATCCAAACTCTGTTCCTAAAATCCTGGCAACTGTGTTTTAAGGAGGCTGGAAGAGATCCAGAGCTGTTTTAGACGAGGAGCAGGCCTACCAGAACAGGGCTGCATGTCTGTATGAATCAAACATGGGTCAGTCACCGTCAGTAACACTGTGAGACACCATGGGTTCGCTTGATTTATGTCACCTTGAGTGACGAAACTAGTGGATCGGTCCCATGAGAGCTAACTGTGGGGGAACCAAGCCTTTCTCTTGCTGAATGTGTCTTTACTATACACACTCATTCAGAGTGTGTGTGTGTGTGTGTTTAGGAGGTGATCTGCAGGGGCAGCTCCTCCCATCTTGAATGCCATGGCCAATTTCACGCTCCCCCTGGAAAGGTCGTGGCATTGACGTGTGTGTGTGTGTTTGTCTGAGTGTGTCCTGTATGAATGTGTGTTTCTCAGTGTGTGTGTTTGCGTGCATGTGGGCAGAAACAGGGTTAACCTTTGGTGGGGTGAAAATCTGCTGGTTTAGCATGCTTTGCCAACAGAGACCATGGCCTATACTTACTGTCACTACCAATCAGACACAGAGACACACACACATACATACTTACACACACAAACACACACACACACATGTTCTCACATAATCATACATACACACATACATAACACAACCAATTCTAAACTTACTGGAAGCTAAATAAGTTAGTGTTTTTGCCAAAAGGCCTGAGTGCATACATCTAATGTGTAGCGTGTGTGTGTGTGTTCAGATTCACAGTGTTCCAGTCCTACTGGTCATCCTTAGACCAGCCCACACTTACAGAAACACACCCACACACACACACACACACACACACTTGCAGAGCCTCTGTCCTAGCAGAAGACATGCAATATTAATGACCAATATCTCTCTAGTCTTTCTGTTCTGGTATTAACTAGACACATGTCTGAATATTCACCAGTCACTGAGGACACGATCTCTCTCTCTCATACACACACTCACATGCACACACACACATATATATCTACACTTACTGGTTACTTAGACAAATCTTTCAAAGGACTGCTCTTTTGTTGAAAGGCGGTTGAGTGTGTTTTCAAAAGGAATCTCTTTGGTGCACTCTACTGAAAGCCTTTTATTATCATTATGAGTTAACACAGTAGAGAGAGGGAGAGAGAAGGGAGAGAGAGACAGAGAGAGGGAGAGGGAGAGAGAAAGGTAGAGAGAAAGGCAGTGAGAGAGAGAGGGAGAGAGAGCGAGGGAAAGAAGAAAGAAATAAAAACGAGGGAATCAGTGAATGGACAAAAAGCAGAGGAAGATAAATGAGAGACCGAGATAGATAAACGCAGAGAGAGAGAGGCAGCTTATTAGACATGCATGTGGAGGGAATGTCATTGTTCTAGTCGACTGGAACGCTTATTTGCAGTGTGACCCAGGAGAGTGAGAGGGCGGGGGAGGGGGGTTTGGGTTCACCACTACAACTAATGAAAACCACACACACATTCCGATAATGTTTAAACTCACCGAGTGTCTTAGTGATGGAGTGGTGTCGCCTTTAAGTGGTGACATGTTGGATGTGCCACTGGGGTTTACTGTGGCTAGGCTTACCCATTAGAGAAGATGAGGAGGAGGAGGAGATGAGATGGAAAGGAGAGGAAGGGAGGGACGTGTAGGGGAGCGCTAAGAGAAGAAGACACGGGGCTTGAATGCTAGAATGTCCTTCCATGTTAAGAACAACATTATGACATCACCGCCACATGACCCCAACCGGTCACATGTCGCTCCCCCAGCCTCGTACTAAGACGTCTCACCAGCCAGTGAGGAAGTAGAACACAGCATTTCAGTGAAACTCTGTTGTTGTTGTGTCTGAATGATGACTAAGTCTATCCTCATCTGTTGGTGTCTGCCCCCCCCAAGTAGCTCCCTGTCATACCTCCTCCTATCATTCCTATGTCTCTTCTTCTTCTCTCCCTCCTCGTTCCGCGGCCCCCTTCTCACTCCATCGCTCTTTCATCTCCCGTCTCCTACCTCTTCTCTCTTTCGCTCCTAGGATCACGGCAGTGTTTTCACGAGAATGACAATGAAGTGTTACACATGGGTGGGCCCAAAATTGGAGAGAGAGCACCTTAAATAGGGTGGGGCCTGGGAATTAATCATTCATGAGTTGTGTTGCATAATTCAGCAGGACAAGGCCACACAGCAGCACCTAAACTCTGATTCATCTTCTTCATCGAGGTATTGGAATGGTTATCTACACTAGAGGAGCTGGAACAACTAACTCACTCCTGCTAGTTTAGGCTCAGCAGAACTGAGTGCTGTTTACGCAAAGTGTAGCAACACTGAACTACCAGGGTCAGGGTCAGGGTTACATTGCATTAGTGTCTCCACTGGGCTGCACTCTGTTCTGTGCTGGTGCCTTGGAGTGTGTGTGTGTGTTTGTGTGTACATATGTCTGTGTGTGCATATGTGTGCGCTGTTCAATTGGGTCATTAGAAAAGACCTCTCTATGTCGTTAGTAGGAAACTACTTAATTAACACGAGGAGGGGTTACTCTCCCCAGAGGGTTCATGATGTCTGTGCTTGGCTGTCTGGGTGGGTATGCAGGGTATGTTTGTGGCTGTGTGTGTGTGAGGTAGACACTATGTGGCTGTCTGTGTGTGTGTGAGGTAGAGACACTGTGTCTGTCTGTGTGTGTGTGAGAGAGGTAGAGACACTATGTAGCTGTCTGTGTGTGTGTGTGTGTGTGAGAGAGAGAGAGATAGAGGTAGAGACACTATGTGGCTGTGTGGAAGTGAGTGTTACTTACATTGTCCCCCTCAGTGTGGCTCTCTGCTAGGCAGATGCAGTGGTAGGGAGTCACACTGGTGTCACACATGTCAGCATGGCCATGACATTCACACCTGGAGAGAGGGAGGGCCAGAGAGGGTGAGAGAGGGTGGACAGAGAAGAGGAGAGAGGCAGATAAGACATAGAGGAGAGCGGGAAGAGAAAGGAGAGAGAGCACATAGCTGTTCATTAGACTTGGGTTTTGGTGGTCCACAGCAAACACAATAGACAATGCCTCTGATCAGTTCATTCAAGCAGATGTCCACCCTCTCAACCAACCGATCACCTCTCAGACCACTTGGTCTCCTGTAACAGCCTGCTGTAACCACCACCACCACAAGAGGGCGCTGGTCTCCTGAACACCAGTGTCATGATTACTAGGGGCAACAAGGACAGTTGGGTCATGTCCAGCATGTTCAGTTCATGGTTCAGTTCAGCTCGTATTATAACCAGGTAACACTCTCCAACACGCCTTCTTTCATTCAATTTTCTGCATCAATCTCTTTCTCTTTCACTTCTCTCCCCCTCTCTCTCTGCTCTGTCTTGTTCTGGCCATCCACCCATTAGACCCATTCCTTATTTATAAATGTCAGTGGAAATATCACAGACACACAGTGATGTACTACAGGCAGCGTGACAGGTCTCAATCACACACATACACACACTCACTCGCACGCATAAACAGACACACACGCACACTCACACACGTGCTCAGGCACAAAGAAGTGCACACAGGCACATACAGACACAAACATCGCTGCAGGTCACCGTTTTAATTATTCATATTCAGATGCTCTCTCTCTTTCCCCTCCCGCCTCTTGTTGCACTCTTCCTTCCCTCCCTTCCTCCCTCCCTCCCTCCCTCCCTCCATCAATAGGCAGAGTACCTAATGATATTTCAATCTCTTCATGTCAAACAACACATACATACACACACACACACACTCTTAACCCTAACCCTCTCACACACGCACATTTAGCTGCTCTTTTGTCTTGACAACTTGTCTGTCTGCACACTTTGAAGAGAGAGAGAGAGAGAGAGAGAGAGAGAGAGAGAGGAAGAAATAAATGGAGAGGAACAACTTGAGGAGGGTAGGTAGAGTGGGGAGGAGAAACGAGAGGGAGAGAGGGAAGAAAGGGTGGAGGGCCTGAAGAAAGGAAGGGAAGAAAGAAAGAGAAAAGCGTGTCTAAGTTTCACCTCCTCACTGGAACCAGCACTTAATTAAAGAAGATTATGTTCTGCTCCTCTTCAGACAGAAAGACGAGAGAGAAGGAGAGAAGGAGAGAGAGGGAAATAAAGAGGGAGGAAGAGATAGAGAAAACACGACAAAGAAAGAGAGGTGGAGTGAGAAAGAGAAACAGAGAGTAATACTGGAGATGCATTACCCCTGCGTAATCACACTATTACCATGGCAATTAGAGTGGATCGGGTGGAACGGAGACTGTTTGCACATGTATGACATGATGTCCCTGTCTCTGAAGCACAGGAACATGCTAAGAACATGCTAAAGCCACGCTAAAGAGAGGAGGAGATGGAAGGGGGGAGGGAGGATAAGAGGAATGTGACACAAATTGAGTGCCTGCAGCAGTCGTCAAACAGAGGAATACATTAGCAGACAAGACCTGCGATTCTGCACGGTGTGTGTGTCCTCCACTAATGGATCTCATTTAGACACACTAATAACACACATATCAAACAGGCAGGAGACGGGCCATCCACCCATGGGTCCTTGGACCTTGACCCCTGACCCCTGACTGCAGACCAGACCTGTCTGGTCTCAACACTGTCATGGCTGGTGATTTTCCCATCATTGTAGATCTTTCCGGAAAGCACACACATACACACACTTGACACCGTCCAATTTCACTAACAACTTAATAAGATAATTTTATCTTCATATGACAGAACGAGAGAGTTATTACTACATATTATTCAATGAGCATATTATTTATCAGGAGCTGTGAATAATTTTAGAGTTGTTCCTTTTAAAGTTAAAATGGCAAAACGAGGCTACAATTCCTATTAAAATAACCAAGAATGACAAATATGGAAAAGGCTTTTTGATATCACTTATTCATCTTGGGCTTTCCCTGTGTCCCTCTCAGGTTCACCCTCCTCGCTCTCTTTCCTGCTCTGTTTGGCTCTTCGCCTCAACACACGGTGGGACACTACCCCCGTCGTACAGAGGTAACCTCAGAGTGCCGTGTCACCGTTGTCATGGCGTCACTGTTTGGTATTGCTTCCCTCCTCCCTTGCCCTTCCCTGGGATCAAACTCTGGTCCTCTGGCTCTCTGCCTAGCGACCATCTCTCACGCCCAGCTTCATCCAGCTCCGCTCCAGCCAGCTCCGCTCCAGTTAGCTCTGCTCCAGCCAGCTCTGCTCCAGCCAGCTCCACCACAGCTACACAGCTGAGCTGTGGGGGGCCTGAAGCTACGGCTGGGTGGGGAGTTGAAGCAGTTCAACATGAGAGGATGTCTGAGTCACCTACCTCCCACTGATGGTGATCTCCTTGATGCCGTAGTAGTGGTGGAGGGCAGACACCCCCTCCTGCTTGGAGTAGTGCAGGCCCCTCAAATGGACCCGGACCTGGGTGGCCTGAACCATGTGCTGCAGGGCAGGGGTGTTGTAGAAGTCGTTGTAGCCCGGCCGCAGGTTAGGCTCTGGGGTCAGGATGCTGAAGGTGATATTGCCATTGGAGTAGGGCACCTCACTGAACACATACAATTGATACTATTAGGGTTGGGGTAGTGTGTGTGTATGTGTTCCTGTGGGTGCGTAAGAGTTCTGTATTTGTGTCTGGGTATTATGGGCGTGTGTGTGTTTGTGTAAAGTATGTTTGTGTGTGTCTAAGTGTGGCATTTCTGAGTGTGTGTGTGTGTGTGTGCATGTCTAAGACAGAGAGCACTTCCAGAGATTTGTGAATTTCAACCTGACAAGGTACGACAGGTGGAGCTACTCTTGCATTATTCAATCAACGCACACAGACACACACACACACACACAGACACAGACACAGACACACACACACAGACACACACACACTTTCCCATTCTCTTTCTTTTTCTCTGTCTTTTCATGTATCTCTGCTGTCTTTTCTTTTGTAGAAATCCACCTCTTACTTTCAATCCATTGACTCTCACTCCTTTCATTCCCCTCCCATAACACCTTTCTCTCCCTCCTGCATCTCCCCTCTCTCTCCTTCTCTCCTCCCTGCATCTCCCCCTCTCTCTCCTTCTCTCCTCCCTGCATCTCCCCCTCTCTCTCCTTCTCTCCTCCCTGCATCTCTCCCCTCTCTTTCCTTCTCTCCTCCCAGCATCTCCCCTTCTCTCTCCTTTTCTGCTCCCTGCATCTCTCTCCTTCTCTCCTCCCTGCATCTCCCCCCTCTCCCTCCTTCTCTCCTCCCTGCATCTCCCCCTCTCTCTCCTTCCCACTATCTCTCTCCTTCCCTGCTCCTCTACTCCAGCTTTGCCTAATGCTGACAGACTTATCCAGGCCATATCTGGTAAGAGGTCACTACATATACTGTACGACAGTGTGTGTGTGTGTGTGTGTGTGTTTGTGCACGTGTGTCTCAGGGTGGCATCTGTTTTAAATGTTAAAAATGCAGAGACTTTGGTGCTAAACATCTGCTGCCAAAACCGGACACAAACACACACGCACAAACACACACCCCTTACTTTTGTGAAACACCACAGTTTTCCTTTGATATCCCATCCAAGGCACTCCAAGGCTAATTGGTGTAATCACTGACACACAGCATGCCAGTGTGCCAACACTCAGAGCAGCTGATCACTCCTGTATCAACCTAATCAACATCTAACACTCCACTTCCTGCTTCCTCTTTGAGGGAATCATGTTGAGCCAATAGGGGCGGAAGATAGAAGATGTGCTTCCTGCTTTGAGAGGGATTCTTTGCACTGATTGGAGGAGATCAAACATTTCCTGATCCTAGAAAGTGTGTGTGTTTGTGTGTGTGTGTATGGGTGTGTGATCCTGTGTTTAAACTCTTTATAAACCCAGCCAAGCCCCTTCAGTCTCGCTCTGCGTCTCTCGGAGAGATCTGGGAACACACACACAGGCCTGATGCCAACACTAAAGCCAGAAAAGGCTTCACACACACACACACACACAGTTTGCCAAGAGGAGACACACTCCACAATTCCTAGAATGGGCCATGGAGCTGCAGGGCTCCCTGCTTCCCCAGAAGCCTCTGTTGCTATCAAAGATGGAGCTGGTCTCTCACCGCGCCGACACAGATTAGAACAGGGACTGGGGTGTGAGGATGTGTGTGTGCGTGCGTGCGTGTGCGTGATAGTGTATGTGTGTGTGGTGGTGCCTGGAAGGATAAGAGAGAAACGCAACTCTGCTACTGGAAGATCATCTGACAGCTGATGATAGTGGAGGAAGAGGAAGGAAGGAAGGAGGGATGGAAGACAGGATTGGAGGGAGGGATGTTACCTAAGGAACTGCAGACAGTTAACAGCGCTGGGTGTGTCCAGTGGGCCGTTGTTCTGCAGAGAGAAGAGGCTGCAGTCTGCAGCCAGGTACTGCCAGTCCTCCCACCCTGCCCCCTGGTTCCACCTTCTCTGGATAAGCACCGCCTCCGGCTGCACGTTCAGGAACTCGAGGATCACATAAAACACCTGCACACAGACAGGTATAGTCAGAAAGACAGGCAGAGAGAAAAAGACACACAGAGAAACACAGACAGTCAGACAAGATGAACTGGCAGACAAAGAGACAAACAGAAAAGACAGACAGACAGACAGACAGACAGACAGACAGAAAGTCATTAAGACTAGACATGCACAGTTACAGTAGAGGCAGGCAGAAAGACAGATAAGCAAAGCCAGACAGACAGGCAGACAGACAGACAGGCAGAGCCACAGACGTAAATGCTTCCATTTAAAAAACCTCAAGAGAAATGCTCTCCTGTCTGTCTGTATAGACTCAAAGCGTGACAGTACACACACACACACACATACACACATACATACATATATATATACACATACACACACACACACACACATACACACACACACAGGGGGAATATGCATGAACACTAAAGAGCCATGGATTATCTATTATCTGCACAGCAACAGTCTACTCTGGGACGCAGGGAGACACAGCGTGAAACCTACTGAGCTGCTCTGCATTACTGCTTTATTCTCCTGCTAAGTACACACACACAAACACACACAGGCCGTACACAAACACGCACAACTCACACGCACACATATGCAATCACACATGTTCAGACAACATTCATACACACGAGCGCGTGCACACAATAACACACTCTTTAGACCTCTGAGTATTTGGAGAGTGTGTCTTTTATCTGGGGACATGTGGAGAGAGGTCCAAACACGCTCCCATGCACACACACTCACACAGCGTATGCATGTGTGTGTGTGCTGCATGAGCATGTGTGTTTTTGCGTGTGTCTACATGTATATTAATGTGTGAGTGTGTGTGTGTGTGTGTGTGTGTGTGTACATGTATGATTATGTGTGTGTGTGCATGGACCTCTCCACGGAGATGAACACTCCGCAGTCTAAATAGTGTGATTTGGTGTGTATGTCTGCGACTGTGGGAGTAGGCACCTGGTACTGGCCATTGAGCAGGTCTATGGTGATGTTTATGCCCTGGTCCAGGTCTTGGCCCGGGGTCAGGGAGTGGGAGATCCAGGCTGTGCCCTGGTCCTGGTCGTTGATGTAACCCAGAGGATGGGCATTAAGGTTCAGTCTCAACACTCGGTTGTCGGTAGTATCCTCCACAGCATTGGGAATGCAGTACCTTAGTGAAATATCAGGCATAATAACAGGCATAATACATGGTATCTATTTTATATCTGTATCCTGTGTATTGTTACATGTGCTGCCAAATGAAAAGATCCAAGCAGCCATTCCTTCCAATGTAAAGGACAGCGAAAGGTCAGAGGTCAAACTGGCAAAGTAATGGAGCAGTACCGTACCTCTCCACCAGGGGATGGACCCTGGGGTGACTGGGGGGACAACGACATTCTGTCTGGACATGGAGGGGAGGCAGGACACCAGAATACACCTCCTCTAACTCTCTGTGTGAGGAGGAGGGGAGAGGTGAGGAGGGGAGAGGAGGAAGGGAGAGGTGAGGAGGGGAGAGGAGGAAGGGAGAGGTGAGGAGGAGGGGAGAGGAGGAGAAGGGGAGAGGAGGAGGAGGGGAGAGGTGAGGAGGAGGGGAGAGGTGAAGGAGGGGAGAGGTGAGGAGAGAGAAGGAGGAGGGGAGAGGTGAGGAGAGAGGAGGAGGGGAGAGGTGAGGAAAGAGGAGAGAGGAGAAGAGGGGGGCCACAGTGATGTCAATGCAGTAGACCAATACCAGTGGACAATGTGCTAATTGCCCAGCGTTCAATGCAGACAGAATCCTCTAAAGCTGTTTGATCCTGGCTCTCTGTCTCTCCCTCCCTACATCTCTCCCTCCCGTCATCTATCCTTCCCTCCATCTCACCCGCCCTCCCCCCCTCTCCCTCCCTCTCTCTCTCTCTCTCTCTCTCCATCTTTCCCTTCCTCTCCCTGCATCTGACTGTCCTCTGTATCTCCCTGTATCTCCCTGTCCAGTTCCCCACTCTCCCCTTCCTTTATCTCACCTGTTTGTTAGTGCGGCAGGATAAAATCTGAAATCCTGCATCCTCCCCATGAATTGATGTGATCCTGTGGAGAGGAGAGAGAGATGTCAGATCAGCTCTGGAGAGGAGAGGAGAACAGAGATGGAAAGAAGAATGGAAAGGAGAGGACTGGAGAGGAGAAGAGAGGAGAGATAAGAGATGGAAAGGAGGAGTGAAGAAGAGAGTGGAGGAGATGAGAGAAGAGTGATGGAAAAGAGGAGAGAGGAGAGGAGAAGATAAGAGAGGGGAGGACAGGAAGGGGGAGGAGAGAAGAGATGGCGAGCAGCCCTGGAGAGACCAGTCAGCACGATCCATAGGACTGGATCACATTATCTGGGCCTTTATTCTCTGCTACACTGGCCAAGTATGTCTGGCTGACTGGCTGGCTGGATGACTCACTTATTCACTGAATAAGTTGGCTTGCTGGCTGACTGGTTCTTCCCTGGCTAATTAGTCGACTTTCTAGGTGTCTGGTTCATTGATTGACTGATTGTCCAGCTTGCTGACTGGTTGGCCGTTTAGGCTGGCCTGCTGGCTCTCGATCTGTGTGTGAGTATGTTCATAATGAAGACAGTCTGCTTCTGTCCAGCCAGCTAACACAGAGTCACAAACACCTTCCCTCAGAAAACAGAGAACGTCAGAACAACTGCCATCCTGGAAGCAGTGTTTCATGTGTATGGTGTGTGTGTGTGTGTGCGTGTGTGTGGGCATGTGATATCCACAGCCCTGTGGTTTGGCAGGGTCTTCCTCAGTGTGTCTAAAGCAGATTACCTTCAGTCAAACACTCAAGCATTGTTGTTGCTGTGATGATGCAAGCAAGGCTCCACTCTACTCCAGCTGTCTTTCAAGTGCTTCTCTGGATGCTGTGTATGTGTGTGTGAGGAGTAAGCTTGACTTTCCCTTATCTCTTTTGAAACTCTTTCTCCAGATTCGGAGAGTGTGTGTGATTGAGAGAGAGAGCTTTCGAGTGTTCCTGGTCCCTATTCCTGCATGTGGTTATACTGTAAGCTTGTGTGTAAGACCAGAGTGTCTGTCATGGCCGCCAGACACTGAAGAGGCACTTGGAGTTTTACACCACTGGGTGTTCTGCTCCGCATGGTTAACATGGAGTTCTTCACAAGAGCTGCATCCCTTTCACAGCTGCCAAGGTGGAACCACATGATGTGCTGGAGAGCTGTGCTTTGCTGGCCCTTTCAAAATCCTTGGCCCAGGGGAGAGGAGGGATACATGCCGATGTAAATAGGCTCTCAATCACACACACAAAGTAGACCGCACTTGTGTGTGAACATGGACAACCCAAGGCTATCATCATTTCCTCTTCTCTCTTGTTGTCTTGTAGATGGTTGATGGAACTTTAGATGAGAGGACAATAACCAGACACACACAAAAACGCCCCCCCCCCCCCTACTCCCGCCCCCCTCCTCAACACACACACACACACGCCTTCCCATCACGATGATGGGGGTTCATACAAGCTAGCACCTCCCTCTACTTTGAATCAATCACCTGATCAGCATTCTAGCGATCGATCCACTGATAAACATTCCAGACACACAGCAAGGCGTGGGTGTGCCCCCTCCCCACACACACACACCTCCCAACTACTGATCAATACCCCTGATCTGATCAGAGCCTGATCAGCGCCTGATCAGATGCTGTCTTCCTGTCGACCACCGATCAATACCACAGCTTTGCAGCTGTGCCCCCTCTCAGGGCCCAGCGAGCTCCTCTGACAGACAGGACTTCACTTCTCACTGGCTTCCTTCTACCTGCTCTGGTACCTGATATCTAACCAATTTCACAATCTAGTCATTTATACTTAGAGAAAAAAAAATAGCTTCATCAGAAGTTGAAAGTTGAATAAAATCTATGGACCAACAAATAAACTATGGCCAAACTATAATCTTAGTCCTTAATATTCATGTGGAATGTTCTAGATTATTTACCGTCAGAGCTCAGTCCCACCCGCATAGGATGGTCTGTCGTGATGTCATGGAGGGGGCGTGTTAGAGGCCGCGTGTCGAAGGGCGTTCCGTCCTCCTCCAGCCCGTCCAGGAAGAGACTGACGCTTGTGTCATGCACCTGTGGACCAATCACAAGTTAGTGATAGTCAGTGGAGTGCTACAGTTAGTGATGGATCATCTAGCTCAATCCCCTGGCAGTAACAGCCTGGGGTTTAAATCTCACATGCCAGAAATCTACTTCCTGTTGACCAAAACCCCATATTCCTGCACGACCAGGAATTCACACGCACACACACACGCACACACACACACGCACGCACGCACACACTGAGCGGGACAGTCAAAGCAACTGCTGCACATCCCATCAAAAGCCTCTTCAGAAGCACACTGGTGGACCCCCAAAAAACTTCAATGCCCAGTCCTCCTTCTCCTCCACCCCCCTCTCCCACTTAACTTCCCCCTCTCCCTATGTCTGGCTGGTGAACACTGTGCTGCTGCTGATAAAGCTGATTTCTCTTTCCAACACAAACCCTTTCTCTTTCTCTCTCTTCATGTCTTTCTCTCACCCGTTTTCTCTTCTCTTCGTCCTCTATCACAGTTATTTCTCTCTCTCTCTCTACATCACTCTATCCCGCTACCATCCCCGCCACTCTCGCTTTCTTTCTCGTTTAGGTTTCCTCTTCTTGCCGCTTTAGGGGGGGTTAAAGACTCTACCCAGAATGCCTTTGGGACATGAAGACAGGAGAGGCAACTGTCTGTCTAGGGGAGAGTTAAGCTTCCCTGCTACCACTTTCATTATGAAAGCGAGGGAGGGAGGGAAGGAAGGAAGGAAGGAAAGAGAGAATGCAAAAGACAGAGAGAGGGTGAGAAAGAGACTGAAGGGGAGCGCATTGGGAATCTCTAACCAGCCAATGCCTTTGCGTGGAGATCTGAGGTGTTGTCACAGTGATGTAAATGAATTGTGAAGAGCTTCATCCTACTTAGACGCCACGCGCCCCTTTGAAAGCCGGCCAGCACTGCTTTGTTACCCCGCCCCCCCTCACCTCCTCCTCCTCCTGGCTACCTTCCCTCTCTTCTCAACCAAGGTAGCGGAACTTCAGAAATGTCTTCAGGAGTAGAGGAGAGTGGTGCTGGTGATAAGTCTGCTCTTCTGTCTTCTATCCTTTCCTCACTGGTCTTCTCCTCTCCTCTTTCTCCAGAACTTCCTCTGCACCCCTCGCCTCCCACCTTGTCCTAGACCGAGAGAGTCCTATCCATGTCCAGTCCTGTCCTGTGGCAGTGGAAAGCTTTTAGTGCCTCAGTGATCTCCACACTGGCATTTGGAGGAGCTGCTTCTAGTTTACTAAGTTGTGTAAAGGCATGACTGGGCAGGTCTGGGCTAGGCAAGGCAAGGCTAGGCTGGGCAAGGCTGGGCTGGGTTGGCCTAAGCTGGTGTGGGCTGACCTAGGCTGGGCTGGCCTAGGCTAGTCTGGTCCAGGTTGTATTGATGTGTGTACATGTGCTAAAATTATGACCTGACCTCTAACTCGAACCCATGAGAAGTAGGTGACACTTAAGAAGAGCTTATTAAGGTAGAAATGGCAGCCAGCCCTCCTGGCTGTGACCATTGCTGTCCACCCTGCAGGTGACTGCACCATCACACTCAGGCCACAGGGAACATCCAACATACCAGTACAAATATGATTCATTATATTGCATGCATTAACCTAACCAATCAAAATAATTTTTATGGTTACATATCCTAACTTTAATAACAATCTATAGCAATCATGTTTAGACCTTCCATTTTTTCATATCTAAATACAGTATTCAGTATTATGGTATTTTGATATAAAAAATCACTGAGCATTAACAATATTTTGTAGATCAGGAATCTACCAGTTGTTCCTTCTTAAATCAGTTGTGTTGAATTGTGTTAGGATATTAGAACACTGTCATCTGTATTTATCTGTGCTTGCTGTGTGCACAGACAGAGGCCTGTTGTGACAGCTTAGCATTGGGTGTTTATATTAGTGGTTTTATATTAAAGGGTATTATAACATTCTATGAGATGCCCTTTCCTGCTGCCCTGCAGATGACATTAGTTCAATAGGACTGACACACTCAGACAAACGAACACACACACCTACAGTACTCCCCCTCCCCTCTCTTTTCCCCTTTGCCCCTCCCCTCCCCTCACTCTCCTCTCTACACCTCCTCTGCACTCCTCTGTCCTCTTCTCTCCCTCGACAATCCCCCTCTCCTCGCCTCTCCCCTCCCCCCATGTACACACACTCCTACAGTGAGTGACAAACCCCTCACTGATAACACACTCTCATCCTGACCTGTCAGAGAGGAAAGAAACTGAGGAACGAGGGATGAGGAAGAGGGGGAACGAGGAATGGAGAGAGACAGAGAAGTGTGTAGGATGAGGGATAGAGGGATGGGGTGAATGCATAGAGAAAGAGGGATGAGGAGAGATAGACAGTGGAGGGAATGAGGGATGTGGTAAAGGGATAGAGAGGGAAAAGGCATAGATGGAGAAAGGAAGGATGGATATCAGAAGAAAATATCCTACTGTGCTGCTTTAGTGTACCAAAATGTTGCTACTCTCTCTCCATCTACACACACACACGCACAAGCCTACATGCACATAGATGTACGTGCACACACACACACACACACCACACATTATAATCTTAAGGCATGTCTTCCTCGTACCGATCGTATCTGGACTCTGGAGATCGAATTTAATAAATGAAGCATGACAATTTTTTCGCTGGCTTGTAATTTGTGGTTTTAACTTAATTATCTTCACCACACTGCAGTATACGCTAACTGAGCATGGCCCATTTTGGCTGGGTATGCTAGATGTAGTACAGTCTTGAGACGTAGAAACGATCTCAGGACGAGGAGGAGAATAAGTAGAGGAGTTGTGCCTCATAGAAGAGGAGAGGGTATTTGTTATGAGTTAGACGCAGTTTTAAGGTACCCTCCTAGGATTGAGGTATGCTGTGTTTTATTAAGTAGAGCGGTAGACCAGGTATGAAGAGTTGGAGTGAATGAGGTAGGGAACAGTGCGGAGTAGCGAGACGAGGGAAGTGGAATAATGGTAGTATGCGGATGTTTTTGTTTGTGGTTAAGGACCAGGATGCAGGGAATGTGGTGGAGTAAGTTAGAGCGAGGCCAGGATGAGGGTAAGGGAGGAAGGTAGACGGGAGGCCAGGGAAGAGGTGAGGGGAAATTGAAGGGTAGACAGTTCAGGACAGGAATGGTCAAGGAGCGCGGATGAGAGGTAGAGCGGAGACCAGGATGTAATGGAAGGTGGAGAAGGTAGTACGGACTGTGAGACCAGACGAGGGAAGGGATTGAAGGTAGAGCGAGATAGTATATCCACAGATGAGTGGAGGAGGGAATTGAAGTAGAGGTGCGGTGTGTCTTAATCAGGGCGGCCAGAAGAGAGGAGGGGATGAAGGAGATCAAAGGACCATGGCTGGAGGACCGGAGAATGAAGTAAGAGGGGTGGACAACCCATGTTGAAGGAGGAGGAGAGAAGGATTGAGCGAGATTCTGGTAGAGGGAGAGGGCAGGCAGGAGGGAGGGGATGAAGGTAGAGCGGAGGACCAGGATGAGGGAGGGGATGAAGGTAGAGCGGAGGACCAGGCTGGGGAGAGAGCGCATCGACGCACGCAATGGGACAACCAGGAAGAGGGAGGGAGATGAAGGTTGAGCGAAGGACCAGAAGGAGGAGGGGGTGGACAGGAGGGGGGTGGACAGGAGGGGGTGGGGTGTTGGACTCAATCTAGTCATTGGATTTAGCTATAATACTATAAGAGAGCTATATCTATAGTACAGTTCCTCTCTCGCTTCTTCTCCTTCCTTCATGGCTTCCTTCACCTCTCACCATCTTCCATCTGTTTTTCACCTCTTTCTCTTTCCCTTTCTCTTACTCCTCCTATACACCACTCCCTCCATCCTTTCCCTTCTTGGTCTCCTCCTTCTCTCCTCTCCACCTTCCCTCCCTCCTTCCCTCCCTCCCTCTCTCCCCTCCTCCTTCTATTCCTCCCTCCACCCCCCCACCCGTCTCCCGTCTGGGCGAGTGGGCCTGATGAACAGCCAGTATTCCCTTTATCACATTAACACAGCCCAGGGAGAAACACATTTGTTCTACTCAAGTACACTAAAGATACAATTACCCAGACGGCATATACACACTTTACACCAAGCCTGGTCCGGCTCTCACCCAGAACCCCAGCCATATATTAACACTAGCATGACAGTTTATTTAAGAAAAGAAAATTGTCTGTGAGGTGAAGGAGGAGGGGGACATATATAAGGTGACGTGTCAGTGTTTTAATAAAGGCTATAAGTCTCTGAGGACTTCCTCTCTAAGCAGGAAGCATACCCGGGGATTCTTTTATGGTTGCGACAGAGATGAGCAGAAATCATGTACACTAACAAGCTTTGATGGTCCTCCTGCAACTCTCTACCTGCTGGTTTGCACCTCCCCCATCCTTCCTCCCTCCCTCCCTCTCTCTCCATCTCTTCATCTCTCTCTCCCTCCCTCTTTCTTGTCATCCGTCTCTCTCTACCCTCTCTGTACCTCTCCATCTCCCTCCCTCTTCTTCCGATTTTCTCTCTCATCTCATCTTTCAATGTTCTTTTTCTCTCTGTGTCTCGTCCTCTGCTCCTCTCTCTTCTTGACATCTCCAGGGTGTTGAGGAAAATTGTTGACCCCCATTAAAAACCTGCATCTTCAGTCTTTGTCCTGAACTCTGTATGGTGTGCCTGTCTCTCTGTGTGTGTGTGTGTGTGTGTGTGTGTCAGAGTGTGCAGGGTGTCCATGATTAAAACATGAACACATGGGAGCTAAATGTCTAAATGGGTTTAATTAGCATGGCAGTGTTTTATCAGAATCATCTACAGGATGAGTGTCTCCAAACATCTCTGGAGAGATGATTCCTACAAGAGACACTTGCAGCTGCAAACACACACTCCGACACACACACTCACACACACTAATAGACAACACAGTTTAATTTGGATTTTTCTTGTCTTCTATTATATTTATTCATATAGTTTTGTTATAGCTCTCTTTCATTTCCCTTTACTTAGACTGGCTGTTCCCCATGTAAAACTCAACTATTGATTGGCTTGGCTGAAATTGCACTTTTGGTTTTTAAATATTCTTCATAATCTGTTCTTTACAGAGGAGAGAATTATCTCTTTTTCCCTCTGTTTCTCTCTCTCCTCTCCTCTCCCTCTCTCTCTCTCTCTCCTCTCTACAGTAATATATGCCAGGCAGGATGCCCTCTGTCCTCCCCTGCCAGGCGACGGAGGGCTAGCGTAAAGGTGCCCGCTCTCCTCGCCCGTTACGACCTTGCCTCACCTTCACACACACACATACAGGGTTCCACACACAGGGATACACACAAAGTTATGCATACACATACACAAAGGGATACACGCACTCGCACACACACGTAAACACGTATCAACACAGTTCCGCACACACAGACACACCTCACCTTCACTCCGTCTGACAATCCGTCTCTGTCAGGCTAGGTGGCATGGGGGGCAAGGGGGAGGAGCCAGGGGAGGGAGAGGGTTGGGGAGAGGGGGGAGTGTGGGCTTTGACCCCATGCCAGCTCCCTACACACACACACTCATACACACACACACACAAGCAAACAGAACAGTACACCTCTACTCCATGCCCTCTCATCCCACCTTCTTCTTTCTCTCCCTCCTTCTTTCAGTAATCTATCCATCTCTTTCTCTCTGCCCCCCTCTCTTTCTGTCTCTTACTTCCATTTGTCTCTCAGTGTCTGTTCCCCCTCTCTCATCCATGTCTCTCTCTTTCCCCCTCTCCGCATCTCCTAAAGTGTATGTCTCTGTCTCCCTCTCTTCCTTTCTCTGTCTTCTACTCTCTCTTTCCCCTACTCTCTCTTCCTCCCCTCCCCTCTCGCTCTCTCTCCTCCTGCTGTCTAGCTCTCTGTCTCTCCCTCTCTCTATCCCCAGCAAGCAGACATTAACATGGACTGTGTGTTTTCCCTAAATATCACTCTGTGCATCTAGAGAGCCTCTCCACAGCCCAGCAGAGCAAGGGCAGAGAGGACACCAGCCTGGACACTCCTCAGAATATCACAGGCTTCTGACACATAACACAAGCCAGACCAGCACTGGGCTTGTGAGAGCAGAGGGGAACAGCTGGCACCCACCGTCTGAAACAGCCCCTATCTGTGAGGGGCATAATGACATGTACAGTACTGCACTATGAAGGAACACTAACCATGATATGTGGTTATTAGAAAGGAAGGAGGGCGAGGAATGGAGAGGGGAGGGGCGGGTATGAGTGGAGGAGCGGATGAAGGGATGGTCAGGCAGGGTAAGGGGGTTAAGGCAGGGATGAAGGGAGTGAAGGGAGGATGGGGACGGTATGGAGGAAGGAGGTAGGAGGGGTTATGGCTGACAGCATGGGGTGATGAGGTGTGAGCACATCAGGGTTAGAGGCCAGAGACTGTACATGCTGGCCAAGATACACACCCTCAGGAGAGGGGGAGAGAGGGAAAGAGAGAGAGAGGAAGAGAGAGGGAGGGAGAGAGAGAGAGGGACAGAGAGAGAGAGAGAGAAAGAGAGAGAGGGAGAGACTAGTCCAGTCTAGGGATGGGAGCTCTAATTGTGCGTGAAAACGTTCATTAAGGTTGTGGGATTCTAGAGGTTTCCGCAGCTACACACTCCGGGTGAGCTGGGGCAGAAGAAGAAGAAGGCGGAGCCCCGAGGAAGAGACAGAACTTGGGTGAGGAAAACAGCCGGCTAGTGGGAGGAGGAGAGAGAGAGGAGAGAAACTGCTGTCATGTCCTCAGGATCTGGGCCCCAGTCAGACGTGTTGCCAAGATACACATACAAACATAAACAACAATCTAAAAGGCCAGAACTGAGCAAACTCACACAGCAGACAATACAGCAGTAGAAACCTTTTGTTAGATCTGTTAGAACACATTTGTGCATTTCTCAACATATCTCATCATGTATGAAACACTACTAGATCTCTCTCAGTAGGTCTGTCTCTGCGTGTAGATCTTTCTAGGTAACTGTCTCTGGGTAGGTCTCTTTGGGTTGATGACACAGGTGAGCAGGAAGGCTAGTGGTATCATCATGTCCTCATTTGAGCAGGTAATATTCATGTCTCACATTCAGTACCGGGCCTGACCCTGACACCTGATACATAAACAATCAGCCAGCTAGCCACAGCCCAACAGACAGACAAACAGATGGAGACACATAGCCAGCCATCCAGCCAGCCATCCAGCCAGCCATCCAGCCAGGCAGCCATCCAGCCAGCCAGTCAGCCAGCCAGCCAGCCAAAAAAACAGAAAAGTCAGCAAACCTGAATCTGACTGACACACAAAAAACCACAGTAGCCATTTGTAACGGACAGTTCTAGGAAACAGGCGAGTCTCTGAAACCCAGAGAGGCATACAGCAGTCAGGTCTATGCAGTCGATCAGGAAGTCAACCAGTCAGTCAGCCAGTCTAGTATGTCATGTAGAGAGAAGCAAGTTGTCAAAAGAGCAGGCAGAGCAGGGAAGTAGCCTGACCATTTAAACATTAATGTGAGCATGTTTCAGTATGACGGCCGGGTGACTGCTGTCTGCCAGTCGTATGGTAATGCTGATTTAGACAGGCACTCCCAGAGACAGCCCCTGGGGTCCTCCAGGCACACAGCAGCAACAGCTACCCTACAAGAATTTACATCTTTAAACTTTACTTCCCCCTCCCTCCTTTTCCTGTCTCTCTCCTTCTCTGTCATTTCATTTAGATGTGAGGCAACTTCTACTTCTCTTCTACTCCCTTTCCCTCCCTTTGTCTTGCTTCCCTCCTCTCTCCCTTTCAACCCCCATCTCTCAAACTTTTTGACCATCTTTCTCTTGCTCTCTGCCTCTCTCTCTGTCTTTCTGTCTGTGTAAAAACACCCCCTCTCTCCCTCTTCCCTCCCTTTCTCTCTCTCTCACTCCTCTCCTCTCTACCGTGACCTGCCAAGAGTCCTCAGCAAAGCTGTGATGTCAGAGGCGGTTCTAACAGCTAGAGGCCCTAGGGCCACAGACAGCGAGACAGAAGGAGACAAATACAGAGAAGGAGTGACAGAGACAGAAGGAGAGAGAGAACGAGAAGGGGAGAACAAGAGTGATGGAGAAATGCCGCGTGGAGGACAAGAACCACAGTTTAAATATCATCTTGACCCTCCCTCTCACTCCATCCCCTCCTGACCCTTCCTCCCTGATCACTCCTACCCCATCCTTCCTACTCTCCTCTGTCAACCCCCCTTCTCTCCCTCTCCACCCCTCTCTCATCCCCTATTTTCATCTCCCCGCTCCTCCCTCATCCCCCCTTCTCTCCCTCTTTCCAACTCCATCTCTGTTACAGACCATCCATCCCACAGACAAATTAGCAACAATAAGACACGTCACACACACTCAGGAAGCGCCGCTGTCACTAACCGCTGCTGGCATCACACACACACACACCCACTTACACACACACACACCCACTTACACACACGTACATCCACGCGCGCAAACCCAGGAGCCATATCACTCTCACCCCTCTCCACCTCACTCACTCCCTCCATCCATCCCTCCCTCCTTCCTTCAGGCTGCATTTTCCTTTCCTCTTTTCTTTCCCTCGTTATCATAATCACATCGGACAACCTCCTAGGGACGTCTCCCTCCTCACCCCCCCCCGCAGCACTGTAATGTTGTATTCTGTTTGACTGTCTTTTCTTTACCACTTCCCGCTTTCTGTTTCATCTCTTCAATCATGGCTTGTTCTGACTGTGAGTGTGTGCGTGTGTGCGTGAGTGGCAGCAGTTAGAAGACTGCCTCTAAGGCAGCTCAATCACAACCCCTTCTTCAAGTGGTAACATCTGTATCTCCACAAAAACACCACTGGAACCCCCCCCCCCCCCCCCACACACACACACCACCAACCCCCTCATCCTCCATCCCCTCATCCCCTCATCCTCTCATCACCTCATCCTCCATCCCCTCATCACCTCATCCTCTCATCACCTCATCCTCTCATCCCCCCTATTCTCCATCCCCTTGCAGAGAAGCTAAAGCAGATGTTTACCTGTAGTTCCAACCCCCTCCAGAGTTACAGCTGGTGGGTTGTTGGGGTTAAGATTTGAGTTCATCTTAGGGTTGTAAGGGTTCAAGTCAGTAGGGGTCAGGGTCTTTGTAAGAGGCAGGGTAGGGGTTGTGGTTCGAGTAAGAGGTTTCAGGTCTTACCTGTAGAGCCAGGTGTGTCCATCTGTCCACTATGATCCGGCCGCGGGTGCTGAAACTCACGGACAGTAGGCGGCCGCTGGACTGACCACTGGTTGGACCGTCGGGTTGACCACTAGTTTCACCACTGCGTTCGCTATGAGGTTGACCGTACCGCAAGTTGACCGCAGACTCAGACACGGTCAGGAGGAACACAAGCTGGTCCTCAGAACTCTTCTCTATCACAGTCCTGAGAGGAGCAGAGAGCTAGGTTATACACATGGACAGGTTACACACAGGTACAGGTGTCACACACAGAGACAGGTCAGTCACAAATGGACAGGTCACACACACATGGACAGGTCACACACACAGGGACAGGTCACACACACATGGACAGGTCACACACACAGGGACAGGTCACACACACATGGACAGGTCACATACACATGGACAGGTCACACACACAGGGACAGGTCACACACACACAGACAGATCCACACATGGAGACATCCACACACATGGAGAGGTCCACACACCCTCATGGACAGGCCCACCCCCTGCCCTGCCCCACAGAGGCAGGGTAGTAGACGGTGTGAGTGTCTTGTAGCTGTGTACCTGTGTGTCTATGTGTTTGAGTCACCAGAGAGAGGGCAGAGTGTGAGCCAGGCCTGAGAGTGCCCTGCAGCAGAGTCATCCCCTGACATTTACACCTGCTGTAACACCTGGAATATCCTGCCTGGAATATCCATATTTTACATGGAGTATGTGAGTGTGTGTGTGTGCGTGTGTGTGCATGGGTGTGTGTGTGTGCGCGCGCGCGTGTGTGCATGGGTGTGTGTGTGTGCATGTGTGTGTGTGCATGTGTGTGTGTGCATGTGTGTGTGTGTGTGTGCATGTGTGTGCCGCAGACAGGAGCTAAGGGAGCACACCCCCACGCTCCCCTCGTCATATTAAACACCCTCAATGACATTTTATGAGAAACTGTGGGTTTTTATGAACACAGGCCAACACACCCAATAAATCACTTGTGTGTCTGTGTGTGTGAGCGTGTGTGTGTGAGAGAGAGGAAGTATCAGTGGGAGAAAGAAAAAGAAACAGAGACAAAAATAAAATGAGAGAGGATTAGAAAGGTGTGTGTGTCTAGCCTCGGAGACACAGACTGAGTCTCAGGTTGACTCACAAGGTGTAGCATGTATTGAAAACCAACCCTCTGTAACATGACAAGAGGACTTCTCCACACTATTGACATGGTTTTTCAGTCTATGACTGGTTACTCCACTATGAAACCTGAGGAGGCCTACTGAGACAACTCAGACACACTACATGGTTTTCAAAGTGGGACCCTCCAGCATCCATCCCTGAGGCCCACCCCCTGCTTAGGCCCCTAGCTCCCCAGCCTCATGGGACCCCCCAGACTCAAAAGACCATAGCCCCTCAGCCTCCAGGACAACCAGCTTCCAAGGCTTCCAACCTCCAATCCACCTGTCATTCAAGCCATTCTGCTCCCCCAACCTTTCCAGCCTCCCAACCCCCCAGACCATCAGTCTGGCAGCCTTCAGCCTCTTAACTCCCAGCCTCTCTATCACTGCTCTCTTGTTGTGTTTCTGGCTGAAAGGAGCTGGTTACAGGACTCTCCCTCTCCAGGACAGCCATTTCTCCCTCATCCTTTCATCTCCTCTCCTCTCCTCTATCACTTCATAGGTAGACGGGAACAAAGTGGTCTTTGAGCTAGGATCTCTGCTTCTCTGTGCTCTGGACAAACACACAGGCAATTTTACCCCCACTCATCTAAACCAGCCGCAGCTGCTGATGTCGTCAACACACATGCGAGCACACACACACACACACACACACACACACACACATACACACATACTCATAGCGGGTATCTTGTAGGTGGGTGAGAGGAGGGGGGTCAACAATTCTATCAAATTCCCCCAGAATGTTTATTAAATTGTATGAACAGCAATCTCAAGGGCCCAGGCTTTAGACAGCACACACAGACATACAAACACACAGATTCCTGACATTACAAGCAAAGAGAAAGGATGCTCGTACACCAGTCCACTTAGTGTGGGAATTCAGACAGATCCCTGACCTATCACAGTCCAGCAGACAAACACAGCTCTCCTAATCACTCTACCGAAATACCAACAGTGTATGATCATGAGGCTAGTGTGACAGACTGTGTGTCAGCGTTAGAAAAGAGTGTCTGTGTGAGAGGTAGTCAGAAAGAGACAAAGAGAGAAAGAGGGAGAGAAGAGAGAGTTGTATTTGAGTGTCAGAGAGTTACTTTAGAGAGGTGAGGAGGGATGAGAGGTCTAGAGGGGTGAGGAGAGAGGAAGAGAGAGGCAGAGAGGTTAGGAGAGAGGCAGAGAGGAGTCAAGGAAAGAGGCAGAGAAAGGTGAGGAGAGAGGCAGAGAGAGGTGAGGAGAGAGGCAGAAAGAGGCGAGGAGAGAGGCAGAGAGAGGTAAGGAGAGAGGCAGAGAGAGGTGAGGAGAGGCAGAGAGAGGTGAGGAAAGAGACAGAGAGAGGTAAGGAGAGAGGCAGAGAGAGGTGAGGAGAGGCAGAGAGCTAAGGAGAGAGGCAGAGAGCTAAGGAGAGAGGCAGAGAAAGGTGAGGAGAGAGGCAGAGAGAGGTAAGGAGAGAGGCAGAGAGGTAAGGAGAGAGGCAGAGAGAGGTGAAGAGAGGCAGAGAGGTA
Organism: Plecoglossus altivelis; assembly: GCA_036571765.1. Classification (NCBI taxonomy): domain Eukaryota; kingdom Metazoa; phylum Chordata; class Actinopteri; order Osmeriformes; family Plecoglossidae; genus Plecoglossus; species Plecoglossus altivelis. The sequence continues at coordinate 5,937,546 of BROE01000010.1, read as the reverse complement.
AGGAGAGTAGGCAGGAAGACAGGTGAGGAGACAGACAGACAGACAGGAGTCAGGTCTTTTATCTAGCCTCTTTGATGACGGTGACGGCTGCTAAAATTGGTCGCAACAAAGACCAACAGACAAAAAACCACAGTGTGAGGTAAGATAAAGGGATTTAGTGAAACAACAACACAATCATCTGTTCACTTCCTCCTACACTCAGGGTCAAGCAGGGTCTACAGGCAAGCTCGCTCTACCTCACACACCTGTGTGGTTGTGCTTCAGGAACACAAAACACTCCCATATCTCCCCCTCTACATAACACAGTGTGGAACTACAGTAGTGTGGCTGCTAAGGAACATGTCCTACTACCTTCTTCTATCAGCAGTTAGCATGATTGAGACAGTGAAAGGCCTGAAGAAGCCACCTGATAGGTGTTGTGGCGACACAACACCTAACACACACACACACACATAAACACACATGCACACTCTGGTTTCAGCACTCTCACTTGGCTAGTTATATGGTGTCTAAGATTACGCTGGTCCACCATGTTCTGGGGCCATGTCGACCTGTCAGTCATGCTGGATTACAGCTATGGATAATGGTCCTTATCAGATCGTAGTCATTGTTCGTTAACGTTTCAACGTCTCAGAACAGATATATTCATGTGAAACAGCACAGGACATGCAGTCGACTGGGTGATCATTATTAAAACACTTATCTAACATAGAGTACTATAATATAATACTGCAATCATATTATAGACTAAAGTGGTTATTAGGATTACAGATTACAGATTACAGAGAAGAAGGAGGAGAGGAAGAGGAGAGGAGTTGATGACTCACATCTCTCTAGCAGCTTGTGGTTTGATCCAGACGGTCAGGGTGAGTGCCCCCAGCGCCCCCAGACTCTGAGGAGGGGGCAAGGCCACGCAGCCTCCCTGGACCTCCCTGAATATCACACTCCCAGACCCCTCCTCCTCTGCCGCCTCAGGGCGAGGGTCCTGCCCGTCCCCCGCCACGCAGGGGCCCCAGTGGGGAGGAAGGAGGAGGGGTGCATGTGGCGGGGCAGTGGAGCGGTAGGGGCAGTCCTGGATGCAGAAGGCCTGAGCGCAGGTTAGTGGGTCTGGGGGGGAGGGAGGCAGGGAGGCGGAGGAGGGAGAGGTGGAGAGAGGGAGGCAGTAGACAGTCGGCTCTGGCAGTCCGCAGGTGGCACGAGGTGGGGAGGTAAACACGGCCTTGTGGGCGGCGATGTTCTCCAGACGGGGGAAGTGACCCTGGGGGCTGGCGAGGGGCAGGACCACAATCACAACCAGGATGGACAGCCATGAAAGCACCCTCCCTCCTCCCATCTCCTTTCTCATCCCTCGCTCCTCTCCAGCCCTTTTCTTCTCCCCCTCTTCTTCTGGAAAGTGCCGAACGACTCCTCTTACTTCTCTGTCGTTTTCTTTCCTTCGTTCCTGTCTCTCCGCCGCTTTCCTGCCTCTGACCCCTGGACTCCATCCACCCCCTCCCCCCTCTGACTCCCCCTCTCTTCGTCCAGCCCAGCTCGGCCAGGATGACCCAGAAGCTTCTGGAAGCGGGCTCGCTGAATAAGTGATGATGGTCATGGTTTGGGAGGTGGCATTTCACAGGCCAGTGCCTTGGGTAAGGCAGCGCAGCTTAGCAGTCCGACGGGCATACACACACACACACAGGGTGTGACGGGGTGCACGCACACACACAGGGGACGATGGTCACACACACACAAGCAGGGAAGGCCAAAGCCTGCTCATGATAGCTAGGATTTCAGCCCCGGACATACCTATAGAGAGAAAGAGGGGGATGGGTTGTGTCAGATATAGAGATAGAGAGAAATGAATAGAAAGAAGAAGGATAGGAGACAAGAGAGGAGGAAGACAGAAAGAGAAGAGAGCGTGGGGGGGAGCGTGGGAGAGAGAGAGAGGGGGGAGAGGGAGAGAGAGCGAGAGAGAGAGAGTGAGAAAGAGAGGAGTGGAAAGGGAAGGGAAGGAAAGGGAAAGAGGAGTTAGACACCAAATAAATGGCAGGTGTAAATGCCATGCAGGCTATTCTCTGCCCAAGGCTATCATGTTAGCTCTGATGGAAGCTAAGCTTAGGTGATGAGGTACATTTCTTCCCTGTTCGATTTAGAATTGAACCAAAACATGTCATTTTGCTGTGCTATCCGTAGGATTGACAGGCTGGTCTGAAATAATTTCGCCAGGCGTTTTGAGAGGGGAATTGAGGCTTACGCAAACCATCGCTTCCATAGGCTACTGCTGCCCACAGTGTTATAAACTAGGCCTATCCTTCCGAAAAACACAGTTCAATACGGCCAGCTGTACCTGCGCCTGTCTGTGAGATAACCGAATCATTGTATTTATTAGGTAACACTAAATATGTAAATGTCACACATCATCAAGTAGGATAGAAGAAGTGGACCGGTTCCACCCCGTGCAACCTGTTCTCCCCGCGTGTCGACTGAGAACGTCAACATTCAACACGTTGTTGTTAAAACATTTCGGCCGCGTCTTGATAGATGCCATAAAGCCACTCATGTTTTGCTGTACACGATGATATGTTTACAATTAACACATTATTGATACTATGAAGTACTTCATAGCGTGTACGTGTCGAATCACATGTATTATCATTCAACGCTTTGTATCCCTCTTACCTCAGCATGTTCGTAGACACTGCCCGTGCGCAAAGTAGATTACAGCGCGCAGCCATCTGGCCAGCGCTCTTGACACACGAGAAACAAAGTAGCGGCGATGAACTTGAAAGCGCAGAAGTCGATATTAAATGAAAAATGGTATGTTCTCAGACAGTAACATACTACTCCAACAGCCCTGTTTGATGCCTGTGATACAGCCCAAACACACTCGGCATATGTGTATCTGTATAATTACCCCCTCCGTGACTCGCAGATGACGAGGATTCGATTACCCCCCTTCGCGAGCGCGCCTGGCCAACAAGTGGCTCTCATGGCTCAAGCAGGAACGCTTCCCCGGGTCGCTAGGCAACCCTGGACTGGACAGTGTCCTGCATTCACTCAGGTGTGGATCGTCTGCTCCTCAAGGAGACAGTCTCTGTGGATTATTTATGAGAAAGACATTTAGTCTTACGAACTAGCTAGTAAATGAACCCAAATACATCCAAGGGTTAGATATTTATAGATTATAGATTAGATATAGTGGGGGTTTGTGATTTGATGTGGGGCTGAGGTGTGACAACCTGTCTATAGATCCTACAGAGTAGAATAACACAAAGAGAGACTAGATTGCGTAGACTATGAAATCATATAACTGCATACCGACAGTGAATATTTAACCTGACATAGAATGCCAACACAACCTATATTGGCACTTTAGAAGGCATAGAATGGACAAGCCTATAGGCCTGGAAGGATAGAAATAATACACTAGAATAAATGTTAACTGAATCAATGGAAGCGGTAAGATCATTAATATAAGAACATTGCGATTTTCATGTCTTCCCTAAACTATCAGAAATAGTGGTTATTTAATATTTCGTAGCTTTTAAACATTCAGTAATGGAAACGAAATCCGCTCAGGCCTTCATCATTTTAGCGTTCCTGTGGGCAGTAGCCCGCCGTAGCTAATACATGGAGAAAATACACCGCCTTCTCCCACAGCAACATTGACACTGCAAACGCCTATGCATTCAAATTATGTAAACACATCAAAAATGCCCCTTATATTTTCCAGACAAGTTTGTTATCAGCTAATCGCGTTTGAACAGCTGCAATTGCTTTGGTGAACAAAGACAGTCTAACTACGTTTTAATTAAGTGCTCTTAATGACCTTAAGAAGATTACTGCACTTGGCTAATAATCAATACCGTGCAGAGTGGAGCAGGAGGCGGCTAGGGGCTCAGCCCGGGGTTGGGGGAGCGGGAAAAAGAGGGAGGGGGGCATTATACAGAAACAAGGAATAGCATGGAAAGAAGGATTGACTTAGAGGAAGGGAGCTAGAGAGAAGGAAAGAAGGAGAACTAGGGAAGGGGATAAGTAGGAAGGGGGGTTAGTGAGAGACAGACAGAAGAAAAGATGGAAACAGAGAGAGAGAAAGATAGGGAAGGAGGGAGAAAGTGAGCGAGAAAGGAGACTGTCAGTAGGGTGGTGGGTGAGGTGGGAGAAATGGGGGGATACAAGGTGATGGAGAGAAGAGAGAGAGGAAGGGAAAGGACTCCACCCACAACTAACATGTTGATATTCCATCCCCCACCTCATCTTTAAAACCACCACACCTCCATCCTCATTTTCTTTTCTTTTCTTTATTTCTTTAAAAAAAAATCTGTTTTGTTTTTGAAGACATTATTTAGTATGAAGTCTAATTGCTCTTACAGACAGTGTATGCTCAATTTATTCCACATACAATATCTATGCTTTTCTTTTTTGGAATGAAATCTTTGAATCAGCACATTAACATTGACTCATTTGCTAAATTAAATTACATGGGACTATCTGACTCATATGCAACTAAATTGTGTTTGCATATATGCGGTTCCTTTCCACTAATATTGTAATGTAAGCTTAATGTAACCCATCTTTCCTGTCTTCTTAGGAAGGCATGAATATGTATGACCATCATTTGCGAGATGCTGATTAAAAAGAGGGGAATAAATTGATGGTTTCTTTTTTTATTCATGCTAACTAAATGATATGAAGATATGAAATTTTATATATGCCGGTACTGTTGCTTGATAGTGTTGAACTGAATTAAACAGGTTTTAATTCGGCTGCCATTCATCTCTTAAGACCCACGTGTGTCTCTGCATGTCTTTGAGTGTGTGTGTGTTTCTGACTGTCTTTCTCTGGATTTTTGTGTGCCTGCCTGAACGTGTTCATGTGTGTGTTTGTCTGCCTTTCTGCGTGCTTTCCTTCTCTCTTTTACACACACACGCACGCACGCACACACACACACACACACACACACACACACACACACACACACACACACAAACAAACATAATAGGAGTAGTGAATGAGATGTGTAAGTCCCTAACTGCCTAGTCTCATAACAATTAGAAAAGTACACATTATAATAAAGTAGCGAGTGATGTCACAATTGTCAGACTTGAGTCTCAGTAGGGACACGTTGTTTTGACAGAAAAAAAGGAAATCAAGCAAAGAGGATACAAAGATGCATGAAAGAATGAGAGAGGGTTAGAGGAAAAGAGAGCAGAATAAGAGATAGAGAGACAGTGGGACCTTTCATTGCAGCAGCCGTGAGGTTCTATGGCCGTTAAAGTGCCACTAATTCACCAGAGAATGACACACCAAACTATTTATAAAAGAGCACTAGCTAAATGAATGGACCATCATCGGACTGAGAGTAAAACATTTAAGTGCAAATAAACGCTAGCGGGTGACCCTCTTACGCTCACTAACTCAGTCCTGACGTGCTGTCCACTTTACACCTACCTGGGATGAAGGGATAGAGGGAGGGAGGGAGGGAGCAATGGAGTAAAAGGGGTGTATAGGAGTGCTGTGAAAGGAGGGTTTGATAGAGGGATGGAGGGAAGGAGTCTAAGGGGTATATGGGAGAGGGATGGAGGGATGGAGGGAGGAGGGATGGAGGGATGGAGGAAGGCGGGAGCGAAAGAGCTATATGGTGAGATAGATGGAGTAGGCTTGGAGGCCAAAGACCATTAATTAGCTCTGAGTGATCTACTAGTTAACATCTCAGAGTTAAGAGCATCTCTGATCTGCAGAAGGCTCTTCCCTGAGTGAGGACAAACTATTAAGCACTTGCAGGGATGGAGGGATGGGGGTTATAAAGAAAGGAGAGAAATAATGGTGGCAGTGGGGGGGGCAGCTGTGGGTATGAAAGAGGAGGCTGTAAGAGATGGAAAACATGCTCTCCAAATTTGCTGCACAGTCAAGACGAACCACCTTACATCCCTACAAGTTTACAAGTCTACATCCCTACAAGTCTACAATTTCATTATTTCCCTTCCAAGTATTTGTGTGTGTCTGCATGCTTGTGTGTGTGTGTGTGTGTGTGTCTGCAGACATGTTGCGTGTGTGCTTTTGTGTGAGTGTGTGTAAGCATGTGTGCATTTTTGTGCCAAGGGATTGGGGATGGCTGTGAAAGGCCATTACCACTGTGTGTGTTTGTGGATGCCTGTTTGTATGTGTGTGTATGTGTGTGTGTGTATGTGTGTATGTGAGTGTGGCCAGGGTCTGTGAGGCCCAGGGGAGAGTCTGGTGTTGATGCTGGGGAATAGAGACGGCCCAAACCCAGTGACAAAACGCCCTCAGTGCGAAGCCGCGCACATTAGCACTTCACAGGTCACGACGCCCAAAACATATATGGCCCCCAGTGAGTCTGACCCCATTGGACGTGCCAGGAGCAGAAATCCCAACCACACACTCTCAGATTGAATGAGGAACCCTCTGAAATCACATCACCACTAAAGAAGGAGTCTGGAATCATTCTATACTGACCATCTCCAGGGGGTTTGAGGCTTGGTTTGGGAACGCAAGATACTGCATGTAAAAGACTAATACGATCAATTTCCTTTATTGATACAGATAGTTGATGGTAGACTGACATGTACCATACTTCACTCCATGGATGTTCCTCTCTCTCATCCTTTCTTTACTTTGTTTCCTCTTCCTTGTTTCCATCTCTCCTGTGGGTCTTGGCCTGAACCATGTTTCTCAGAGTGGGGCAAAGGGTGAGAGAGGGGAGAGAGGACACACGAGGAAGAGAGAGAAAAGAAAAAGAGGGGAAAAGCAAAAGCAAAAGAACGAGAGTGCAAGGGCAGGAAGAGACGTTGCGAGGAGGAAAGGGAGACAGCAGAGAAGAGAGAAGAGGGGTGTGGGTGGGTGGAGTAGAAGGGAAGGAGTTAAAGCAGTCATTAAGAATGCTGAGGAGCTCTTGGAGTGTTCCACAAGGTTAACGATAACTGTCCTCAGCTGCTCAAATGCTCAACTGGCTTTTATTGTATCATAGTAATGAATCAGTGGAATAAAGATAAAATAAAATAAATGAACTCTGAAGCCAGGAGAATAAAACGTATGTCTGCTGTAGCAGAGGCGGCGGCTGCAAAAAAATAATGGGGAGAAAAAAAAACAGTGAAAGAGAAAAAAAATCTCTTTCCTCCATTGGGCTCCATTGGCTAATATCGGCTGATGTCATCTGGTTGAAAAATATTTGCCTGCAGGTCAGGACTTCCTGTTTGAGAGGCTTTAACGCTTCTTCTCCAGAACATTAAATATCTGCACACATTACTACTGGCTATCAGGAGTGGAGGACCACCACGACTTGTAGAGAGAGAGGGAGGGCAGGGGGGGCTAGGAGGGAGAAGGGAAGGGAGGGAAGGAAGGAGGGGGAAAGGAGGGAGAGAGAGTACATGCAGAGAACGGAAGGGAAAAGGCCAATGAGAATGTAGAAATAAAGAAAGGGAAATAACACAGAAATACAGAAAAGAGAGGGATTCATAGTCATTGTCTGTGTTTTTGAGTGTGTACCCGTGTGTGTTTCTGAGTGTGTACCCATGTATGTTTTTGAGTGTGTACCCATTTGTGTTTCTGAGTGTGTACCCATGTATGTTTTTGAGTGTGTACCCATTTGTGTTTCTGAGTGTGTACCCGTGTGTGTTTCTGAGTGTGTACCCGTGTGTGTTTCTGAGCGTGTACCCGTGTGTGTTTCTGAGTGTGTACCCATTTGTGTTTCTGAGTGTGTACCCGTGTGTGTTTCTGAGTGTGTACCCATGTGTGTTTCTGCGTGTGTACCTGAGTGTGTGTGTTTGTGTGCGATGCCAAAAAAGCACACAGTAGAAAGAGAGAGGTCAAAACTGGAAGCATGGTTTAATATTGCTCTACCGTAACCCTGACAGGCGTAACTGGAGAAACACATCTCAACTGATCGTAGTTACAGAATCATAGGGCTCTCTTTTTGCATTGAACAATATATACAATGTAAAATAAACACATTTACACAAATGGACATTTCGTTGGAGCACATCGTATGATACACGTCACAAAAATATACAGGTAATCGTTGTACTGATGTGGAGCACGTTAAAAACTACAGGCGTGTTTCTTACTACAGGGTACCTTGGCAAATTCTGCACTGGAGATTAGCATTTTTTATTTCTTTTTCATAATTTAAATTCGTATATGTTTCTTCCCCATCTGGACAAATCCTTTTCTTGTTTCTTTCTCGTTCCCTTCCTCACTTCTGCATGTTTGTCAAAAGTCAAACAGCCAGGATGCTGCAGAGCACAGGAGGCAGACATAGTTCTGCAGAAATACACTAATCAACCCTCATATTTTCCCCATTCAGTTTCTCACAATAAAAATAGCAGTTTGTACATTTTTGTTTTGTTAATATCCTATGGTGTGAAGTTCTGCAAAAGATTCCAGTAGATACAGCATTTTGATCTAACAAACACAAATTAGTGCATCTCTCACATGTCTTGCACAGTTGTATTGCTTTTGACAAAATTACGCCAGGAAAAACGTCATTATTTGCTATTATGGCTATAATACTAGTCAGTCGATCTTAAGCAAGGTGTGGAAAGACTCATAACAAAACCACAGACTGATTTAAATTGATCTAGAATTTCATAGGAAAAATTGTGGTCATTTCCAGAATGTCTTTTTCTATTGTTTTTGTGAAAGATATGCATTGTCCCTCCATATTTGTTGTCTTTGATGTTTGCTGAGAATGTTTTCTAGTATTGTCAATACTGATGCTTTGAATAATGTTGCCCAACCGAATAAGTACAGAGTTTCCAAATGAGATTTTTTGGTAACATTAGTCACTGAAATTTACCAAATTCAATTCATCACATCTTATATCAACTACTGCAGTATGTTGCACTGTCCTTCTTTCCCTCTGAGTTGGCTAGTATATAATATAGGTTTCATATCTGACGCCGGTCAGACCAAAAGAAACAAACAAAAACAAGGACATAGAAATGAATAGGAAGAAGCAGAAAGCACCTTGAAATGTTAGTGACAACAGTGCCAACATGGTCTCAGTCAGCGGGAGCTTCTCAGTAACTGTGATCATTTCACTAGAAGATATTCTCGGTTTACTTGTACCCATGGCGATGAGAGGAACGCCCTCTCTGTCCAGGCTGATGATAAATACAGTACTATGGTTTCCATTCAATGAAGACGGAAGAGAAATTAAATACAAACACTCCCCTTCAGCCATTAGAAATAATGAAACACTTAGTGTCAGTTTTTTTTTAAAGTTGTTTTTTTTAAACTTTTTTTTAAACGGAAGCACAAAAAAGTCTGTAAAGCAGTTGTTTTGGAAATGGGTTTAACTCCAAAACAATCGGTAATTATTTATATTGAATATTATTCTCTTTCCCTTTGCAATTTCAAAGAGACAAAGCTCATGTGGCACAGCTGGCCTGTATGATAAGCAGTATATACAGCAAGTTATTACAAAAGTCAGCTATCATCATGAAATACTCAAATGTAATTTTTATTTAGTAGTTTAAACCTAAGATGTACAATATTCTACACAAATGATCCCTTTTATATATGTCAATTGTTTCTTGCTTAAGATACGTGTAAATTACTTAAACGTCAGTATAGATCAATATTATTATTATGGTGTTTATTGTTGTGTTGTTGTTGGATCTGTGGGTCCAGCGGAGCCAGGAAGAGTCTTGTCACCTGTAAGGTGGGTTGTGTTAGGACATGCCTCCTCTCTCACCTCCTGAGGATGCTTACTGTACATCCAGTGTGGTCGCTACGGCTACCCTGATGGTTGCTACGGCTACCCTGTGTCTACTAAAGCGCACGGCACGAGAACTGGAACCACCACAAGAAGTACACGCACAATGCCGTTGAAAAGCAACAGAACAAGAGGGGAAGAAAGAAAGAAAGAACAGAAGGGAGAGAGAGAGAGAAACAAACCTGAAGCAAAAACAAGAGGATCATCATTTTTTGTTGTAGTTTTTTGGGGTTTTTGTTTTTTCAGAAAAAGCACAGCAAACATGAAACATTTAGAGGCTGAACTACTTTTTTTTTTTCCTTTTTCCTTGTTTTTGTTCCAATAAAATGTTTTAGGTTAGAATTATAATCTGTTAATTTACAATATACAATTGTTAAGAAGGTTTCAGAAAATACCCCTTACGAATAATAATAATAATAATACTGACATATTTATTACAGAATGATGTAGGTTACTTGACTAACTGGTTAACTTCTCAGCTGTAACAAGTTGCCATTTTACAGTAGATTACATGATAATCTAGGATACATGTTTCATCGTTCTTAATCTGCGTTTATAAAAAATCCAGGACCCAATCCCAATGCCTCTCTATGTTGGGAATCCGTGGATTGCTGGCTGGCGTACAGTATGTGGCGGGCCAGATTCTGTAGGCCTCTGTCTGAGTCCAAGATCAGCCTCAGGGCTTTAGGGTCAACATATGCATAAGCTGCCTTGTTTTAGTAATTACAGTCAGTTTCTCTTCAACTGGACTCTCTAGGTTAATGTCATCTAGTAGCCTACGCCAAGCACAGGAAGGACGGGTGCAGAGAGGCGGGGGAGAGAGGGGGAGAGCGGGGAGCAGGGGGGAGGATGGGAGGGGGGGCTGGACAGAGGGATAGTGAGAAGGAGAAATATGCTGGAACTTGGAAGGAGACTCCCAAACAGAACATGGCAAAACATATTGCTACCTGTTTTTCCTATGACCTCCCCTGTTAAGTGACTATTGGGCTTTGGAATAGAGATAAAATTGGTTTCAATATATCATTAAATATTAATAATTGCTTGAAAGTGGTAAGCTGATAGCAAAAAAGAAAACCATTGATTGAATTGTTTCATTTAATTCACATTTAAACAAAAACTCATTAATATGTGAACAGTGAAAATGAATAATTTACACCCTTAAATATATTATTGGTCCAGTTAAAGAAAATAAGACAAAAAAAAGATTTTTTTTAAACAAAAATAAATTAAGTCAGTTACTTCAGTCCTCTTGGCTCCTCCCCCTGATCTGTATTGCACAAGTGGTTAAAGCTCCAGTGGCTCCGTTACCACAGTAACCAGGTAGGTTACTGCAGTAACAACGACATCATAACACAAAGAAACCATAACTTCCTGTTTAGCCGGGTTATCTGGAAGACTTGAAAGAAACAAAGGTCGGGGTGGGAGGGCCGTTTAAATGAAGGTGGCAGATGATGATGATGATGATGACAACAACAACGATGACGATGATGATGATTCCGATGATGAAGAAGGTAATCATGAGGATGAAGAAACGTGACGATGTTGAGAAGAGGAGGGGTGTGTGGCTGACTAGGTAGAGCACAGGTGCTAACCAGACCATGCTACTACGAGGCAACACTGAAGAACTGCCACTCAAACAAACTGTAGAGTCTGGCCACCAAGGTACATGTGGGGTTTGAACAGGGGTTTGTAGGGTGGGGTGTGGGGGCTGAAAGTAGTAAAGTTGCTGGCATCCACTGTGAAGGGATCTTCATCCTTTGGCGGGGCAAGTCTCCTGTTCCTCAAGGACACACAAGCATCCTTCCAGAACATTATCAATCCGAAACATTTTGTTCTTCAGCTAATTCTCTCTTATTATTATTGTTATTTTTTACACACATTTTGTTGTCCATCATTGTCCATGACTGTCCGTATAAACAGTTTTTAGGATGGGTCAGGGGTTGGTTGGTTTTCTCCAAGAAGTCTCTTGTTACTAAAACCATGAAACCAGTCTTGGTTATAGCTTGATTTTCTCTTTCCTCGTTTAAACGTCACCAGTCATCGTCATCAATCACAATCTTTCTTATTATGTATATGAGACCCTGGTGGTCATAGTCTGTGGTTTTCGCTGTCCTCACTGTAACTGGTAAGGTTGTCATGTCTATAACAGGTTTATAGTTTTTACACAACAGAACCCCCCCACGCACCACTAGCAGAGGGTTCCTGTCAGTGTCAGACCCTAACTGACAGGGGGTCAGGGGGTCAAAGTTCAAAGGTGAAGCCCCATCAATCTCTCTTGGACTGTGGTGGTAGGGGCCAGGGCCGTGGGCAGGTGGGCACAATCAAGGGGATGTTACAGGGGGTTATGGCTCACACTGTGTGTGTGCCACACTGCGTGTGTGTCACACTGCGTGTGTGTGTGTCACTCTTCTTGGTGGGCAGAGGGAGGAGTCGTAGAAGGAGGGGTGGGGGGGGCATAGAGGTGGATGTTTCAGTCTGTCATGGGGGACTCGGTGAGGGGAAGGGGATATCAGACCTTTGCCTCCAGCAGCTCCAGGAACAGTTTGTGCATGGGGACCTTGCCGTCCTGCTTGATGCTGTAGAAGTGCTGCACGGCCTTGGTGGAGGTCTGGCGCAGGAGGGGCAGGGTCATCAGCAGCTTGCCTGCCCGCCGGGGGTCCTCTGCATGCTGGGCAGCCTCGTAGTCCTGCAAGGCCTCATGGAGGACATCCTGGAGCTTCTGTACCGCCTCCACATCCTCTATGTGCATGGAGTCTGGAGAGAGGAGAGTGGAAATAGAGGTTTAACTGTTTAGGTTCAACATAAAGCTGAGCAACATCGATGATTTACACAGTCTAACAAGTAATGTGAAGGTACAATGTAGAGAGAGGAAAATGAGTTCGAAAGAGATACAGAGAGGGAGAGAGATATAGAGAGGAAGAGAGAGGGAGGGAGTGAGGGACATGAAGACAGACAAAGAGGGAGGGAAGAAGAGAGAGAGGGAGACAGAGTGGAAGAGAGACACCTCAGTAGGTCTCAGGGGTGATGTCATGCACAGCTCATTTGCATACTGAATCAGCTCCAGTGCATTTATGAGCTCTAAAGAAGGGGTGTGTCACTGCATTGCATCAAGCATAGCTCATTACAACACACACACACCATTTTCTTTTGGGGGTGGAGTGAACCTCGGTGGGTTGGGTATAAAGTACTTTGGACTATAAAACATTTTGTGTGTGCGCACATGGGCTTGTGTGCAAATGCGTGCACTTGTTTGTCTCTCTGTTTTGTCTGCTTGCTTTCCCTTGTGTGTGTTTGCGGATCCCTTTGTGTGTATATCCATGTGTGTATATGTGTGTGTGTGTGTGTGTGCATTGTCACCAGCATGGCTTCCCCCAGGGATGAATGTCTTAATGTGTGTTGGCCTTTAGCTCAGAAACTAGGATCAATGTTTGGGTGCCGATCAATAGAAGCATGCATGTTAAATAATAATCACAGGTCAGCTATCAATACGGGATCACAGAGAGGAGCCAGACACACACACACACGCAGGACATCATCGATGCACAAACAGATGAACTGGAATGGGTCTATTGCTAGCTGAGGGGTATGTGTGACCGGTTTAGAGTGTGTGTGTGTGTGTGCACATGTCTGAGTGTGGGAATTTGTGTGTATATTTGTGTATCACTGTCTCTGACCCAGGGCTGCGAGTCAATACTTTATCCCGAAAGTGTGATGTGTCTCAAAAATCCCACTTCTGACAAATTTACAAATACACACACGCACACAAACTTCACAGAACACAGAAATTTCTTTGAAACAAAAACATTAGTGTGAGCAATCCAATATTTGTTTGCACATGTGTGTGTGTCTGTGCGTGTGTATTTGAGTGCTCGGAAATGTGTGTGTGACAGAAAGAGAGCAGTGATCCCAGCAAGCTGACAGCAAGCTCTCACTCATCCGTCACAGTGGCTTTGGTGACCTGTGATTGGCCAGGAGCACAGACAGGAAACTGCTTACACACACCTTTCAGAGGGTCTGCAGAGCCAGCAGCTCTATCAATCTGACTCTCTCTCTCTCTCTCTCTCTCTCTCTCTCTCTGACTCTCTCTTTCTTTCTTTCTCTCTCTCTCTCTCTTTCTCTCTCTCTCACACACACACACACACACACAAACACACAAACACACACTTAAGAGCAGAAAGTTGTGTTGGTCCCTACTTGACCGTTGTAGCACTTTGAGTCCCAAACAAAAAAACAAGATAAAGATGATACATCCATGATAAATACATGAAGATGGATGGTAAACACACTCATACACACACTAACACACCTAAACACACTTTGTCGATTCATTGTATTTAATGCGAGGATCAGTATGCAGGGGCCAGTCTGTCTGACAGCCAGATCATGCACAGATCAATGCACTACTCCAACTACTAACTACGTGTGTGTGAAGGTGTGTGTGTGTGTGTGGATGCACCAAACGCCATAGAAGATTTGTTTGAGCCTTGTGTAGATCTAGGAGATATTTGAGTTGTTTTTGAAGAATGTTGAGGGATTGTAAATATACCGTTGTGTGAATCTCTTAGGTTGGTCAGAGAATGCATATAAAACATGTAATGGTTTAAATAGTTTGGGAGTTAAATATGTGATTTAATATTTTATTAAACACTGCACACTATACTAGAGTGACAGCTGTTGTTCAGCGTGTGTGTGTTTTAATGTGGTAATGTGTGTGTAGTGGTGTCCGTGTGTGTATGTAGAGTAGTGTGTGACCTGAAGTAAATTGGAAGGAAAAACAGTGGTCTATTATCTTAGCATGTAGCTAATGAGGAGAGGTTGACACACACACACATGCACACACACATACAAATACACACACACACACACACACACATACGCACACACTGAAAAACACACAATCACGTCTTTCTACTCATTTAGCCAGCCAGTGTGTGTTTTCAGTGGCTGGTCTTTACATGTGGTGCACGTTCAGCAACATTTCTTAGGGTTCCCATTATTAATGCAGCCGATTAGCATCCCAGGAATTAATTAGTGTCAGTGCCCTTCAAAATGCTAATGGTAGCTTTCTGTTGTAGTGGCACGCCATTGGCCAGCGCAAACACACGATAAGCCGGAGGAAGCTAATTCAATAAACAAATATGTTAAAAAGCAGATGTTCCTGACGACAAGCTCTGCTTAGCGTCTCTATCAAGCTGGCAAGACACGTTGGGACTGTGGTCTGAATATGTGGGAGAACAGGAGAGGAAGAACACTTAAACACTCCACACACAGACACGTCCTGTCCCTTCGAAAGTAGAAGTTAAACTGTGTTTGAGTCTTGTAACCCTGCTGCTATCCGTCTCAGTCTTTTCCATCGACAACGCTGATAAACTGTTAATTACAAAATCAATTAAAAAAAACAAATTTTCCTCAATTGCCTCTCCCTCCCCCCCCCCCCCAACACACACAGACCTCAGACGTCCCTCTCGGGTACACTTTGTGGCAGAAGGGGCCGGCCCACGCACGCTTGCCAAATAGTGAGTCGTGACTGGGGGCCAAGCCGGCAGGTCCAATCAGGTTTTTCATTTTTCAACAAGGCCTCAGCTCCCTCGGAGATTGATCGCCACATATCACCCCCTCCACCCCCTCCACCCCCCTCCCACCCCTTACCCTCGCCTGCCCCCCCCCCCCCCTTTGGAAAACAAAGAGTCAATACCCCCCAGAGCAGCCAGGAGAATCAGAACACAGAGCCGTCCTCTCATTCAGGCCCGGTGCTGTGGCCCATTTAACAGATTCTATTGACAGTTTCCTCCTTGTAATTAAAGGGAGACCCACTGGCCTGCCACCAAGATAAAGTTCAAAGATGGGGTCAAGAGAGGTGCGGGGGAAAGAGGGGGGGGGCGGGTCTGAGGGGGCTGGAGCGGGGGGGGCTTGGGAGAGGGGGGGTGGGACATGTCGATTCCGGACGACATCAGAGAGTCTTATTGACAGGCGGGGTCCTAATGATTGCACCTTATTTAACAGGCTTCTGAGGAGACGACTATGCTAATTTTAAAAAGGGCCCGCAAGCACTGTGCTTTGTGAGGATGCATGAAAGGTGTTTGTCTTTTGGTTGTAGTAGTGGTCATGAGTGTGTGTGTGTGTGTGTGTGTGTCTGCTACGAGGGTGATGTATCTAAACCTTTCCTTTGAAGGTAGAGCTTCAATGAGACCCCTGGGAACTGGGATTCAGATCTCTCCTGCCGACACACACGCACACACGCACTCACGCGCACTCGCACTCCCCTTCCAGACCATCATCTTTATTCTTTATAGCTCTCCTGGTGCTCGTTGTAGGGTTCGATGTATTTGAGACGCAGGAATCAAACCTCCTTAGAGAGATGTGTGTTACATTTATGAAATGGTTCTCCTTTATTGAGATTAATGTTGTATTTGATTTAGAAAGAAACCTCCTCGGGAATGTAATAGAAACAGGTTGCTTGGCATCAGTAAGGTAAAAGATGTCGAAAGTAAAGTACGGTTCTGATGTTTGACCTCTGTTGCATCTGCGTTCATGTCCTCAGAAGTGTGATTCTGGTTGGATCGCAAAATAAAGTATCTTTTTTTGTCATGAATATCAAACCCATCCCTCTTTCCATTTCTCTTTCTCTCGCTGGTGGCCCCTACCTAAGTAAGCCAGAGCCATACATTCCTGCATCCCTCCATTCCTTAATCACTCGCTTCCTCCGTCCATCCATCCATCCGTCCGTCCATCCATCCCTACCTGAGTTAGCCAGAGCGATGGCTTTGAGGGTAACAAACTCCTCCTTCTCCAGCTTCATGGTTTTGTACTTCTTGACCAGCTGCAGGATTGCGTTGTTGAGGTCCAACAGGCCCGCCAGCTTGGACTGGTCCTCGTCCATGATGTAATCCTCGGCGTACACCAACTTGTCTTCGAAGGACAGCGAGCGGTACACCACACGCAGGATCAGAATCTCCATCCAAGCACTCTGAAGTAGACTCATCTGGTCTGCCAGCGACAGGGTGGAGAAACCTGGAGGGAGGGAGAAGAAAGAGAGAGAGGTTTTTAGACTTGACATATTATGTAGAACGTAGGGCCGGGGCTGGGGCTAGGGCTGAGGCTAGGGCTGGGGCTGAGGCCAGGGCTGGGACTGGGGCTGAGGCTGGGGCTGGGCTTGTCTTGGTTAGACATCATTGTCAGTCATGCTGTGTGCTGCCGAGGGATGCTCTGGCCTCCACCCACACATTGAGACTGACCAGGGGCCTCCTCCTCCTCCTCTCCCCAGCACCTGGGGCTCTCCTCTGGGGAGTGCAGGTCTTATCTCCCCCAACACACCCTATGGATCAATGCTAGCCATCACCACAGCTCAAAGACTAATTGCTAGCCTCAAAACTCCTACTCTTTCTCTCTTACTTCCATCCCTCAATTTCCTCCTCTTCCCCTCTTTCCGGCAATATCTACACACCTCCTCCTTTAGCATCTAGTCCCCTACTCGCTGGATTCTTCTCTGGTAGGTTCTGGATTGAAGATGCTAGTCTGGTTGTGATGACACGGTGACTATCTGCTCAAACACACTTTCTCTCTTTATCTTCCTCCCCCTCTCATTCTTCCGCTCTTTCTGTCAACCCTATAATGGAACACCTGGCTGATCGCACCTTCCTTCACAGCTGTCTTCATCTCTCCTCATACACCTGCCCATTCACACCTGCATCTGTGCGTGTGTGTGTGTGTGTGTGGGTGTGGGCATCTGTCTTAAGAAGCATTCTGCAGTCAAGCAAAGAGAGCAACCCAGGTGAGCACACCTGTCGGAGCCCATATGTGTGTGTGTGTGTGTGTGTGTGTGTGTGTGTGGGTGTGTGTGTGTGTGGTGAGTGAACGCAAGGCATTTGGCAAACAGACAGATGAGAAAAAAGATTCATATCCAACAACATCTGTTGTGATGAGGCTCCTCTTGAGATGACGGTGAATATGTGTGCGTGTGTGTGTGTGTGTGTGTGTGTGCGAGTGCGTGTGTGTGTGAGCAGCATGGTATCCTTATCTCTCCCAGAGATGATCAGTGATGGCAGGCGACTCATTATGTGCAGGTCCCAGGCTATTGTTTGTAACAACTGCTAATTTATTATCCTCAACTGTTAACATCTCTGATCACATTAGCAGGGGGGAGACTCAGAAACAGTTGGTGTGAACCCACACTCACTCACACACACATGTACACACACACACACACACACACACATACACACACACACACACACACACACTAAGAGGGTGAGAAGTCAGAGCCAGTTGGCAGCACATCCACCACTACTTAATAAAATCATCAAAAGGGATTATGGGTGAATTTCTTAAGGGGGTCCATAATGCAGCTCTCCTCTGGGGTCAGGCTATAAGATCTGGCATGGCTAAAATTAACACACACACACACACACACACACACAGATATGACCGCAGAAAGGAGGAGATGAGAAGAAAAGACATGCTTAGATTGTGTAAGAGAGAAGCGAGAGAGAGAAAAGAGAGAAAGAGAAGAGAGAGAAAAGAGAGAAGCGAGAGAGAGAAAAGAGAGAAAGAGAAGAGAGAGAAAAGTGGCAAAGGACGGAGGAGAGCAGAGCACCAAGAGGTAGAAATGTGAAGTTATTGTCTGTCTCGCGCCGTGGGCGAGAGGACGCTACTAGGGCGACTCTGCAGAACGCGATGCTGGTGTTGGTACCAACGCCTGTAGCCGTGCTCTGACATCTGGACCTCTAGTAGCTCTCCTGCACCAACTCGCTCCTCAGGGGCACAAGTGGTGCAACTGTGAGGGGCATATGTTTGGCTTGACCCAGTCATCTTTTCAGAAGTAAATACAATTGTGGGGATATAAAAGATATGGAGCTACTGTAGTCGGTGTAACATTGAGCTCGTGGTACAGAAGTAATGTGTGTGGTACAGTTGTGGTGTGATGTGGCGAACGGATGGATGGACTATATTGCCTGGGGCCTCTTATCCCTGGTTAGTGGGCACACACAAACGCACACAAAAACACACACATAAACACACGTACACCTTGCTGTATGTAAACAATTAGATACACATTAACACTTTCCCCAATCTCCATGCATCTCTTCGCATTCCCAGAAATTGAATTCTACCACACACCAAGAAAAGCGATCGAGAACGCCACACAGTCACGCACCATCTCATCTGACACAAACACACAGGAACCCACACAGGCACACACAACACACACACACAGACATTCAGACAAGGGGATGGGACAGTTCGCAGCACACACGCGACACTAACCTGGGGGGTTGGGATGGGGGGTTGGGACGCGGAGCATGGGTGGATGGGGGGGTGGGTGGCAGCCAATGAATTTGAGGGAGCATACCTATGCTTAGGTCTTATATGGGAGTGGAGAAAGGTGGAAAACTTTTTTTTCTTTTTTATTGAGGTCCATGCACTGATGCCTATCGAGCGCTGTGGGTGTTGTGTGCGTCGATACTGTGTGGTGTAGAGTGTGTGGGAGTGGTCTATGTGTAGTGGTGTATGTGTAAGGGAGTAGCGGGGGCGGCGCATTTTACAAGACTGTACCACACACGAGCCAAGCAGTCCCAAAGATAGAGATTCGTTGCCTGATTAATCCACACCATGGCTTCTCGTGGCGGCGAAGACCGCTATTAATTAACTCGAGATACACATCTCTCAGTTACGCAGTGGGTTAGGATCGATGCAGCAGGAGAGAAGGAGCATCAATGTGAATTTAGTGCTGATGATGGAGGCGGAGGGAGCTATTGACGTCTGGGGGAGGAGGAATGAAGGAAGAAAGAGAGGGAGAGAAGCAGAAAGAAAGGTTTAGAGGGAGGAAGAGAGGGAGGGATGAAGAGAAGGAGAGAGGGAGCAGGTGAGAGGAAAGAGTGAGATGTTGAGAGAAAGAGAGAGAGAGAGAGAGAGAGGAGGATGCAGAAACAGAGAGAAGGAAAGAGAGGGAAGGTAAGAGACAGAAGGAAGCATCACAGAGCTTTCTTTTATAGTAGTGATTCTGTTTTACAAAAGAGACCCTCTTTTAACTCTAATTGCATTTCCCCTCTGTCACTGCACCTCACCTCACATTGTTAAAGAGACATTTGTAGTCAGAGAGAGAGCGAGGTGTGTGAGGTGTATGTGTGAGGTGTGTGAGGTAAGTGTGTGTGTTTGAGGTGTGCGTATGTGTGATGTGTGTGTATGTGTGGGTGTGTGTGTGCGTGTTGAGTGTGGTGTGTGTGTGTGTGGTTGCTGCTGTGTGTGGGGGGGGTGTCCGTGCCATTCCTTCTGATCTGAGAAAGAGGTCTTGCAATGCAGCGATTGGTCATGTACTTTATCCTTCCCGTTCTCCCTCTCCTCCTCCCCTCCTTTTCTCATTTCAGACAAACACTCTAGTATACAAGCACATCACTAGCCGTGTGTGTGATCATGGTGCGTTGGATTGTGGTGTATGTTTGTGAGACCGTGGTGTGTGTGCCTGTGGTGTGTGTGACTGTGGTGTGTGTGACTGTGGTGTGTGTAACTGCGGTGTGGTGTGTGTGTGATCATAGTGTTTCTGTGTGTGCCTGTGGTGTGTGCGTGTGTGACTGTGGCGTGTGTGTGTGACCATAGTGTTTCTGTGTGTGCCTGTGGTGTGTGCGTGTGTGACTGTGGCGGGCGTGGCAGTGACAGGTGTGAGGGGAGGTACCAGTGTGCTCTCTCTGATGTTGGCTGATGTGTTTATTAACACTCTGCACACTTCTTCACACTCTGTCATCCAGACGCAGCAACACTGACACAGCGCCTAGCTCTGAGCAGCTCTGACCACCTCCAACCTGACACCCTGCTGGGGGGTGCCTGAGGGGGGTGGGGGTGGGGTGGGGGCTCAGGCAGGGTGGAGGAGGCTGGGGGGAGTGCAGGGAGGAGGTGAGATAGGGGCTTTACACCCTGTTAAAGGTGAGCTCTGGAACACAGCCTCCAGCTCAGAGCTAAATGTGACTGCTGAACTATCCAGTGGAACAGTGGAGCAGAGACACATTGGGGGGTGGGTGTCGTACCATTAAGTAGGCCGCATGCGCTCACACGCATGTACGTACACCCATGCTCACACGCTCTCTCTCTCTCTCTGTGTCTCTCTCTCTCACACACACACAGAGCCTGACCCAATTAAATTGAGATGAGAAGCGACAAGAAAACAAACTTGCTGGAGAACCGTCTAATCTAGAGGTTTCAACACCCTGGAACAGGAAGCCCCTGTAATGCTGGATGCAGTGTGTAGTTGTAGTTCAATTTGATCCCCATGTAGTTGTAGTCCTGTGCCCAGAGGACCAGAAAGAGGTGGTGTTAGCTATGTCAGAGGGCATGCTGTGGAGGCATCTTCTTCCCTCATACTCTCTCCTTCCGCTTCCTACTCTACCTCTCCCCCTATTGTCCCCTCCCTCCATCTCCCCTGTCTCCTTCCTCCCTCCATCGTCATCCCCAACCCCTCTCTATCCTTCTCTCTCTCCCCTTTATCCCTGTCTCCTTGCCCCCTCCATCCTCTCCCCCATCCCCCCATCCCCCCTTCCCCCGCGGCAGCCTCTTCTAATCAGACAGACTCTCAGAGCAGTCAAAGCAGGCAGCTTCATTCTAATGGAGCTAATTATGAGCCTTACCCTGCCTTAATTGCATACATTACTGACGATCTGCACCGCAGATTAACACTAAACATTCCCAGGCAACTAGGCAGCAGGATCAACGCTCTGCGCTGGTGTTCGTGTGACTGAGTGTTTCTGCACGTGTGTCCGTGTGTGTGTCTCTGGGTGTGTCTCTCTGCATGTGTGTCTGTGTCTCTGCGTGTGTGTCTGCATGTGTGTGTCTGGGTGTGTGCCTCTGCGTGTGCGTCTCTGTGTGTGTCACTGCATGTGTGTCTGTATGTGTCTCTCTGGGTGTGTGTCGCTGTGTGCGTGTCTCTGCATTTGTGTCTGTGTGTGTGTCTGTGTGTGTGTGTGTGTATATACCAGCATTTGGTAAGAGATGCCTGAACGTACGCGTATGTTCAACGGCTTGTATGTCTGCGCATGTGTATGCCTGTGCGTGCACGTGTGTGTGGGGGGGTTGTGTGTGTGTGGGTTGTGTGTCCACCCTACTTTAACACTTAATTAGACCCAGAATGGAGATGTGACAACAGGCGCAGGGTTACAGCTGCGTCGCTAGGGCAGGCTGCCGGGGTGTGGGCCGGTCGCCGAGGTCCCCCGGCTGCAGTAAAGCCCCTGGTCTCCGTGGAGACGACAGATGGAGTGACATTAAGATGGTTACTGGGGAGACATTTCAAATAATAAAATATCAATATTTACATTTTAATTACCCACTCTACACCCTGAGAGTCTTTGTCATCTTCTCCCTCATGGAGGGAAGGAGATCGACTGAAAGAGAGAGGGAGAGGGAGAGGGAGAGAAAGGGAGAGAAAGGGAGAGGGAGAGAGAAAGAGAGGGAGAAAGATAGACAGAGAGAGATAAAGAGAGAAAGAGCAAGAGCGAGAGAGAGAGAGAGAGAGAGAGAGAGAGAGAGAGAGAGAGAGAGAGAGAGAGGACCCGTATGGAACAGAGATAGAAAGAAAAGAGGTTGAAAGAAAGGATGATACTAGGAGTGGTCTGAGAGAGACCAGCTCTCTGTCCACATATTCTTCAAACACACCAAGTCTACGTGTCTGTCACTTCCCCGTCTCTCTACCCCCCACCCTCTACTCACCCAGTCTGTTCAGTGCTGATGTCAGCAGGACTGACCCTGTGTGGGAAGGTTTCTGGTAGGAGAATTAGTGATGTGGACACACGACTCAGGGACTTAGACACATACACACATGTACCCACTAACACACACACGGAAACGCAAACACACAAACAACCGAACGCGCATTCACAAGTATAGGAGTCTAGACACAAGCACAAACACATGTCACTGTGCCGCCAGTAGCGTCTGAGGACCACAGCGCGAGACCCTTCCCCATCTCCCCCCTCGCCGCTCTCACCCCTCCCTCCCTCCCCCCATGTCTAGAGGAAGAGCAGAGGAGGCGAAAGGGAAAAGAGAAGTTGTAGGGTGATAAACTGAAGAGTGGGTGTGTGTGAGGCCCAAAACAGCCAGAGGTGGTCAGAGTGTATGTGCGTATGTGTGTGTATGTGTGTGCATATGTGTGTGTGTATGTGTGTGTGTATGTGTGTGCGTATGTGTGTGCGTACGTGTGTGTGTGTGTATGTGTGTGCGTACGTGTGTGTGTGTGTATGTGTGTGCGTATGTGTTTGTGTATGTGTGTGTGTATGTGTGTGTGTATGTGTGTGCGTATGAAGGAGGGGGCAGGATGGTTTATTCACAGGGATTAATTCATTTTCCCTCACTGATCAATTAACTGGTGTGTGACAGCCTATCGATCGTCTTCAGATTATCCTCTAAGAACAAGATCTCCCCAAATACACACGTGCAAACACGCACGCACACGCACACACATGCGCACACAAGCCTGCAGATTATATATATGTGTGTTTATTTTAGATATCAAATCCCTGATCCCCCTGACGCACTACGGACGGTCCATCTGGATTAATTTCATATTTAGGGATTAGAACTCAAATATGATCAGCTAGCACAAACATAGGACCATCACAAACAAAGAGAAGATGAGAGGACGGAATGAGGGAGGAGAGGGGGAACAGAGGAGAGAGGAAAACAGGGATGCGGGGTGAGGGAAGAGAAGAGGAGGGGACAGGAACAGGGGAAGAGGGAGGAGAGGGGTAACGGAGGAGAGAGGAAGACAGTGTTGCAGAGGGAGGAAAGAGAAGAGGAGAGAAGGAAAAGATGGGGGTTCAAACACAGAGAGATAGAGAGATGGGTGGATAGAGAGAAGGACACATATCTATATAAAGAGACTGAGACAGAGGCCTTATCTAGGAAGCCTTAATGCTTCCAGGACAGGGCATTGCCCCATTCCACTGCAATGAGCACCTCTTAATTTCTGAAAAAGCCATGGCAGAAAAGCTTAATTAATTGTTCCATACTGCCGCAGGGTCATTATGCATAGCAATAAAGGCTGTGTAATTATGAGATTTTACAGCCATTACAGAGACGGAGAGCTCATATGTCATCATCAGACTCGGCCAGTAGCCTGGCGACCACACGGTGCGCTTTGATGGACTACACACATGCACACACACATGCATGCATGTGCACACACACACACTTGCATGAACATGCATAGACACAGTATGCACGTCCACATGCTCATGCACGGACAGCCTTGTGCACACACGGGGCTCCCACAAACAGACACACATACACACATACAATGAACATCCATCAGGTCCAAATAATAACCAATCCAACCAACTGCAATAGCTGCTGCTGCTGGTGCTGCCCACAGATGAAGCGACAGATCAAGACAAACTAGACCACCAGACCACCAACGCAACTGCTGCGGATTGTGTGCGTGCGTGTGTGTGTGTACGTGTGTGTGTGTGCATGAGTTAGCTTGTTGTGATCGAGTAAGAAAGATCTAAAGAGTGTGTGTGTGATAGCATATATCTATCTCCCTATCGCCGGGTGTGTGTGTGTGCACTCATGCATGGCCCAATAGATGTGGATCACACAGGCAGACCTATGGTAATACCATCAGACAGCTGGAAACTGGCAGTCCTAGATGATGACATATCCCCCCCACACACACTCATGTGACCCTCATATTCACAAACACACACGCGCAGACACACAAACAGACACACAGGCGCAGCGTGATCAGAGCAGTGGCTTCTGGCTCTCTGAAGACTCTGTCTTCAGACATTTAGGCTGCTGCACTCCTCTAAGTCGGCCCAGGGAGCAAAATCACTCCCCTTCCTGTCCTCCATCAGGCCCCGCAGAGAGAGAGAGAGAGAGAGACGAGACGAGAGAAAAGACGAGAGAAGACGAGGAGAAGCAGAAAAAGAGAGACGAGACAGAAAGAGGGAAAAAGAGAGAGAGGAAGAGAAAAGGAGAAAGGGAGAGGAAGAAAGGTTTACGAGAGGGTGAGAAAGAAGGAGAGGAGAGAGAGAGAAGCATGAAGCAGGTAGGAGCTGGAGATGAGGAGAATGAAAATATGCTGATAGAGGAATGAGTCGTAAAATACTAGTGACGAGCGATTGCGTATCCAGACAGAGGCGATGGAAAATAGGTGGGTGAAGAATGAGGTGAAGCGAGAGGAGAGCGAAAGGTAGAGAAGGAGGAAAAGAGGAAGAGGAGAGGAAGAAAGAGAAGAAGCAAGGAAGAGAGGAGGGAGAGAGAAGGAGAAAGGTAAAGTAGGAGGACAAGGGAGAGTAGAAGATAATGGAGAGGTGAGGAGAAGGAAGAGAGGGGAGAAGGTGAGAGAGAGATAGGGGAAAGGGTACGAGAGGAGAGAGAAGAGGAGGAAGGAGAAGAAAGCGGAGGAGAAGAGCAACATGTGCCCCCAGACAAGAGAGCGGAGCGAAGCTTCGCCACGCCAGATCAGTCTCAAAGAAAGAAGGATGGAGACAGGAGGAGGAAAGAGAGAGGAGAAGGAAGGAGAAACGAGATGGGAACGAGAGATGAGGAAAGGAGAGTGAATAGAGTAGAGAATGAATGGAAAAGCAAATGGAAAAAGAAATGGGGGCATACCATGTGATAATAAGATTAGATTTGAAACAGGAAGCAAAAGAGAAAGAAGGGTGTATAATATCTTCATAATCCAAGCGAAGTATTCTAAACTTTCTGGTTCAACCCACCAAGATTGAGAGAGAGAGAGAAGAGAGACAGAGAGGAAGAGAGAGGAAGAGAGAGCCGCAGAGAGCCGCAGAGAGCCAGAGACAGACAAACAGACAAAATGAAAGTTTGAAAGAGAACATGGGTGTGTTTGAGCATGTATTAAACAAAGTATCTTTTGCTCTTGACATTACCATAACAACGAGAGAAGACCTGTTAGCGCTTAACCTCTATTCATACACACATCGTCATGTATATGTACAATACTACACACGCGCGCGCACACACACACACACACACACACACACACACACACACACACACACACACACACGTCCCCCCACGCACATGGTTCTCGACTGAGTGCTGAGGTAAAACATGTCTAAACATTGTAGTCGTAGGTTACACTGTGATTCACTGTCCGCCTGGTTTTCTACCATCATCTGTTATCATTTCCAATGTTGGACCCCTCCACCCCCACATCCCCCCTCCACACACACACACACACACACACACACACACACACACATGCTGAGGACACCCCTGGTTTGGGGGGCTCCTTGGTTGTTTCCTGTGGGGAAGCTATAAGTCCTCCCAGCTAGCCGACAGACGCACTCCAATCCCATTTCCTCGCCTGCTTGTTCCCTGATGGAAAGGATGCCCCCTACAAACTATTATGTTGGAGCGAGGGATGGAAGAGGGGACGGGGGCATGGGGAAGAGAGGAGGAGAGAGGGGAAAGGATGGGGCAAGAGAGAAAGACAGAGAGACGATAGCCATTTCATGCTTGTCTGTGAACTTTGCATGAACCGGCAGAAATAATGTGATGCGATGACAAGCCTGTTCCACCTTCCAGTAGATTTGCTGTGTGTGAGCGTGTATGTGCACGAGCATATTTATGTGTATGTGTCTGTGAGTGAGCATGAGTGTGTACATGTGTTTGTGTGCGTATGCGATTGTATTGTGTATGTTTGTAAGTGTGTGTATGTGTGATTGTACTGTGTATGTTTGTAAGTGCGTGTATGTGCATGTGAGTGTTTGTGACGGCTGTGATTTGAAATAGAGTTTAGTTTGTGTGTAATTACACCTATCTATCTTTTTATTTCACTGCAGCAAATCTGCAAATTGAAAATAGTAAAGACTGTCTGTTCATTGTGATGTGTAATGATAGCCTGGGACACAGTCATGATTCATTGGCTACTTACCGATGAGGCATATTTGCATATTATTAGATAAAGATTACTAGGGGCCCTCAGATTGCAGGGATGAGACTCCCTCGCTGCCTGATGGATTGATTTGATTTGCAAATGTAATCAAACTAATAACAAGGATGAAATGAGCGATAATGCCTTGTTTTTTACACAGGCAATCACATCGGACAGCCCTCTGCCTCTCAGCCCTGCCCTGCCTGCTTCTCGGTGAGAGGCTGACACGCAAAGACAGCTGACAGGTGTTTGTGTGTGTCGGACAGGTGTGTGTCAGATGGGCATGTGTGTGTGTCCGACAAACCGGTGTGTGTGCGCGCATGTGTGTGTGTCATGTGTCAGGTCATTCTAATCTACAAGCATAGGGTGTGCGTCAGCTTCGAAGTGTTACCCGATGGGCCCAAGATAACCTAACAGTGCGTGTGAATGTGTGCGAGGGATTGTGGGAGTATGTCTAACTGCTCTGAACTTTATTTTAAACAACATGCTTTATAGAATGACACCTGGGACTCTGTGTAATCATGGACGATCGCCGCGGAGACGACAGCAGCCCGGTGATGAGTTCACGAATGCAGGTGGCAGTAGACGGTCACCACAGACCAAACACGTCAACAGACAGAGGGTGGAAGTGTACATCTGTGTTTGTGAGTGAATGAGTCAATGTATTAAACATGATGTACAGTAGGTAAATGTATGTGTGTCTCTCTGTGTGTTTGTGGGGGGGGGTTGGGGGGCGTGGATGACTGTCAACCTTAGCAACAGAGTCTAACAGCATTGGAGGAACATTCCACAGGGTTCTACTGGGAAAGAAGGGTGAGAGGATAGAAGAAAGAAAGCAAGAAAGAAAGAAAGAGAGAACGGAAAGAGCCAACAGAGAGGGAGAAGATAGTAGAGGAAAGATGAAAGGGGGAAGAAAGGAGGATGTGATGAGAAAGAAGGAGAGAGCTACTGGTGTTTGCTTTCACAGATCCCAGTCCCAGGCTGACATGTGTGTTAAGCTTCATTCAATAAAGAATGCAAAGCGTATAACATTAGCCAAATATCAGGCCCTCTTATCGAATATTCTTTTGATAATTGGATTTAATCAATATTTGTATTCATCCACAAACACAGTTTGTTTTGTTTGTGCAGTGGACAAAGCCTTTGTCAATGCAGTGTTGAGTCTTCATCTGACTTCGCCACTGGATCCGCTATGACAGATCTGGGAAGATGTGCTGGGAAATCAGAGTGGAGGACTGGGAAACACACACACACACACACACACACACACACACACGACAACTGCACATTTAAATATGTTCTGTCAAGGTTAGAATGAGCTCCACCATTACTGACTCCTGCTAGTATACTTGCTGTTCCAACTGTTTCACTCGTCCAGTCAAATGTGTGTGTGTGTGTATGTGTGTATTTGTGTATTTCTATGTGTGCCACCTGGTGTCAAACTTGGTGTGTCTCTTGTACAGAAGCTGTGAATAAAAGAGACAGCAAGCATGTGTGCATGTGTCTATGTGTGTTAGGCATGTGTATGTGTGTGTGTGTATGTGTTTGTATGTATGTGTGTCAGACATGAAGCATGTGGTGGTTGTCACGGTGAACTTGCCTGTGCAGACAGAATGAGGACAGATAATAACCAAGAGTGCGAGAGATGTCATCTGCGGCAGACAACATGTCACTGGAACGCTGCCACGGCAACCAACAACCAACACGCAACAGCCAACGTGTTTCAGTCAACATGCTACTGCTTTCAGACCCTAGTGTAGATATGTGAACACAGAGGTATAAAGAGTGGGACAAGGATAGATGGGGTGAAGGGTGAGAGGGAGGAGAGAAATGAAGAGGGAGAAGTGTGAGGAGGGGAGGAGGGATGAGAACTGGAGGTGGAAGGTGACGAGGGAGGATCGGAAGGACGGCGGAGGGAGGGAGGGAAAGGGAGAGAGAGAGGTAAGAGAGAGAGTGAAGGAGAAGAGGGAAAGTGAGAGGAGAGGAGCCGGGGAGGGAGAGGGGGAGGGAGGGAGAGGTTAGAGAGAGAGGGGGGACGAGGAAGAGAAGAACTGACAGACAGGTGCAGAGAGGGATGCCACTGGTTCATTGAGTGACATTTGATTTACAGCCAAGTTCACAAGGAGCCTAACGACCAATATACTGATTGATGACATCACCAGACATTAAAAGCCATGGACATGCACACTGATGTCATCCTGACCTGTCTGCCTGCCTGCCTGCCTGCCTGCCTGCCTGCCTGCCTGCCTGCCCTGCCTGCCTGCCTGCCCTGGTTGCTCTGTTCTGTCTGTTCTGTCTGTCTGTCTGTCTGTCTGTCTGTCCAACCAGTGTCACTGTTCGATTTCATCCGGATAAAACCACACATGAGATACAGGAAGCCAGAAAACCAACGCAACCACACAGACAGCAGCACGCACCAACACACACACACACACACACACAGCACGCGCACACACAACACACGGCCACACACGCATACCGCACACACAGACTAAGCGACATTGCACCACAGACACATGAATCCTTCCTGCAAGCATTTCAGTGTCAGGTATAATTTAGAGACTGCCTGTGTGGGATGGAGGCCAGAGGAACCCCAGGCTGCTAAAAGAGAACATTTGATTTGCTAAAAGGAGCTCAGCGCTTCTATTAATCAATATTTGCACAGTGTCAGGCTGGGGGCACTGACTGGCTGGGTGACTGGCTGGCTGTCTGGCTGGGTGACTGGCTGTCTGGCTGGGTGGATAGGTGGGTGGCTGGGTGACTGGCTGACTGGCTGACTTATTAACTGGGTGGGTGGCTGGATGGGGAAGGGGAGGAGAAAGGAGGGACACAAACATCTAGGTCAGAGGTTATAGGTCACTAATTCCTATTGTCTCTAGCCTAGGGGGTATGTGTGTTGAGTGTGTTAAGTGTGTGATAGGGGCCAGCGAATCAGAGTGGCTTTTTCCATCAGACACCCTATCTCTCTCCCTTCCTCTCTCCCTTTCTCTATCACTCTCATTCACACACACACAACCACAGAAAGACAAATGGAGAGGGAGTATAAAACAAAGTGGTTTAGCTTAGATAGAAGAGGAGGAAGAGGTAAAGAAAGAGAGAGACTGAGAGGTGGAGGGAGTGAGAAAGGGGGAAAAGGGAGATACAGAGATGGAAGTTAGAGGGAGAGAGATGGAGGGAGGGAGGGAGGGAGGGAGAGAGCAAACCAGAGAGGGAAGGAGGGAATTTGGGAGGGAGAGATGAAGAGAGAGAGAGATGGAGGGAGAGAGGAAGAGAGGGAGAGAGAGAGAGATGGAGGGAGTACGAGCTGAGATGAAGTGGAGAGTGGATGTGCCTGAGTATCTACATAAAGGAGATTAGAACAGACAGGCTTCCATTTTACAGCTCAATCATATTGTGTTAGCACGCGCTTATCCAGCGCAGGGCCAAATAGGAAGGGAATGAAAGACGAAGCGCAGGCTGGAGATAGAGGCCTGAGAATAGGGGAGAAGAGCGAGCAATTTCCCCCTACATAAAGGCTAGCTAATGGCAGGGGCCCCGCCATGCTAAGCAGACAGTGTTAGAGGGGCCCTGTCCATTCATATGACCGGCTTGTCAAGTCAAGTAGTGCCTGCCTGCCTTTGTACGGGGAGATAAGGCATGTCGGGCCCTCGCCGTGACAGCTCACATTCATTTATTTTTATTTCACCCGCCTAGACTAGACGTGGAAAGAGAGAGAGGGAGAGAGACACAGGGAGGAGGGAGGGAGGGAAGGACAGAGAGACAGAGAGAGCGAGGGTGAGAATGAACAAGAAAGAGAACAAAAGAGAAAGAGAGAGACAGGTAGGGGAAGAAAGGAAGAAAGAGGCATGAAGAGGGAAGCGATTGGAGACTAATTCTATTGACAGATAAAAGTCTTTCTTCAATGGCTTTTCTTTTTTTCTCTTTCTTATTCCTCCCTTTTAAAATATTTGTCGTCCCTCCCCCCCGCACCCCCAGACCCCATCATCCGCAGCCCCCCCCCCTCACGCCTCACCCCTGAGCCTGATGTACAGCTACTCCCCCCTTACATTGTGAAACAGAGATTAATATTCTGCCAAAGTGGCTCTCTGAATGAGAGTAAAGCTCCCAAATGAGATCTTTCATTCTAATCCACATTTATGGAGACTGAAGGCAATTCACTGCTTTAATACTCCTGTTCATATCATATTTCCAAATCCTGCTTTGGTTTGAATGCCATAAGTGCGTCTTATATTTCTGCAGACTCTCTCCCCCTCTTACTTTCCCTCCACCTCATCCGCTCTCTTCTCTCTCTCTTTCCCGCAAAGGCTTTGTCAGTGGAAGAACCTAGTTTTACACTCCTAATGGCATATCAAATGTTTGCATAGGCTATATAAGTATGTAAATGACACGCGCGCACGCACACCCACACATACATACATATAAAGGGATCCAGCCTGAGCATATTAGAAAACAAATCAGAAAGGTGAGAGAGTGTGTGTTTGGTGTGTGTGGTGGCGTGTTCCAGAGCTTGGTGAGATGAGGAGCTGAGAGTGGTTAAGTGCGACACACACACACGCTCACACAGAAACCCCTGGCTTCGTTATCTTTCCAGCCTGTCTTTGCGGTCGCCCCGGTAACGCTGAGTGATGTTTAAATTAGTTTACAATTTGCCTCTCCGCGCCTGCAGACGGGAACTGAGCCAGCACGCTCCGAGGCGTCATCCCGGGTCTCCTAACCACCGTACGGCACCCTCCTAACGACGTCAAATTAGCCGCCGCTCCGCCGCCTGACAGTTTGTTACGACTGTTAGCGCCGTGGCGCCCGGATCATGAGCCCTAAATTGGTCGGGGCTCTCTGAGGGGGAGAGACGGAGCCTTCATCAATTTGATTAAAAAAATTACTGTAGCATGGAGGAGGCCAGACGCGGACGTGGCCATGTGAGCACACACACATACGCAAACACACACACACACACGCACATGCGCCAACATGCACAGGCACGCATGTGCAAACATATACACGCACTCTAACAATATGATGTGCTCAATTTGAGAGGGAGACAGCAAGGCTGGATATCCTAGTATGTAAATATTTGTTCCACGGTAGAATCATGTAGGATGTTTGTAAGCATCTAGACATGAGTGTGTGTGTGTGTGTGTGTGTGTGTGTGTGTGTGTGTGTGTGAGAGAGAGAGAGAGAGAGAGAGAGAGAGAGAGAGAGAGAGGATTATATCACTGCTAGGGGCACCTAGCTTTTCATCTGGATGCAATGTCAACCTCTACCTACACACACACACACACACACATCTAAAAACACACACACATATAGAGATGAGTGGAGGGAGGGAGCAGAGGGGAGATGAAGAGCTGAATCCTCCATTGTAGCAGCATTGCCTTCTGTCGTCTAATCACAGCATCATCTCTCCTCCGCCAAGCAATCGCTCCGCACCCGGCGCTCTCAGAGTGGAAGAGAGACCCTGATATCTCTGCTGCTCGTACAAAACATAAATACAACACACACACACACACACACGTATACACACTCGTACTCTAACACAAACACACAGACACACTGACGCACGCTCACACATCTAAAGACACACGCTCACACACCTAAAGACACACACTTACAGACACAAACATCCCCATCTTACCATGCCTTTTTTCCAAAGGAGACTTCTTTCCTATTAGGTTTAAACTAACTCAGTTCTCCCTAATCTGTGCTAATCTGTTCAATTTCCTATTGTAACCCCTCACAGCTAGCCTTTACACTATTCTGAAACTGGATTAGCTTTCCATTTTCCCTCCCTCTCTCTCTTTGTCACACACATAGACAAGAGCACACACACGTTGCAGTCACATTCAATCCCACTCAGATGAAGACGAAAAGAACAGCTTTGTTAAGTAGATTAACAGAAATGGCCTTTTCTGTAGGATGAGGAAGTAACGTAAAATAGAGAAGAGGAAGCCTGGAAGACAGGAGACAGGTAAGGAGGAGAGACAGAACATCAAGAAGGAAGACGGGGACAGTCAGAGAGGAGAGAAGACAGGGACAATCAGGATGGAGATGAGACAGGAGACATCAGGAGGGAGAGGAAGACAGAGAGGGAGGGGGGGAAAGGAGGGAGGCAGGGGCTGTGGGGTGAGGAGGGGTGGGGTGAGGAGGAGAGGAGGAAGAGACAGTCAGGAGGAGAGATAGACAGGGACAGCCAAAGGAGAGGAAACAGAGACAGTCAGGAGAGAGAAACAGGAACAGCTCAGGAGGAAGAAACGGTACAGGTCAGGGGAGAGGAAGAAGGAGACATTCAGAGGAGAGGAAGACAGGAACAGTCAGCGAGAAGGGAAGACAAAAGGTCAGGAGAGAAGCAGGCATCAGAGGAGGGACGACAGGACGATAGACGGAGAGGAGACAGGAGACATGTCAGGAGGAGGAAGACCATGAGACAGGTAGGACGGATAGGAAGACAGGAACATCAGAGAAGCAGAGAGGAAACATCAGGAGGAAGGAAGACCAGGACGAACAGTCAGGAGAGAGAGATCAGGCAGACAGTCAGTCAAGGAGAGAAGACAGAGACAGGTCAGGAGGAGAGGAAGACAGGAGACAGGTCAGGAGGAGAGGAAGACAGGAGACAGGTCAGGAGGAGAGGAAGACAGGAGACAGGTCAGGAGGAGAGGCAAACAGGAACAGGTCAGACAGAGAGAGACACGGAGACAGGTAGAGGAGAGGAAGACAGAGAAGGCAGGACGGAGAAGGACAGGTCCAGAAGAGAAAGACAGAGCAGTCAGTGAGGAGAGGAACAGGACATTCAGGTAGAGAGTAAGAGTATGACAGTCAGGGAGAGAAGACAGGGACATCATCAGGAGAAACGACAGGAACATCAGAGAGAGGAGACAGGACAGGGCAGAAAGAGGAAAAGTGAGAGGTGAGGAAGAGGAAGACAGGAAGACATTCAGGAGGGAAAAGACAAGACAGTCAGGAAGAAGACAGAGAAAGGTCAGGAGGAGAGAAACAGGACAGAGTCCAGGAGGAGAGAAAGGAATCAAAGGAGAGAAAGACAGGAGACAGGTCAGGAGGAGAGAAAGACAGGAGACAGGTCAGGAGGAGAGAAAGACAGGAGACAGGTCAGGAGGAGAGAAAGAGAGAGAGAGGAGTGGAGGGGAGAGAGCAGCTTTGGGGAGGAGTGGAGGGGAGAGAGCAGCTTTGGGGAGGAGGGGAGGGGGGAAGTATGGGGGTGGTGAGGAGAGAAAGAGAGGAAAACTTGGAATGGCACCACAAGAGATGAAGCTTAACTTCCTCCTAAACATAAACATTTATTTCTGTGAGCCGTCATCTTCTTAAGAGTTTAGGGTGTTGGGAATCTGGCCACATAATCTGTGTCAGCCAGAGTGTGTGTGCATGTGTGTTTGTGTGTTCAGAAGGGAAGGATAGACTGTTCCTTGAGAGCCATCAACTGACTTCAGTGGGAGTCGACATCTGGATGCTCACATGGTCTGTAAGCCAGTCTGAATGTCTGTGGGCGTTGGTGTCTGTGTATAGGTCAGTGGAAGTGGATGCTGTTGGGAACAGGAATGTCATGGGACTTACCTGGGATGGGCTCTATGGGAACCAATATGTTGAGTGTGGGTGAAGGTGTGCACGCGCATGTGTACGTGAATACATCTGTGAATTCATGTGTTTACATATAGAGCAATGAAAGTGTGTTTGTGTGTATACCCGTCTAAAAGTCTGTATGTTTCAACTCATACCCTGTCCTTGTGTGTGACTACACATATCAACGTAAGCATGTTTGGGCATGTGCGTGTGTGTGTATTCACACATACTGCATGTGTGTGTGTGTGTGTGTGCTCCCCTACCTGGGATGTGCTTGGCCCAGCCTATGTTGACCACCAGCTCCCGGTCTGCAAGGTCACACAGTGTGGTGAGGGCCTTGATGTCACTGTCAGGCACCGTGGGGTCTGGCATGGCGTAGATCTTCTCTGGCTCGGCCACCAGCAGGTGGGACACGATCTTGTTATCTGCAAGGCAGCCAAAGGGAACTGGGTGACCAGGGCAGAGAAGAGAGAGACAGGGTCAGGGTTAACACACTCTATCACATGCACGCTCACTAGCACGCATTCACGCGCACACGCATACAGCATGGACAAATGAGTGTAGTTCCGCATGTGTGCGTGTCTGTATGAGGTGTATATGCGTGTGTGTGTGGTTCTGTATGTGGGATGTGCGGATATGTCTGTGTGTGTGTGGTTCTGTGTGTGTGTATGTGGTTATGTGTGTGTGTGTGTGGTTCTGCATGTGCGGGTATTTCTGTGTGTGTGTGGTTCTGCATGTGCGGGTATGTCTGTGTGTGTGTGTGGTTCTGTGTGTGTGTGTGTGTGTGGTTCTGTGTGTGTGTGTGTTGGTAGATGTGACTAAAACCAACATGGGTAGGATGAGCAGCCAGCAGCAGATGAGCGTTCTCTGGGTGACTAGACTCAGACCTGCTGCTCCCCTCACGCTCCTCTCCTGACTAATCACCCATGGAAATGACTAGGAGGAGACTCTGGACCCCAACACACAGGGGGGCGGGGGGGTGATTGACAAAGCGAGGAGGAAGAAGAGAGAAAGGGTTACAGAGACAGCAGAAGGGATGGATTTAAGGGAAGAGAGGGAGAGAGCTTGGAGGAGACAGAAAGAGAGAGAGAATGATGGAGAGAAAGAGAAGTAACGAAGAGAGGCGGAGACACAGAGAGAGAAAGACAGGAATGGGGAGAGAAGAAGAGAGAGCGAGAGAGAGATGGATAGGAGGGGCATGTGCATGTCTAAGCAGACTCCTCCCAGCCCTCGCGGTGCAGGGAGGAGAGCTCTATTTGGGGCAAATCTGATCTAATGTTTCCCTAATTAGAATCAATGCAAGCTGATTCCCAAAGCCACAGCCAATGTTAGTCTCCGATAATCAATGACATCGTCTGGCGCTAGATGAGTAAGATGGGCCCTGATAGGTCCACAGGCTGCTCTGCTCTGCTATCGGATAATCTCATTGGCTCATTGAATCTCTATTATCTTTATCTATCCCTGTTTACGGCTCTTGTATTTCCTGCTCTGATGTCCTTAGATCTTCTGATGTTGATATAGGAGAGGTGAGGAGGAGAGGAGAAGAGGAGAAGAGGAGGAGTAGAGAGTAAGGGGGAGGGGGGTGTATGCCCTCAAATAAAATGTTTTGGAATTTTTAGTTTAGATTTTTTTTTAACCCAAACATTTGAAATAAAGATGTTACTAATGCTTTCTACTTTGCTATAATGCACTATGTTATGGCATGGTGAGGCATGCTAAACTGCTCTCTGCTATGACATGCTGTGTGGTAAGGTGCCTTGTCCTGTGCTCAAACAGGGTCTATACAAGGTGGAGGAAGGAGCGAGCAGGAAGGGAGGGAGGGATTTGGTCAGGATGAGAGATAGTAAAGTTGGAAAGGCAGCAGATGGATCAGTGGGGATCAGTCTGTCTGTCTGTCTGTCTGTCTGTCTGTCTGTCTGTCTGTCTGTCTGTCGGTCTGTCTGTGTGGATGTCTGTCTATGTGGATGTGGGTGCGCATGTTGCTGTGTGCATGTTGGTGTGTGCTTTTGTGTGTTTCTTGGTTTGTTCGTGCATGTGTGAGAGTTGTGTGTATTGGTCTGCCTGTGCTTATAGGTGTGCCTGTGTGGACTGTGTATGTAAGTGTGTGTAAGGCCGCATTCCTAATGTCATCTCCCTTCTGTAATTATTCAGGTGATTGCTACAGCTATGCAGGGCAGCATTCAATATCACAGGTTTAAAGAAAAATCTGTTAATCAGGGGATAGGGAGGCCTGTCTCTCTGTTTGCTGAGGAATAGAGAGAGAGAGAATGTGTGTGTGTGTGTGTATGCGTGTGTGTGTGTGTGTGTGCTTACATGGCTTTTTAGGAGGCAGGGCCAGCTGAGGGTTGAGGTAAGGGCTGTTCTCTGCATCTATCCGACGCTTGTACTTCTGTCGTCCTCCGCGCACCCTGTCCAAACGAACACCTAGTAGACAGAGACATGAGGGGTCAGACTTCACATACACACTTACAGACACACACACACACTGTGGGGAATGAAATAGCATTGTGCTAGTGTGTGTAAAACGTGGGGTGTCAGTGTATTGAAGAATCTTGTTCCCATCCCATCCTCCATCGCCCTTCTCTCTTCCTCCTCCCCCACTCTTCCTCCTCCACCACTCTTCTCCTCTCTTCCTCCTCCCCTACTCTTCTCCTCTCTTCCTCCCCCTCTCTCTTCCCCCACTCTTCCTTCTCCCCCGCTCTTCTCTCTTTCTCCTCCTCTCTCCTCCCCCACTCTTCTCCTCTCTTCCTCCCCCTCTCTCCTCCCCCAGCTCTTCCTCCCCCTGTTAAACGCTCCCGTTCCCCAGTTTCTTTACAGCAGCCACCCAGATGACCATAAAGTCCTTTCAGGAGCTGTTTAGAGTTTCATAGGTGGGCAGGAATCCTGACTGGCGTCTGCCCAGTTTACAGCGCTGGGGGAGAGGGGGATGAGGGAGAAGAGGGAGAAGAGGGGGAAAGGGGAGAAGGGATGAAGGAAGAGAGGAATGAAGGGAATTGACGAGAGGAGGGAATTTTCGAAAACCAAATGATGGTGAAATAGATGGACTGGGGTTGGGAGGCCTACCTCCTCAGACATAAATCATACAAGTAGATGGGACCCGTTTTTGTTGATGAAAAAAATAATGGGAGAGGAGAGGTTGAGAAGGGTAGGTGATGTGGTGAGAAAGAATGTAGAAAATGAAAGGGTGGACGTGGGTAATTGGAGACCAACAAGACAGTGCGCGAAGCGACAACTCAAATTAAGCTCTGAACAGCAGATGTCTCATACCTATCAAATTAATGAGAACACGCACGGACAGGAAACCAAACAAACGCATACAAACCATAACTATAACAACACACTCATGAACCAGAGGGCTCCAGACTAAGCGTGGCGGAAGTCGAAGAGAACCGAAATACTGGTCATGAGGCATCTAGGAACAGAAGAAAAAGACGTCAGAAAAATATTGTGCAACAATATGGGTAAAGAAGCTGATCGTTAAACCGTACTTGTGTCAGTTCTAAGGCAACTTTCCCTGCGCTGCTCTCCTCGTG
This sequence comes from Plecoglossus altivelis, assembly GCA_036571765.1. NCBI lineage: Eukaryota > Metazoa > Chordata > Actinopteri > Osmeriformes > Plecoglossidae > Plecoglossus > Plecoglossus altivelis. The sequence goes on along the minus strand of BROE01000010.1, from coordinate 5,899,847 downwards.
TCTAAAGAGAGATAACGGAAGTTATCGCGTGCGTGCTAGTCAACCAGCTACTGATCGTCTCAGCTCAACAAGTGACAACCGGGTTTATCTAGTTATCTTTCTTATTCTCTCTCTGTCTCTCTCTCTTGCTCTGTCACACACACGCAAACACACAAAAAAACACACACACACTCTCTCACAACACACACACGCACAACACACGGGACACACACACACACCACACACACACACACACACACAACACAGAGAGGCACACGCAGACTGGGACACTGGGGGAATTCTGTCACTTAAAGGCTGCATACACACACAGCATTACTGCCAAGCCTAATCAAGCCTTCTGTCAATGTCCTGTAGCCTCTTCCATCTCTCTGTTCTTCTTCCCTGCCTTCCCCCTCTCCCTCTCTCTGCCTTCCCCTCCCTTCACCTTCATAACCTGCCTTTTCTCCCTCCTGCCTTTCCCCCTCCCTCCCCTCATCCTCCCCCCCTCCTCCCTGCCTGTGATAAGATGAGCAGTCATGTGACGTACACCCCCACTGCACCGCAACAAAGACATCCCAGCCTCTGCTGTTTCATGACTGTTTCCCTCTCGCACGCCTTCTTTCCCTCCCGCTCTCTCTTCATCTGTTCTTTCCTTTCCATCTTTCTTCCTCTCTTTCTCTCCTCCTGGCTCACTACTGCACCCTTGCTCCCTATGGAATGTGAGGGTGTATGTGTGTGTATGCCTGTATGTATGTGTGTGCGTGTTTGTGTGTATGTGTGTGTATGTGTGTGTGTATGTGTGTGTGCGTGTATGTGTGTGTGTGTGTCTATGTGTGAGTGTGTGTGTTTGTGTGTGTGTGTGTCTATGTGTGTGTGTGTCTGTGTGTGAGTGTGTGTCTGTGTGTGAGTGTGTCTTTATGTGTGTGAGAGAGTGTGTGTCTGTGTGTGAGTGTGTCTTTATGTGTGTGTGGGGGGGGGTCCCTTGTCCCTTGGCTTCCCAGGACTCTGATTTGTTTTTCTCTGTCCAGTCCCAGCGTGTTTCTGTGTTTTCTATTACCCACACTGCCACATTCCCATCCTCCCCCATCCTCCCCCATCCTCCCCCGCTCTCCTCCTTTTCTCCCTTGTTCCACCTGTCTTTTTTATTAGGGGCCCTGTGTGATTTTCCTGCAGGCAGTGGAGGGGACGCCTGAGGGAGCCTGAGGATGGACCCGGACACTCAGGAAGACAGGGCGGGGCCCCAATCGCAAACGCTGCAGTCAACAACACACACACAGACAGACACACACACAGGACCTTAATCCCTAGCTGCACGTCAAGCACAAAGACCCGTAGGACAAAGAGAGACAGGGACTAACACTGCCTGGCACCTGCAGAGCTTATTAAGACATCACCCTATGTGTGTGTGTGTGTGTGTGTGTGTGCGTGTGTGAGTGTGTCTGTCTGTGTTTGCGTGGGTGTCTGTGTGTGTGTCTGTTTATGTGAGTGTGTGTGCGTGTGAGTGTGCGTCTGTGCGTGTGTGTGTGAGTATGTGTCTGTGTGTGCGAGTGTGTGTGTCTGTGTGAGTGAATATGTGTCTGTGTGTGTGAGTGTGAAACCTGTAGCTCTTTAGGATTAGTTCCAGTGTTTAGCTAAGGAAGTAATCTTCAGTAGATAATGCTCCAGGAAGCCTTGGTGTTCCCCTTCCCCCTATCTCCTCAACACACACTCACACACACACACACACTCACTCTCTCACACACACACGGTGACTTGTGACAGTTATAGGCGGTTCTGAACTGTTATGATGTCAGCCGTGGAGATGCTAGAATAACTGGCAAACATGGCAGCTTCTGTAAAAGTCTATCAGGATGTTCTTCTTCATGGATATCTACTGAAGTCATAGGAACCTGATTTCTGGGAACTAGAGAGGGTGAGACCAGCTGGAGAGCTTTGAAGATGCTGACCATCAGAAAGACAACAGACTTAAAGAGAGAGAGAACCAAATGTATATATACAGTATATATATATATATATAGTTTTAGTGAGAGAGACAGAGAGAGAAAGAAAGTGCTGAGTATTGGTAAGACACTCCTTATACAGTGTGTGTGTTTGTGTGTGTGTGTGTGTGAGGTATGCAGCAGAAGGACTGAGAGAACAGGTATGGGTGGGGGGGCCATGTCATCAAACGGTCAAGAGACTCTTAACACCAGGGGGGCAGACTCTCTCTCTCACACACACACACACATGCACACACACATACACACATGCACACACATACACACACACACACACGCACACACACACACACACACACACACACACACACACACTCCAGGGAGCTTGAGGAAGGGCCAAAAAGCTGTTTGCTTTCATGCTAGCTCTAAAAGGACGGAGGAGGACGGAGAAATGAGAAAATTCCTTTTTCTTTTTCACTCCCTCACCTGCTCTATTTCACATCTTACTTGCTTGTATATATCTCTCTCTCTCTTTCTCTCTCTCTCTCCTCTCTCCTGCTTCACGAGCGTCTCGCACACACATACACGACGAATACAGTGTGGAAGGTTCAAACTTTATAAAGACCCTTCTAACTACCTCATTTATTTTCCACCAAATGAACTCACTTGCACTGATTAATGATTTAATCTAAATGAATCAAATTAAAAATTGAAAATTATATTTCCAAAGCCCACAAAAAGGATGGCAAGACAAGGGGGAAGAAGAAAGGGCCGCCGGGGAGGGTGCCCATATTTTCCCGCTCCCCTTTTTTTTAAAAAAGAAACGTATCTCATAGTGGAAACAAAAAAGGGCCTGACCTCCCGTAATTCCCAAAAAAGGAACGTAAAATTAAGGAAGGGGGGGAGATAATAAAAACTTCGGGTTAATATAAAATAATAACCTGAGGCTGAAGCAAGAGAGGTGAGCAGTACAAGGGGGGGGAGGGGTGGTAGTGGAGAGGGGCCGAGGGTCTCTTAGGGTAAACCGTGTATGTGTGTGGGCGAGACAAGGGAAATAGCACGAAGAAGATAAAAGGAGAGAGGAAGGGAGAGATGTAGGGGGGGAGAGTATGGACAGTGTTTTTTCTCTTTGCCATGGGGAAATAACGTAGGGGTATTGAGGGAGGTGGAGGAGGGGTGAGAGGAGAGTGAGAGAATGAGGAGGAGGAGAGAGAAGGATGAGGAGGGACTTGAGAGGGCAGGGAGAGAGAGAGCAGGAGGCAGAGAGTGACAGAGAAAAAGAGAAGGGAGGCGGCAGGTGAAGAGAATGAAGATGAGGGAAGGTTGTGTTAAGACAGGGAAATGGACAGAGAAGAGAGGGATGGAAAAGGGCTTTTACTTTGGAACCTCAGAAGAGAGATAGCACCGTTTAAGAGAGTGGTCCAGGCTGGTAATTACGGTGTCACCAACGGCGAGCCTCAGTCCTCTCTTCGGCGTCGTCGCCGTCTATGCTCCCTCTCTGCATCCCTGCCTTCTACTCTGTTCAGTAACTAGTCACACACTATTATGGATCTAGGGAGCTGGAATCACGCCATGTCAGACGCGAGGTTATGTTAATCGCAAGCACACGTTTTCTCCATTGATGAAAAGATGTAAGGGTTAGTATGACGTCTTGTGACGGTGCAGCATAGTCAGACGTATAGTGTCCGAGTGCTGATGAATAGACAAAGTGATGAAGGAGAATCATCCTGGAGTTGGAATGATTGCTGGAGCGGCTGGGTAAAATATATTACGTTCCGGATGATGGAATTGAAAACTGGGAACCTAGATCCGATCGGGCTGGGCATATGTGGATGTTTCCCACGTTTTGCTCGGATGGAAAGACGTAAGCGCTGGCGGTGTCCGAGCGTTGTGTGGTGGGGGCGTATTGTTTGCAGGTTGTAAGATTACGGGTGGTTAGATGTCCATTGGACAGTTTTTGGTTGGGTGGGCAATGGGTGGGAAACAGAGGAGGGGGGATGACTTGGCGGGAGAGGAGGAGAGAAAGAGGGAGGAAGAATGGGAAGAATGGAAATAAAGGGATGAGAGAGGGTAGAGAGAGGGAAAGGAGAGGGAAGGGAGAGGAAAGGGAGGGAGAGAAAGGAAGAGAGGAGAAGGATAGAGCATAATGTTGGGTCTGTATTGGGTGGTTTTATGATAATTGAGGTTGTTATTGGGCTGTGGACATGCTCTCCCACTCTCTCTCTCCCTCTCTCTCTTTCCCTCTTCCTCTCTTCCCCTCTTTCCCTTTTGCTCTGTCTTGCTCCCCATCTTTTTCTCATCTCTTACTCTACCTCTCTCTCTTGGGTTTAGGTTCCACAAAGGCATCAGCCTGTGTTATCTGTGTGTGTGTGTGTGTGTGTGTGTGTGTGTGTGCATGCATGCCTGTGTGCGTAATGTGTTTATGTATGTGCAGCTTCCACTGGTGTTGTAATAACATCAGACTGATGTTATCAAGGCAAAAGGGACTGATGGGCAAGGAGATAGGCTTAGACAATGGCATGTGTTTAAATCCAGCAGCATGTGTGTGTGTGTGTGTGTGTGTGTGTGTGTGTGTGTCTGAGGGACAGAGAGGAGTGTTAAAGAGAGGCGTAAACTATGGCTGGTACTTTAGTGGGAGAGAAATAAACGGCAATAAGAACGGAGAGAGACGCAGAAAAAGAGAAAAAGAACAAGAGAGGGGATGAGAGAGAGAGGAAAAGAGAGGAGAGAGGAAGTGAAATGAAAAGAGAAAGAGATTGGTAGAAGAGATGGAGAGAGAAAGGTAGAGAGGGGTGGGAGAGGGAGAGAGGGCCAGAGAGAGACAGGGATCAGAGAGAGGTGTGTGAGGCTTCATGGGGAGTGACATGAGCTGAAATGAGAACAAATCAGAGGAGCAGCCCTGGGCTGTGGACAGGTGGCTGTCTCTCCCTCGCTGCTTGACTCTGTGTATGTGTGTGTGTGTGTGTGTGTGCGGTTCGGAAGAGAGAAAGAAGAAAGAGAGAATAAAGGAGAGAGAGAGAGAGAGAGAGATAAAGAGAGAGAGAGAGAGATAAGAAGAAAAAAATGGCCTTACAGTACATTCTTGGTCCAATATTTGTCTGGCCAATAGAATGTATACGATCACACACACACTCAGGCTGCTCAAGCAGTCCCAGATCTCCATCCTATGGCCTGTGTAAAGCAGACAGACACTTAGGGCCACATTTAGCCTGCTGTGTCCCCAGGGCCCCCACGACGCCAAAGCCTGTCTTACACTCCCCCTCTCTCCTCTCTCCCCCCATCTCCTCTCTACCCCACTCTCCCCTCTCTCGCCCTCCTCCTCTTGCCTGTCCTCCCCTCTCTCCTCCTCTCTCTCTTTTTCCTCCTCCCTCCCCTTCTCTCTTTCTGCTCCTCTTTCCCCCTTCTCTCCCTCTATTCTCCTCTTCCTCCTCCCTAATCATCTCTCCCCCCCTTCCCTCTTTTCCCTCCTCCCTTTCTCTTATCATCTCTTCTACCATGCCCCTTCTCATCTTCCTCTTCTCCTTTCTTCCCTCCTTTGCTCCGCTCCTCTCTTCTCTACTCCTCACATGTTCATTGCAGTGGATAAAAAAGTGATTTGCTGAATCATTGTCGTCTGGGAAGAAATTGATTCTTTATGGGGTGGATATCTAGTCTGATGTTTTGTCTGTGTATATGTGTGTGTGTGTGTGTGTGTGTGTGTGTATGTGTGTATATGGGTGTGTGTATTTTGACAGCTAGTAGGATTAGGACAATCTCTGACCACCAGCTGCACAAGCATGCTGGAAAAGGTATTGTGCATGTGAGCACATGTGTGTGTTAAGATTGTTTGTATCTTAAATAGAAAGAGTTTGAAAATGGAAATGCTGGTGGCTAGAGGCCTGTCTGAGTGACCTTTTCCAGTAGCTGATGCATCATTATGACATCATTAAAAATGTCTGTTAACAGCTAAAGATGGAATACCCTTGGTGTTTTTGATGAGGTGATGCTTAATATGTTGTCCCCCTCACAAAAGAGTGAAGGATGTTCATAAACATGGTCAGGTCAGTAAAACAAACCCTTGTCTCTCCATGTTTCCTCTCCTGCCCCTTCCCTTACTACTCCCCTCCTTCTTCTCCTCCCCTCCTCCCTCCCTCCGCTCCACTTGTTTACCTTCCCCCCTTTCCATTCCTCTCCTCCTATGCCCTCCCCCATGGCATGGTAAAGGCAGCCTGGGCAGAGCAGGTTGGTGCTGGGAGGAGATAAATGTCTGGCTACTTAAAGAGGATTTGAGGCTTGCTCTGGATAGAGCAGCCTTTACCAGAGAGACAGAGAGAGAGACTGAGGGAGAGAGACATTGAGAGAGAGGTTTTTTGGATGGATAAGAGCTTTATACAAGGATGAGATAGAGAGTAGTGGAGAGATAGAAAGAGAGTGTGGATGGTTGGTTTAGCGTGTGTGAGTGTGTGTTTGTGTGTCTGCTGGGGGGGTTGTTCGTAGGCTGAGGGCAGAGGCTACCCTGTCTGATGTGCCTGACTGACCCCCAGATCCCCCCACCCCCCTAACCCCCCTCACCCCCTCTCACACCCCCCTCCCTCCTCTACCCTCCCAAGGGGGACAGGGGCTAATTTGAGTCAGATCTGCCCTCAGGGGGTAAAGCTGCCGGACTGCTACAAATACCCCTTCTTACCTCCCTCCCTCCCCTCCCTCCCCTTAGCCCTCCCTGCCTACCTTTATACCCACCAGCACTGGCTATGACAACCAGAGTTAGCCAGGACGCTAACTCGACTGGCCAGGCACTATTAACCTCCATATATGTCTCTGCTAGCGACGTGTTGCGATGCGTGCATCTCGAGGGCTAGTATCAGAGAAACTGGGCTATGCATGTACAGTATATTTAAATATAGTCAAGCTAATGCTAATTGTGGTGGTCGGCTGATCAAATGTAGTATGAATCCAGTAGCATATCAGAGAACTTAGAGAGGAGTGAAAGGGTCTCCTATCAGTCCAAGTAACACAGGCGTGAGGTGGAGTGTGCCTCTCCCATTTGTATTGTTTTCGAAATTTTTCCTTATTTTTCTTTGTATGTGGAAGAAAGAGAGAGAGTAAAGAGACATGTGGGAAAGTAAGAGAATGGATGAATCCATTTTCCAAATGACCCTTATGCATATGTAGAGAGGGACCCCTGTATTAAATTCCGGCACTTTACAACAAATGGGGTGTGCCATGTACTGCCAGAGTGATGTATGTATGTGGGTGGGTGTGTGTACGCGTATGTGGGTGCATTTCTATGTGTGTGTGTGTGTGTATGTGTGTGTGCGTGTGTGAGATGCATGTGGTATGTAGGGGAGGCTGTCTGCACCAGCAAAAGGCTGTTATTTGTCTGCCTTGCCAAGGGAGAGTGCGTCACTTCAAACACTCTTCCACATCTCTCAATATACATGTAGAAAATATACAGTAAATACCGTATATAGATATTGTGTGCATGTACACTGTACACTATATATATTGTATAGTCAGGTCAACCAAGGTTTTTTGGCTATGCATATATAATGGGGATGGGCTGCATGAGGTCAAGGCTTTGTTTACATATGAGGAACGGACATTAATATTCATGGAAACACACACATACACCACCACACACTGACCTACAGGCTATCCGCTTGTCCTCAACTGATCTGAACTGACCACTGTAGTCTTCATCCAGCTGGCTGGCTGGGGGGAGAGGATGTACGCGTGTGTGTTTGTGTGAGTGTGTATATGTGTGTGTGCGTGTGTGTGTGGGAGTGAGTGAGCGTATTCAGGACATGTCTACCTGATAGTGGTTTACAAAAGGGGGCGGAAGCCTGAGGTATGTGAAGTGTGAGACAATGAGGGCTGCCACACACAGAGACACAAACACACACACACACACACACGCACGCACACGTGCACACTCTAGCTTGGGTAGATGAGACAGGAGATGAGATGTAGGTTCTGCTTATGTCAGTGCAACTGTGAGGAAAGGTATGCAAAGGCTGCACTGTACTGAAAGGATGTGTGAGTGTGTGTGTGTGTGTGTGTGCGTGTGTGTGTGTGTGAGCGTGTGAGCATGTGTGTGTGTGTGAGTGCATGTGTGAGCATGTGAGTGTGTGAGCGTGTGTGTGTGTGCGTGGGAGCGTTTGTGTGAGTGTGAGCGTGTGAGTGTGTGAGCGTGTGAGTGTGTGAGTGTGTGAGCGTGTGAGTGTTTGAGCATGTGAGTGTTCCATGCCTGATGGATATGCGTTTGGAGTGGGGTGAATCCCTGGCTGTCAGAGGCGGTGAGAGGGACAGCAGGCACCTGCAAGGCGTGGGTTCTGGAATGTTCTATATGTGTGTGCGTGTGTGCGTGTGTATGTATGTGTATACCTGCAAGCCCTGCCGTGACAGAGCACATTTGGACTGATGGTAGACACACACACACACACATGGAAACACGTGTGCACACGCACACAGTCAGATTCTGGGATAGTCGCAAGTGAACACAGAGAATCTGCTGACCACAGTGTATATGTTTAAGAGATAGAGGGAAATAGAAAGTGAGAGAGAAAGCTTATTCCTGTGTTTAAAAGATTGAAGCATCTCTCTCTTATCCTTCCAAGAGAGTCTTGTTAGAAGGAGAGAGAGACAGATGGGAAGAGAGAGAGACAGAGAGAGGGCGTGTAGAATAGAGGGCGTAGGAAAAGCTAGATCTGGCCGCTTTGAGGAGGGGGAAGGAGGCCAGGGCTCTGATCAATTATGACCTCCAACTCTCTTTCGCTCACTCTCTCTCCCCCCACTCTCTCTCTCTCTCTCTCTCTCTCTGTCTCGCTCTCTAATTCACTCTCTCACCCCCACTCTGTCTCTCTCTAATTCACTCTCTCACCCCCACTCTGTCTCTCTCTAATTCACTCTCTCACCCCCACTCTGTCTCTCTCTAATTCAGTCTTTCACACCCTTTTCATTTCTCCTACCCTCCCAGGCTTTCTCCTCCACTCCTTATATAAATCATCCCTCTCTCTCCTTTCAGCAGGGACAGAACCCTGGGAGTGGGGTCAAAGTTCACCGCCTGGAGGCACGGCAGGCAAGCGAGCGGCCAAATGAGAGAGTGTGGTTAAGCGACGGGGCGGACGTGTCTCTTACCTTTTCTCTCGCTCAATGGACTTAACTGGGAAGAGGGGACTGTGTGAGTGAATGTGTCTGCGAGTGTGGGAGAGAGAGAGAGAGAGAGAGAGAGAGAGAGAGAGAGAGAGAGAGAGAGAGAGCAGGCTTCTCCTCTAGTGAAGAGATGCTTGTTTGGGTGGAGTGAGAGAACGCGTGTGTGTGTCGTCTTACCCTCTCGCATCATTCCCACCGTGAGACACTTCATGAAGCGACAGGCCTGGCAGGACTTGCGTCTTCTCTTGGTGATCTCACACTCGTTGGTGGCTGGACAGCTGTACTCAATGTTCCCTGTGGCAAGACATGTAGAGGACAAGACAGGAGACACAGTGTTTATTAGCAGTCTGGGGACACACACCGCACACACACACACATACACACACACACACTCGAACAGACAATAGACATATAGTAACAGACAGAAAGAAAGACTAGTAGGCAGAAATACAGATGGACAGTGGGCGCCCAGAACTTTGTGTGTGTGTGTGTTAGTGTGTGTTAGTGTGTGTTAGTGTGTGTTAGTGTGTGTCAGTGTGTGTTAGTGTATACTGGGCCAGCTGACTCACTGCAGACAGCAGGAAGAGAGCACTGATCTTATTAATCAGTTGAGCTCTTAATCAAGATGAACCTACACACACGCTGACCTAGTGCCTCTTCATAGTGATGCGTTGTGCTTTTAGGCTGTTTTTGGCTGCGTCGCGTGTGAGTCTGTCTGTGTGTGTCTGTATGTGGGCGTCTGTATGTGTGAGTTTCTCTGTGTGTACTGAGTGTGTTTGTGTGTGCAGTTGTTGGGTACTGCCAGCTGCAGCTTAGTGGGTCTGGGCCGTGGCCCTAAGCTGACGTTTGACCTTCATCTGACCTCTGGGTTGACATGGTGATCTGACTCGCAGTGCACCAATTACTAAACTAGAGGAGGGTTTGCCAAAGATCGCTGGAGGGTCTCCTGTTCTGTCTTCTCCTATCCTGTTCTGTTCTGTCTTTGTCCCTCCTGTCCTGTCCTGTCCTCTCCTGTCCTGTCCTCTCCTCTCCTGTACTGTCTTCTCTCCTCACTTCCTGTCCTCTCCCCTCCTGTCCTCTCCTCTCCTGTACTGTCTTCTCTCCTCACTTCCTGTCCTCTCCCCTCCTATCCTCTCCTCTCCTGTACTGTCTTCTCCCCTCCTGTCCTCTCCTGTCCTCTCCTGTCCTCTCCTGTCCTGTCCTCTCTTGTATTGTCTTCTCTCCTCCCCTCCTGTCATCTCCTTTCTTGTTCTGTCCTCTCCTCTCCTCTCCTGTCCTCTCCTGTCCTCTCCTCTCCTGTCCTCTCCTGTTTTCCCCTCTCCTCTCCTCTGCTCTCCTTTCCTCCAGTCTTTCTCAGACCTGGGTAATTAAAATGGCTTTGTGAAGGCCTTGTCCCTTGATGGAGTCTCTCACAGTCAATCCCAGTTTGTAAACACTGATGTGTATTGACTTGTCTCCCCTCTGAGTGGATGCCTCCTCATTACAGGCCATATTAGCACGCCAGTGTTTCGGCTAAACAGTTGCTGAGACTAAATACCAGTCCAAGCTAATGTTTTTACCCCAAACTCCCATCCAGCTTCATTATTTCACAAGCTAAAAGCTTGTGTCCAGTCCACCCTGGGCTAAAACCTGCTTTGTTGGAAATGTTCTCAAACTGTATTCATGAAATGTCCCTGAGTGTGTATTTGTGTGTGCATAAGTGTGTGCGTAAGTGTGCTCTGCATTTTTGTGTGAGTGTGCATAAAGTATGTATATTTTACATCTGAGTGTGTACAAATGTGCATATTTGTGTGTGTGTTGTATTCAGTGGGGTCTTGTCTGGTCTTAGACTTGGACCTGGAGTGGAAGAGGTCTAATCCCTGACAATCTCCTCTGAGTCACATCCCATCTCTTACTGCATGTCAATGCCCACTCCTCTGTGCCCTGCCTTCTAAACAATGGTATATGCACTTTGTGTGTGTGCTGGTGTGTGTATGTATGCATGTGTGTGCATGTGTGTACACGCATGTGTGTGTCTTCCTTCACCTCTTCACCTTACATCTGTTCCTATCTTTTATTTCCTTTCACTCCTCTCTGTCCCCATATTTCACTTCTCTCACTTTTCTCTCAACACCTCTTCTACCTCTCCTCCTCTCCTCCTCTTCTCACCCCCTCTGTCCCCATGCTTCTCCTCCTCCTCTTTCTCTTGCCTCCTCCTTCTCTCTCTCTCTCTCTCTCTCTCTCTATCTTTCTCTCAATAAGGGAGTGATAGATGCAGCTTGTCAGGTGGCACTGGACAGGTGCCACGGCAACACCAGCTGCCAGCGCCTCTGAGTGTCCACCTCCTCCACGCTGCGACACAGACACACACACACACACACACACACAGACACACACACACACACACAGACACACTCACACACATGACCAGCTCTCCTCCTGCCATCCCTCCTTCCCTCTTTCATGCTTACTCTACCCTCATCTGTCCATCCTTCCAAAGCTCTTAGCTCCTCTTCTTACCATCTCCACTTCCCTCAGTAGCTCCATTCCTCCTTTTGTCTCTCCTGTGCTCCCCTCATCCTGTCTTCATCTTCTATCCTCTTTCATGCTCACGTCTTCTCTCCTCACCCCCTTCTCCTCAACCCCACTTGTCTCCCCTCTCTTCTCCTCTCCTCTCCTGTACAATTCTCACCCCCTACCTTCCCCTTTCCTCTCCTCTCCTCCCCTCCCCTCATCTCCCCTCTCCTCCCCTCCTCTCTCCTCTCCCCTCCCCCAGGTTCTCTGTCCAGACTCGAGGTCCTCTAGGCTCCAGCTGGAGAGGGCTTGGTGATTACCTGCAGTTTTATTGGCTAATGGGATGAAACACACCAATATGTCTACCGCTGCCCATCAGAGGCAAGGCCCACGCCTGGGCCAACACACACACACATTCACACACACATTCACACACACCCACACACATCAGCCCATCAGGGCTGAGCTTGTGTGAGGGCCAAGCACAATATCATGACCCATTTGTTCAGCCCTATCCAGATCTGTGAGCCTATTTACACACACACACGCGCACACACACAGACTCAGAATACATAATTGATCCCATTCAGGATTTGACCTCTGGTACAATAAAACACAAGTCTATGACCCCGAAGCATTATAGATGCGATCTGAGCATATAATCACCATATTTCATATTTATTTGTCATATAATCTAAACTTGCCCTTCTGAACTTATCTCTGTCCCCTACATAACAACCCATAATAATCACCTGATCTGGAGCATGCCAGAAGGGTAACACTTGCCTTGAAAGCTGCTTATCCAAAGTTAAGCTTCCAATTGCAGACAGTGGCTGACTGGTTTTCTGGATGACTAGCTGGCTAGCTGACTGGGTTGTGGGTAGACTGGCTTGTTGGATGACCGGCTGGCTAGCTGTCTGGCTGTGTGGTCCATTGCCATTAGCTCTGAGTGCTTTCCCGCTAAACCCCCTTTCCCCTTTTTCTTTCATCCCCCTGACCCTCATTCTAGTCTGACCCCTGACCTCTGTGACTCTGGCTGATCCCTTAAGCAGGCCAGCAGAGATGCTGGGCGTTATTGTTACAAAGCAGCTTCTAGTTATTTGGATGACGAAAACTTCCTAGAAATCAATTACAGATACAATAGCTTTAGCTGAGTGGACTGAGAAATATCCACATATGCACATTTAATGTATAGATGTGTGTGTGTGTGTGTGTGATTACCTCAGTGTAGATGTATTTATGTGTGTGTGTGTGAAGTGTGTAGGAGTCCCACTTAACTTAATATAGGGGATACTTGGCCTAGACACCTAGCCCCTGAACTCCACCCTGACCTCTGACTCCCACCCTGACCCCCCACCCTGACCCCTGACCCCCAGCCTGGAGGGAGAGTGGAAGCCAACCTTGGATGGTCCTCTTGAAGAAGGCCTTGCAGGCCTCGCAGGACGCCACGCCGTAATGGTACCCGGACGCAATGTCACCGCACACCAGGCACAGCCTCTTGGGCATGGAGTTGAGCATGTACTCGCACTTGATCTGCGAGTCCTCGCCGATGGTGCTGGAGCAATCGTCGTAGCGCTTGGAGGCCCCCGCGGGGCCCAGGCCCCCGGCCCCTGGCCCGTACAGGCTGGGGGAGTCTAGGCCATTCTGGTGGCCGTTCATGGTGGAGGAGTAGGATCCGGAGGCGTCGCTGGAACCCCCGGGGCTGTGGTGGTTGATGCTGTCAGCCAGGGAGGCGGGGCTGGAGGGCTCGGTCTTAATGTAGGAGGGGCAGCTGGACTCTAGGTGGCGCTCTTTGCTGGACATTCTGCAGAGAAGCCTGGGTGGGGGTGGTGGAGGGAGGGGGGAGGGGAAGGGGTAGGGGTGGAGAGGGAGTTAAGGGCGTAGGGAGAGAAGAAAGAAAATTAAATCATTAGTTGGAGTTTTCTATAAACACACAGGAAGACTAATATAATGTTACAACCATCATTATTGCTGTTGTAATGAAGCTGATTACTGTATGCTTTGGTTTAGTGGAACAGCAGCCTCTTGACCTAACTAGAGCTGATGAACGGGGGTAAACTAAATCTGTAGGAATGCGTGCATGTGGAGGAGAGAGGGAAAGGAAGGGAGAAAGGAGAGGGAGAAGGAGTGGGAGAATGGGAGGGAGGTAGGTCTGCGTGTGAAAGCCTCTGTTCCCTGCAGCCATCAGTCACTCTTGTAGTCAATATCAACTTGTTCTACATGAAGGTAATCAGTGAGGAGACCCAATGCTGCTCAATCATGCCTTAGACAGCCACAGCCACACGAACACAGACACACACGCATACACACACACTGTCTGCACACAAACACACACAATCACAGAGAACATAGAAATCCCCTTTAATGATGAACAGCCCTGTTTGACCAACATCCCCTCTTCTCTCACAGTGTTCAATACCATCAACCTCTTTACTATCCCTCCCCCTCTTTCTCTCTCCTCCCCCTCCCTTTTCCTCCCTTCTCTCCCCCATGGGGCTAGGAGAAGAACAGAGCCTCGTTAATGACAATTGTAATTAATAGATATCTCCACTCTGTCTATACCTGTCTGCCTCCTGCCTTTGTCCACCTTTCTCTCTGTCTATCTCCCTCTCTTTTCCTCACACCCTCTCTCTCTCTCTCCCACCCCAACCCCAACCCCCCCCCCTCTTTGAAAGGAAACACACAAAAGGGCTTTTTAATTAAGGAGGGAAGCTCCTAAACGAGGGCTCTAAAATCCAGTCAGCTTGTAAAAGATCCTGTTCTACTGCTGCCTATAAAGCAGACAGCAGGACAGGAGTGACAGAGGGAGAGAGAGGGAGAAGGAGAGAGAATAGGGAGGGGGAAGGGAGAGAAGAAGAGAGACCACATGTTTCTAAAGCGCTGACTCAAACCAGCTTTTTCCCTCAAGATGATCGATCCTTACACTTACTGTACACACGCGGGCACGCACACACACAAACACACACACACACACACACTAAAAGCACACAAAGTAGAAACTTGAGAGTGCTTGAGGGACGTAACAGAAATGTGTAGTTATTTCTGGAAACAGTCAGGATCATTTCAGAACATCTTATACATAGTCCTCTCAAAACAAGCACACCTGCTGTTCATCACTACTTACCTCACCAGAGAGTTGGAACCCCTCCTCCATTACTTTCTGTCTCCAATTCTACTATTCTAACTCTCTCCATCCCTCTCTCCCTACACCCTCCCTGCATCTGTCTATCCCTTTCTAAATTAGTCCCTCATTCTCTCCTTCCTTCCTTCTTTTCTTCCTTCCTCCCTTCCTTCCTTCTTCCTTCTCTCCCTCTTGTCCCCAGGTCTCTGTGATTCTATGACTCTATTAATGGCAGCCTGCAATATTCACAACTATCTATAAATTCTGTTGTCAGGTGGAGTGTGGCTCTTATTCCGAGGCCCACTTGAATCCAAAATTAGCAGCAGTAAAATTCCCATTAGCTGGAGGGAGGGGGGGGGGTGTGAGTGGGGGAGCGATGGGATTCCAAGTGGGCCTATATATTTTAGACAAAAAGAAAGCCCTCTTTGACAGAGGAAAGGAGCCCATTTGAGAGACAGTGATTTTATCTTTCTTTTTTTAGGGGGGTGCAGGGGAGCGCTGCTCTAATCCCAAAGACGCTGGGAGGAGGAGAGGGACAGAAGTCCGATATCCTCTCTGCTTATGAATGGAATAATGACTGTGTCTGAACGCACGGAGGTGAGGAAGGACACACACATGGAGAAAAGAACGGAAGAGAAGATTAAGAAGTCACCACGGCTGGGACAAACTCACGTGTTATCTGCGATTAGCTGCGTCGGCACAGTACTCACACTGATGAGCGTGTGTGTGTGTGTGTATGTGTGTGTGTGTGTGTATTTCTGTGTGTAGTAACATCTTGGACTGTGCAAAGCAGAATGTATAAGTGTGTGTGCCAAGTGTGACATGCAAAGAGAGAATTATTTGGGTTTCTAGTTTTCCTCTTTCTCAGTTCCAGTTGCACACTACAACTAAGAGATGAAGAGAGAATCGGAACATGGTGACAGTAAAACACACACGGACACAGACATGTCCTTGGATACTGTCCAGGTCTTACGTTTGTTATGCTGTGTTCAAATAATGTCTCATTGTCAGTGTAGATTAGGTTTGACAAAGGAAGAGACAGAGATGAACTGAAGCAAAGAAGAGGAGAGAGCCCATGAAAGAGTAATACAACTGCAGCAGTGGCTAGTCTGGCATTATTGTTGGATACTGTTTCAAAGGTACTAATAGCCACTAGCTAGAGCTTATTGATAATTGTTTCAAGGTATACACTAGCAACTAGCTCAACTAGCCTAGCGCTTATTGATACATGTTTCAAAGGGAACCTACCACTAGCCAACTAGCCTAGCACTTATTGATGGACGTTTCAAAGGTAACCTACCACTAGCCAACTAGCCTAGCGCTTATTGATACATGTTTCAAAGGTAACCTACCACTAGCCAACTAGCCTAGCGCTTATTGATACATGTTTCAAAGGTAACCTACCACTAGCCAACTAGCCTAGCACTTATTGATACACGTTTCAAAGGTAACCTACCACTAGCCAACTGGCCCAGAAAAAATCTTCTCAGTAGTTGGCCAGTTCAATTGCAACCCCTCATTTTCTTCATTTCTTCACTGCATCCCCTGTTATTTCTCTTTCCATGTCTAATTTTCTCAGACTCCATCTCTCTCTCTCTTAGGGACCCAAGAAACAGGTGACAAGCTGTCATTACGGTGTGTGTCTGATGCAGTGACCTGACAACTGCAGCCACAAACATATAATCATCCTATTAGAGACAATCACCAAGGCGGCCACACAGCAACTCTCCTCCCTCCATCCCTCCCTCCCTCCCTCTCTTCATCTATCTATCTCTCTCTCTCCCTCTTTCTCTCTCTCTCCTCCCACTTTCCATCTCTTTATGTATCTCTCTCCTCCCTCTATTTCCCTCTTTCTTTGTATCTCTCCTCCCTCTGTCTACCTCTTTGTCTCTCTCTCTCTCCTCCCTCTCTCTCCTCTTTCTCTCTCTCTCCCTCTATCTCCTCTCTCTCTCCTCCCTCTATTGCTCTCTCTCTATCTCTATATCTCTTGTCCCTTTATCTCCCTCTACCTTGTTCTGTTTTTGTTTCTCTCTACATCTCTGTCTTTCTCTGTGTGAATATCTTTCTCTCTCTCTTCTTTTCCACCTCTTTTCTTGTCTCCATCTTTTTACTTCTTCCCCCCCTTTTTTTCTTCTTTACTTATCTGTTGCTTTAACCAACAACACAACTGCAGTACGTGTTATGATTTTACCCTGAGAAAAAGAGAGGAGAGAGGTAAAAATGGAAGTGTAGGAATAGAAATAGGGAGGAGAAGGTGGTAAGAGAGTAGAGTAGGTGAGCGGGGGAGGAGAGGGGGGAGAAGGAAGAGAAGGAGGGGAGGGTGGTAAGAGAGTAGAGTAGGTGAGCGGGGGAGCAGAGGGAGGAGAGGAAGGAGAGGGGGGAGAGGGGGAGAGGGAGGATAGAGAGGATAGAGGGGAGAAGGAGGAGAGCCTCTCTCTCCAACATTAGCCTGTGTAGGACTGAAATGCTGACAGTGTAGGGAGTCTGTCTGGTTAATACCATCAGACCAGGCACTGATAAGGAAACAAAGTCCAATAAGCAAAAAAAAACGAGAAAGAAAAAAAAAACCTGGAGGAAAGCTTTCTCTCTTCTATCTAGATATGACCAACGCAGAGATAGAAAGAAAGGAAAAGAAATACATTTACATTTCTATAGTCATATGAATAGGACGATTCCATCACAATACTGAATTGCTTTCTCACTCTCTCTCTTTCTCCCTATTTCCCTCCCATCTCTCTCTCTCTTTCTTCTTTCTATCGTTCCTTTTCCCTTCTCCTCTCTCTCTCATGTCTATTTTCCCACTAAGCTACAATCTTAATTCTGCTGTTTCTGTACCTTTATTGACCCTCTATGGGCTTGTTAGTTTGGCTCATCGATCGGACTGAGCAGTTTGCTGCTCTCCAGAATTATGGGAAGAAACATTCTCTTTCTGAGTCAGGTGAATTATAGCTCTGGGTCCCCACAACTGTGTGTGTGTGTATCTTCAAGTCTGGGTTTATGTGTGTGCGTGTTTGTGTTCATGTGCGTTTGTATGTTGGTGTGCGTCTGCCGGCGTGCGTGCGTGTCCATATGTGTACTTGCACGTGAATGTGTCTGTGTGCGTCTTCGCTCCAGCTGTATAGACCTGGGGTGTGGATGATTATGGCTCTTGGTGTCTGAAGAATGAAAATCATAAAACACCTCAGTGGGGAAGAGGACCTGCCTCCCATCACCAAGCACGGATCAATTGTTACAACATTACCAGCTCTGAAAGCAGTAATTCAGATCATGGCCAGCAGCGTAAACCCACTGATTACATGCAGTCAATGCCATAATGGTTCAAACACATTACACATGCCAAAGGGCTGTAAAGCTGTCTCTTTTCCACTCAGGCCAGAGCAGGCAGGCTGGAAGTGGGGACAGCAATAAACGTGACACACACTGCTTCAGCTCTATAGAAGCTGGAGGCGTTGCTGGTTAGCAGTGGGGGGACAGCGGTGAACGCAGCACACGCTGTTTTTCTTCTATAGAAGCGGCAGGCTGTCCTGGTTGGCAGTAGGGGGACAATGATAAACGCAACACACACACAGTTTTGGATTGATGATAGAGATGACTCCTGCTGGTCAAGGGTTGGGTGGGTCAGGGTGCAGGGGACAGGAGGGAATGTGACACATACTGAGCTCCCTGTGGTGGATGTGACTGGATGCAGATCAGCAGGAGTAGCACCAAGGAAGAATCCTGACAGGAAACAGAGCAACACTGCCAGTAGAACACTTCTGCACTTCCTAGATCTATACTTGAATGTGTATGGTTGTGTGAATGAGTGAGTGTGTGTGTGTGTGTGTATGCGAGTGAGTGAGTGTGTGTCTGTGTGTATGTGTGAGTGAGTGTGAGTATGTTCTAACAGCTTCAGGCTCTTTTTCAGATGGGAATCTTGATGATTTAGCCTGTACAGATAAGTGTGCAGCTGCACTATCTGTATCACGTCAGTGTGTGAGTGTGTGTGTGTTATCTATAGGTAGGAAGCAGAGCTCCAGTCCATAAGAGAGGTGCCTCAAGTCAACACTCAGCACTACTGAACATCCCATCCATCTATCACACCCACACACGCACACACACACACACACCTCTCACCAAGTTCTATGTAAATGAATGACAACACTTTAACAAGAAGTGAATACGAACCATTTCCTGTCACAAATGTGCAGGTAAAGAGAGACTGTACTCTGACAACTTTGCTGGGCTGGCTTGGGTATTGACTGTGTGTGTGTGTGTGTGTGTGGATTAGCAGTGTTATCAGGGTACATTAGGGGTCCAGAGACCCGTGTGAACATCATACTGTCACTGTAGAGCTAAGCTAAGTCAGAATGGACCCCTTCAATAAGCAGCAACCCCTCCACTGTCACTGACACACTCACACCCGGTTAAACCCTCATCTGTTTAACAGCTACACACACACACACACACACACACACACACACATACACACACACAGATAAGGATGGACCAGACGCCGGATCAAATGAAATTGCACATAAATATAATAAAACAAGTGTGTGTGGAAAACCGCGCGGATTAAAAACACATTTTATTAAACAGATGGTAACAGAGGATTTCACTCCGCAAAATATGACAGGGTTCGGAAATGTGAAATGGGAGATGAGGAGGGAGGGAGAGAGGGAGGGAGGGAGGGAGGGATGGAGGGAGGGGGAGAGGGAGGGATGAAGGGAAGCATGGATGAAGGGATGGAGTGAGGGGACAGGGATGGATGTAGAAAGAAATAGTGGGAGGGAGAGAAAATGGAATGGAGGGAAGAGAAGGGATGAAGAGAGGGAGGAGGAGAGAAAGGGATGGGGAAAGGGTAGTAAGTGAGTGAGTGAGTGAGTGAGTGAGTGAGTGAGTGAGTGCGTGAGTGAGGTAGGGAGGAAGGGAGGGAGGGAGGGAGGGAGGGAGGGGTGAGGGTAGGTTAAAAAATGGCGGCTGCCGTCGTGGGGGTGAGCAGAGCAGCAAAGCTACGTCTTTAACCAGATACAGATTTGGAGAGAAAATTGGCTGTCGAAGAGGGTGCGGGATATGTCCTAATGATTCTAAGCCTGTACTATTCTATTTTGGAAAGCGGGCTGCGACAACGCGGAATGACGGAGAAGAGACAGCGCACCCACCGAGATCTCACGGAGAGAGGGCGACCGCACCAAGATGGAGGAGGAGAGAGAGAGGACGACAACACAGCACAGAGCACACACACCTTTTCAACACGCTTTTCCTTGCACTCCAAACACGTTCTCAGCCTCTCTTCCCTACTGGTGCCCCCACCGCTCTGCGCGATGCAAAGCATGTCTTAACACTGCGAAAGCAATCAGCCAAGATAATGTTTGAAGCAAATCTGAATTCACATTCGACACGATAAATCAGTTTTACCTCGAGATGTATAACCTCTCTGCTCTTCTTTCTGCGTTTCTCCCACTCTAACTTCGTCTTTCCCCTTCTTTCGATCTCTCGACTGTCTTGATACGCTAATCATCGTGTGTACTCTGAGAGAGAGATTTTATAGTTGAGATGGAGACGGCTCTCTGACGTATTGATCAGAGACGTTTCTCCCTCACTTGCATTTCTCTGTGTATTCACAGAGAGCAATGAATGAGCTGATGGCTGTAGACCGTTAGAGAGACTGAGTGAGACTAGATGTGCAGTGGGAGATGAGGTCTGTGTGTGTTGAGCATGGAGAGAGGAGGACGAGTATGGAGAGAGGAGTAGGTGGAGAGAGGAGAACTAGCGAGACATAATGGCAGGTGAGCTAAGATTGGATGAAAGGATAAAGAGGTGGACTGGGCGAGATAAAGAGAGGGAGAGTAGTGGAATAGGTGAGGAGTGGGCAAAGTGAGGACAGAAAAGGGGCGAGGAGTGGACAAGGTGAGGACAGAAAAGGGGTGAGGGAAAAAAGGGTGAGGACAGAAAAGGGGTGAGGAGTGGACAAGGTGAGGACAGAGAAGGGGTGAGGGAAAAAAGGGTGAGGATGGGTTGAGAATGAGAAGACCATGGGGAGAGGAGGGGGTGTGGAGAGGAAAGGGTGAGGATGGGAACGGGTGAGAAGGGAGAACCCTGTCAAGACAGACAGACAGACAGACAGACAGACAGACAGACAGACAGACAGACAGACAGTGTGTTTCTCCTCTGACGAGCATCCCTGCTCAGTAATCCCTTTCTGTAAACCTGCAATCCAATCACCATGGCCACACACACACGCGCGCACACACACACACACAAGACATACACATGCATGCTCAAAGCTTTTAGCAGGCCCATCTGTGTTAAGGCAATCTAGTTTATTACATATTGGGTGAATTTACAGTAACGAGCCGTTCCCCTGACAAATTAATCACTTTCTGAGCATTTGATGGCATAAATAAAACGTCAGTGCCAGAGGTGGAGCAGCGAAAAAGGCGGAGTGGCCCTTTAACTGGAGTGGCACAATATCATGAAATGTTAAATTGTACCTAATGTAATCTACAATTATTAGATGATAGCTGATGTACTTTGCAAAATAGAGTGATTTAGAATGCGTGTGCTATTTTGTTTGATTGTCTGCAATAAATGTTTGAGTGTCAGAGTGTGTATCTTTATGTGTAACGTTTTGGCTCCGTGTGTTAGGAAGTCCAAATCTATTTTACACAATCACTGGTCAGATCCTGGAGTAATGTTAAATTCTGTGTGTTTGTGTGGGGGGGGGCATGACACCATTATCTGTCAAGTAAGTATAACTTTAGTCGTAACCATAACAACCAGCGATGAATGCTCAGCCATAACTATGTCTAAAAGGACTTATAAGTTGTTTGTGTGTGTTAAGAGTTTTAGGCTTGTGTTTGTGTATGCTTTCTTTTATGTGTGTGTGCGTATTGTATGTATTGTGTGTATTGCGTGCCTGCTTGTGTGTGCGTATACACTCAGTGTCAGTAACAGCCAGTCATGGCGTGACTACCTAGCCCCTGGCAGACCCTGTGTCCCCTGTCAACAGTCTACTCTGTATGCCAGCAGCACACACACACACACACGCACACACACAATCAGCCCCCACAGCCAGTAGCGTGCTTGTCTGTGATTGGCTTAGAGCCGGAAAGTGTGCAGTATGCCAGTGGAGTCTAATTGGTTTGACCCAGACTAACCCGGTGAATCCTATTGGCCTAAGAGCACATGAGCCTCTGGTCACTGAAGAGAAAGGCTTTGGTGAAGCCACACCATATACACCCCAAAACATGAGCTGAAACACACACACCCACCGAAATATGGGCCAGTCCAGCGCTGTGGCCTATCATGAGCGACTTGACCAAAGCAAAACTGTGCTGCCCTGAGGGCTGGTTGGATATGGAAGTACCCAGACACACACACGCACGCAAGCACACACACACACACACACACACACACAGCCACACTTACATCAACTCCCACACACACTTAACAAACACAGCGATACACAGTGACATACATGCAAACACACACCAAGTTTCTAGAACTTTTCCATGTGGGCTCATGCTGAGGGTAACACGTGCATCAGCAAAGCTGTGGTGTCACATGAAATGAAACTTGGTTGAAAATCTCAAATAGAGATTTTGGGACAGGACACACCAGCATAGCAGAGTTTTACATGGCAACTGACGGATGAAAAAACTGAATATTCCTATCGGTCAAACGTGCTGACCAAACATAGCATTGACAACGCTTTACAGAGAGGTTAGGATGTGTGTTCGTGGATTCACTAAATATTTGAAAGAGAGGATGTACACACACACACACACACACTGTCTGCGGTGGGGTCAGTGTGAGCTGCTGGGGAGTCCCATCTGTGTGTGGTGCTGTGGTCGTGAGAAGCTCCGCCCAGCTAAAACCCACTGAGTTGTGATGGCACTAATGATCTTCATACATCTACATTTATATGCTAATCAGAAGCCCTCAAGCATTTAACACATTCCTCTGTACCTGGAGGACAGACCACGATCAGCCTCTTCCTAACACACACACACACACACACTCTCACACACACACACACACACACACACAAGTTAGAATTTATACAGCATACACATATTACAAAAAAAACGAACTCATACTTCAAACACCTATTATGCAAACACACACTTTCTAACCAAGTAGGGTTCGGGTGACACAAACACGCACAACGTACAAATACACACCTTCTATACTCTCGAATGCTGTCATAAACCCCTCATTCATTTACCAGTCTGTGTTATTCTCTATGGGATTTCTTGTTTTAAAATTGTATTTTAATTATTTTGTTTTCATTAGGAATATTCTGTAATTTTCTCATTCTTTCTTTTTGTATGCAACACCTCCGTTCCTCTATCTGCATTTCCCCCTCGCATCTCTCTCTCTCCACCCCTCCTCCCCCTCCTCTCCTCTCTCTTCATTTGTTCTGGCAGGTTGAATAATTCAGGCATCCGGCCGGCCGCCCCGGAGTGTCCTGGCAGGGCCTAGGAGGCCCCTGCGTGGCAGACGGACCCTCCACCTCCACCTCACTGCAGCAGGTAGACAGATGGCCCAACACACACACGCACACACGCACACACACACACACACCCACACACGTCCACGCACGCACACACACATGCACACATACAAACACACTGTCTCACATTTTCCCTCCCACTTCCCCCCTTTCCTCCCCTGCTCTTTCTCTACCTCACGTCACACAACTATTTTGCATCGTTCTGTCGTAAAAAAAATACTACTGGCCCAATGAAACTAAATAAGAAACTCATTTTGAAAGTAACGTTAAACAAAAAAAACAATTAGACTCAGCTGAGAAATAATAATGAGACCATTAATATGAAACTCATCAAATGAGCAACTAAGATTCAGGAACAATTTGACATGTTAATAATCAAATTCAATAAATAAATACCGAACGTTCACAAAACACACGCGTACGCACATCGCGCACACTGTGACCTTAAGTACAGGATCTCAACAAAGACAGATAAACGACACAATAAATTGGCTTTTGATGTGTCAGTGTGTGTGTGTGTGTGTGTGTTTCCTCTCTTACCTTGGGTTATAAAGTGCATGTGCGTCACGCATGTGAGTGGCGTCGAGGTCGTAACTCTGTGGCATTCTCCACGCACCACCACATTTGCCGTACTTATCTTCGCTATTTAGCTGGGTCTTGGATAAGTTCATTCTATAACAGAGAGGAGGGTGGGGGTGAGGAGGGGGGGGGCAGAGGAGGAGAGGACAGTCAGAGAGGGGCTGAGTCGGAGCTAGGGAGGACCTGGGCCCCACACCCACTGTCTAAATGTGCATCCTTCCTTCTCTCCTTGTGGCGTCTCTTCCCTTGCAGAAATCAGCAGTCTGACAACTATATAATTACAGAACAGCGTCCGCGTTCTTACCTCAAGGAAAAAGGAAGGTCAGAAGTAAGGACAGGTTTAAGGAAAGGAGAAAGGAATTAAGGGAGTAAAAAAGGAGAAAAAGAAGCAAGGACGTGAGATTGGAAGGAAGGAGGGAACACAATTTGCAAGGAAGAGACAAAGGAAGAAAGGAAGGAAGGACGGAAGTGGGGAGTGAAGGCAAGCTGCATCTCTCCGTAACTAAACGGGGCTGTAGAGTTCCAGTCAGGGAGGAGGCATGTGACGGGGACACTGAGACACACACACCTACAACTTGGCTATTAACGGCCCCGAGCTGGAGACACCGTTTACCGGCATCTCTGACAGACAGCCATGCACAGCGGAGGACCTTACGGTAAAGATTTAACAGGAGGCGACATTTTACCAGGTAGTGTTAACAGGGTTAGTGCGAAGGGGGGAGGAGGGACATGGGGGTGTCTGACACTAGATGAGGGCCGCCTGGACCGTTTAGAGACACACCGGTTTAACCGCTCTGTCGGCTGGGGAGGATGAAAGGGAAAGAAAACAGGGGGAGGGACAGTTAGCTGTCAATCAAATGTCGGGCCGTGCGTCAGGGGAGGAGCTGTTGCCGAGGTGATAAGGTCACCCTCGGCGGCAACGGAATCGGAGTTACCGCTTGAAATTCCGAGGAAACAGAGAGAGATGTACAGCGGAGTGAGGTGGACATCAGTGTGTGTGCGCGCGTGCGTGTGTGTGTGTGTGTACATACGTGCGTGCCTGTGTGTTTGTGTGTGTGTATGTGTGTAATGAAATTGCCAGGTGCCCTACATTTAAGGGAAGTCACCCAGGGAGCAGTCCTCTGACTGGCTGTATGAGAACACCTTTTCATTGTGGAGAGAAACGAAGGTTGTCTCTGAACACACCAGAGGAATGTAGGAAACTCCACTAAATTTAAACAAGGTTGTGGAACAGTTATAATTCTGTGAAGTCAAATACTGTCAAGGTATTAAGCAAACAGTTGTTTGTTAAATTACACAATAATGTTTTAACAACCATTTCAGAGCAAGGCTTGAATGTGGCAGCTTGATGTTAAGAGGCCCATTTTGCAATTGACTTGTTATTAATTTGGACTCTGATTTAAAACATATAGAATTGTGAATTGTAAATAAACCTATTGAAATTCCTGATTCTATAAAAACAGCTAATAATGGGATTTCTTCACAACGTACAAGTTCTACATGGTTAAACACTGGAAACGACACAATTCAAAAACGGTGAAATAAAAACCTCCAGCCGTGTCCACGTCATTTGAGGAGGATTGTGATCAGTTACCGGAGGTTTGTCTCAGGGGCATGTCTACTGAGAGGGTAAACACCCCTCGCTCAGCCGCTAGCTCATCTGCTCATGTTTACCACACAAACACACTCCAGGGACACAATGGGACTGTGTGTGTTCACATATGCCGTGTGCACGTGTGTGTATTGGTGTATTGTGTGTTCACCAAATGTGTGTACGGGCATTTACAGGTGCATTTGCGCATATGCAGGTGTACACACTGTCAGTGTGTGTGTGTGTGTGTGTGTGTACTGTAGGGACAGCACGCACCTCATCCTGCTCTGACACTAGAAGCTCCAGTTTAGGTGCCAAGTTGAGGCCAGTGAGGCTTAGCAGAGGGAGGGGAGGGGGGCTAGGGGACAGGGGGGACTGGGGGGACGGAGGGCTGGAGGGGGGTGCTGTGGGGGGCTAGAGGGGGCTAGGGGGTGTAACGCGCTGTGTTTAGTTACGGTCCGTCAGATAGAATAAATCGATCTGCTTCTGCCTCTGTTCCTCTCAGTCTGCGCTAGCCTGAGGCTAGGTCTACACGCATGCTACATGTAACGGAATACACAAGACTCCCGCTACATGCTATGAGATCCACCACCGATTGCATTGGTGGAAGTGCTAACCCACACCTGCAAAGACACGCTAGGAGATTATATAAAGACGCACCAGCGCTTTGATGAATCACGCTTTGTGGCTTTGTAATCGTGTACCGAATTTCACAAATGTGAGGTTTATGAAAATGTAAAGAACTATTTAGGGTAAAAGTGCAATTACTTTACGGTTGGGTGTTAGAGAGGGTTTTGCATATATATAGAGGGGTTTTAAATACAAGCGTTTCAAGACATCAAAAGCCAGTCTGCTGTGTTGTTGCCGTGTGCGGGCATGAACCTGATTCCAATTCTTTTTTACTATTTCAAATTAAATTACAAACAATAATTATTTTCTTTAAAATTAAATATTGATAAACTAATTGATATCACACATTCAATATTCCTAAATATTTGTGCACTCGTACACTCATTCACTTAAATAAATTCTGAGCAATTGAAACCACAAAATATATTAAAAAAGCATATTCATTCAAATCAATACTTTTACAAAACCTTGCCTATATGTTAAAAAAGAGTTTGACAACAAAAACAAACAAACCAATCTGACACCAAACCTAAACATTCTGTTTGTGTCCACTAAGTTAAGAGCAAAAATAATACAAGGAGAATTAGGACAATTTCCCCCTTTTAATTAGTATCCGACGTCAATCAAATGGCACAAGCGCTTGTGTAAAGATGTTTCTAAGCCAGATATATGGGGCGCTACATCCCTGTGAAGCCCTTAGCAGCCAAGGAGGAGACAGAGAGAGGAGAGCTATTCAGACCTGCGTCTGTGCTCTCTGGCCAACACACACACACACACACACACACACACACACACACACACACACACACACACAACAGCACACTGGCAATCCAGACCAGTAAACACAAATCAAGCATGATCAAAGCTTCATATAAACATCTAAAAAGTGCAAAAGTAAACTATAAAATGGTTTGGTTGCAGTGTAAAATGAGAACCAAATCATTGTTACTGACGGTGAACTGATCAGACTGGGAGAGGAGGACCAGGCCAGAGAAGCAGGCACACCAGGCAGATAGACCCAGACATACTGGGAAGACCAAGCAGTCCCAGGTAGACCCAGATAGACCCAGACAGACCCAGGCAGACCAGACAGACCAGGCATACCAGACAAACCAGGCAGACCCAGGCAGACCCAGGCAGACCCAGGCAGACCGAGACAGACCGAGACAGACCAGGCAGACCAGACAAACCAGGCAGACCCAGGCAGACCGAGGCAGACCGAGACAGACCGAGACAGACCAGGCAGACCAGACAAACCAGGCAGTCCCAGGCAGACCGAGGCAGACCCAGGCAGACCGAGGCAGACCAGACAACCCAGACAGAACCAGGCAGTCCCAGATCTGGGGAGGAGAGGCTGTGCTCCCTCTTCCCTGGGAGAGAATGAGACACAAGCCATGACGTTGTGACCCAAATGTGACCTGCACACTAAAGTTCAAATGGAGGAAAAAAGGAGGAGGAGAGAAGAGGGCAACAGATAGAGGAGATAGAGGAGAGGATTTGTGGAGTTGTGAGGAAAGGAGAAGAGAGGATAGAGGAGGAGAAGAGTGGATAGAGGAGGAGAAGAGTGGATAGGGAGAGGCGAGGTGAAGAGAGGAGGACAGCACTAACCTATAGGGTTCTACCTGAACCTATTTCACGCTCCTGTCAGAACGCATAAGAACGGCTGTTCACACACACATGCAAACGCCTGCGCACAGCTCTCTGCGTGTCCTGTGCGTGTGCGTGTTTGTGAGTGTCAGTGTCTTGTCGGTGCTCAGAGACTCACTCAAGTGTTGCTGCTCCATCTGTGAATGGAAGGACCATGACTGTGTGTGTGTGTGTGTGTGTGTGCGCGTGTGTGATGGTGGGGAGGTGATTGATGAGACAGGTGCCATTCTTCCTAATGCAAAGCCACAAGCCCTGAGGAGAGGAAATGCCACAACCACAGTTTTCCCCTCGTGACCTCCTCCTCCGCCGCCGTCGCTGCCACACACACCCCAGGTCATCCGACATGGCTGCAACTGCCCTGCCTAATTATCTCCCTGTTCTGGAGAGACAGGATCACCGACGCCACTGTATTAAGGTTGTTTTCCAAGAAGAACAGAACTTGGACTGTCAAAAAAACCCACAAAAAAAAACAAGCTGGGGTGTAAAAAATGCCATTTTAGTAAACGGCGACAGCGTCGCTGTCACGATCCATTTGCGTACGTATTTGTGCGTTTGCGTTTGCAAAGTACAACTCTTCTGGTTGGGGGGCAGGTGAGGTATTGGGAAAGCATGTGTGTGCGTTACCGTGCCTGACGGGAGCTGTTAGCGGGGCGCGCGGCAGATGGACTGAGTGTGTGCAAAGGTGAATGTGACAGCAGCGGAGGGGGAGGGGTTGAGGAGGGGGGCTTTAGGGGGTTAAGGGGGGACGGGGACGGAAGGGGGATCCCACTCCGTATCGGAACGTGAGTTGCTAAACCTCAAACAAGGGTGGTTGGGTGGCCACGGCAGCGAAGAAACGGTCCTATTAGTTAATGTTAAACAATAAAAAGAGCACACATGCACACGGTAAGGGCAAGATTAAAGACTGACATGAATGTATTCAGGTAGCTCTGCATATTGGAGGGGGGAATGATGAAGCAGAAGCAGAGGGGAACACGTCCAGTCTGAGCTGCATTGCGATCTGATTTGTCGCAGGAAAACACCATCTTTTTCTACTGGCTGGTCACCCTACGATGCACCCACTAGCAACAGTCAACCATATCACGAAAGCTGTTGAGCTTCAATGATGAGGCTGGAAAACGATCAAAAGAACAGAAACTCAGACAAGGATGGAGAAAAAGAGAGAGGGAAGGAAAGAAAGAGAGAGGGAAGGAGAGAAAGAGAAAGAAAGAGAAAAGGGCTCCTGTCCTCTCTCAGTCAAGCACACACATGAAATATGATGGGGTGATGAGAGGAGGAATATTTCACTGTCAGTCGGCACACGGCAAGGCCATTCATTTCTACTCCTCTATCTCTGTTGCTTCTTCTCTCTCTCTCTCTTTCTCTAGCCATCTCTTCCTGGCTCTCTCACTTGCTCTTCCCCTCTCTCTTTCTCCTGTAGGACAATGAGAATTTAATCATTCCATACAAGGACCGCTCACACACGTACTCTCCCTGGTATTAAAACAGACACACTCCCTCAGGACAGGAAAAAAAGAGAGAATGATAGAAAAAGAGATTATCAACTAAGATTATACGCAAACACACAAAGTTGAAAAACTGTTTTCACTAACTTGCTCCAAAACAAAATTGTCTCTAAAACATGAGGAACACATTGTGGTCCAGGAGAAATTCTGAAATTAGAGAGCAAAAGAGACAGAGAGGGAGGGAGGGAGGGCGGGAAAGAGAAAGAGAGAGAAGAAGAGGAGAGAATGACAGATGAGTGGAAGAAGAACGCAGGACAGGTGGAACGGAGGCGCTAAGAGAAAAAGAGAGAGAAGGAGCGAGACAGAAAGGAAAGGGAAGAATGCAGAGACGTGGAGACGGAGAGCGAGCGAGTGGAGAAGCTTTTCAGAGGAAGTGACCGTCTCTCTTCTCCTCCATCATCCTCTGCTCTGTGTCCCAGAACCTCCCCTGCCTCCACAACCATGCTTCTGTACTGGCTAATTGCAGCATGTAACACTGGAATGGTCCCATCAAGTGTGTGTGTGTGTGTGTGTGTTGCAGACGTTATGATTTCCTCCTACAAGCCAGAGTGTCCTGTCACACAGACTGATGGATTGAGCATAAATCAGAGAAATTGACAATCACATCATCAAGGCCTGTTCCCCATCTCTCTCATCCCGACAACGCTTTGTACACGCATTAGTGTGTGTGTGTGCGCGCAACATATCTATGTATGTGATTGCTTTTTATGGGTGCCTGCACGTAAATGTGCGTTTCCACAGAAGCACGGATTGCCCCACTTAAACAAAAGGAAACCCCTCTCCCACTTCTCCTTCCACACACACACACACTCTCTCTCACACACACACACACTCTCTCACACACGCGCGCGCGCGCGCTCACCTCCCCCTCTCTCGAGGGTGAATGGGCCCACTCAGGAGGGCTCTCTCTTTTAACCAGAGTTAATTACCCCTGGAATGCTTCACTCTTCACGTGAGAAGAGGCTGCGTGTGTGTGCGTGTGTGCGTGTGTGTGTGGCCGTGCAGGGACAATAGGAGAGCCATCAGACAGGCCGGGTGGCGCGGACAAACTGACGTGAAAAAACACACCGCTCGACACCTCGTCTCTGAGGGTCACCGGGACAGGGAGCTGAGTGACACACACACAGACATGGATGCACAGACACACACCTACACACGCACAAACACACACTAGTACACACGCAGACACACTCTAGCACACACACACACACAAGCACACTTAAAACACGCAGTCAAATCAGCACGGCACATATTGACATGGTTTGACAGATGAATTAAGTAAATGATTTTATAAGGAGATTAAAAGGAATTTAATTTACGCAATCTCCCTTTTCCCCCTGATCCCCCCTCGAGTGTTGTCCTCTCCTCCGCGCTCGGGAGAACGAGTGAGCGAGGAGCGAGTGAGCGAGGAGCGAGTGAGCGAGGAGCGAGTGGAGAGAGACAGAGAGAGAGAAAAAAACATAAAATCATCAACTTTTCTTCAAAGGAAAGCTGTCAGGAGAATCTGTTTGTTCCAGACTGTCATGATCAACCATTGAAAATATTTGGTTAAATCCATTACATGTCATCTAAGAATTCTAGTGAAGATGTGAAATGATTTCTCAAAATTAAAATGCATCACCATGTTAATATGAAAGGTTTTATATCAAAGTTTGAAATTCTCGTTACTGTTCATTTTTATGGAAAACATTTCGTATTTATATTCATTCCAAATTATTACTACAATACCAAAATAATCTGTTCATGATCACAGCTGATATCAATGTAAGAAAATTCATTTATTTACAAAGCAGATGTGTGAATTATTTTAGAAAGCAAACGAGTGGAAGAAAAAAAAACAACGATAAAAAATCTAACGTATGTTTTTTTGATTTAAAAGAATTTCTTGTACTCTGCACAGTAGTTTAAAACACCAACACGCACACACACCATGCAGGATTCAAATACATGCAGAGGGAGATTTCGAGGGAGATTCTTTCCTCTAACTAAAATCAAGTTTTATAAGTCTTTTGTGAATTGTTTTCTTAAACAGCGGACATTTTTGTATTTCCGATGCGTGATTAAGAATGACAAGCTGTTAGCTGGATGGAAGAAGAGCCTCTCCAACCAGGTCGCCTTAACTTGTCAACGCATTTTTCATCCCTTCACATTCACTCATCAGGATTTAACAGCTTACTAAAATACTGTTAACCATGTATCCAAAATATAAATTCATCCTTTAGCCACCGAAAACAGAGAATATAGCGAAGAGTGTAAAAATCAAAAAGCTCTGTTGTTTAAATCAGACTGACAGAAGCTTCCGGATCTTCTGGTTCCCCTGAGTCACACCACTAATAACTAACAACAAACAACTGCAAATATTCATAAATTAACAAACACACCAACTGTGAGTCCAGGAAAAAAACAAAACAATTATACACCGTTAATGATATGCAAATTAAATATATGCTCGGTATGAAGGGGAAAACAATTATGATAATAACTAATGAGCTGTTTGTTAATATTATTATTATTATTATTATCGTTATACCTAATATATCAATTAGTTTCCTGGTCGTCAATCTCTATTCTAGGGACGCAAGGTGAGGATGCGCGTAATTACTATAACCAAGCTTCTGCAGTGATGGACGAATGGATGAAGTGATGGAGAGACGGAGAGATGAAGGGATGGACGGATGCGATCTCTAAGCCCAGTACATTCATACATGGACAGGATATCCATGCGTATATATGTACACGTAGAAAAAGCTTACAGACAAAACCTGGTTATCTCCAGCTTTCAACAAATGACCCTTTCCAGAAGTGTCTCCTTATGTGAACCATTCACACTCTCACACCATCCAAACGGGATCATTTCAAATATCCCCCAAAATGCATTGAAATGGACAAAAACATGATTCATTAGAAAATAACAAGGATTGCAATATTTTGGGGGACAATTCCAAAATTGTTATTAGAACATACAGCTGATACTTTGGAGTCACATACACACACCTGCACCGGAATGTCCAGCAGTATACTCTCTGTCTCTCTCTGTCTCTCTCTCTCTGTCTCTCTCTCTCTCACACACACACACACACACGCAGCACACGTCGGACGCCTGTGACCAGACTGTGTGGTCAGGGTCTTCACAAGTTAGCCCTATTCTGTGTGATTTTAAATGGGTGTAGATTAGCCATGCATGCTAGTTGTTGGTTTAAATAATTCTACACATGTTGAGATGAATACAGTTGCCAGTGTTCCGTTATGTGGTTAAAACCCCGAGTGAAGTAGGTCTGAGACTAGGAAGGAGAGCAGCGATCTACTCTCTCTCTCTCACTCGCAGTCCAGGCCATAGGTTAACTCTACCTGTGCTACTCCATTCTTTCCACACACACACACACACACACACACACACACACACACACACACACACACACACACACACATACACACACACAAACATACACACACATGCACACACACGCACATCCAGACACAAAGTTGTTCAATGTACATCCTTTTTCAACATATTTGATTTCCTAAGAGGGAAGCTGGAAGCGTGCGTTTAATTCACTTCATGAGACAATCCTTTGATATCGTATTCTATCGAATCTAAATAGTACATAAAACACACAAGTACATCAAATAAATAACCCTATGTTTACCGGATCTTTTTTTTTAGGACCCTGGTTTCTCCTGTTCTATCTTGCATGTGGTTCTACTTGCAGAAGGTGTGTTTTCACTGTATGACTGACACTCTCTCTGCATGATTGGATATTTACATAAAACCCTGCTCAGTCACAACACACAAACACACACACACACACACTGCACCTACACATCTCCTGTCTGTGTGCTACCAGCCAGTTAATCTGCATTTTTAACGCTGTCCTTAACACAAGTGGGAAAGAGCAGAGCGTTGGCTAAAGGAGCAGTGTGCATGTGTGCGTGTGTGTGTGTGTGTGTGCGTGTGTGCGTGTGTGTGTGTGTGAGTGTCGGAGCCGCGTGTTCTCCAGCCGGTGCTCTGTAAAGCTTCGGCCGGGCCACATGCTGAGCTGTCTGTCTGAAATTCAACCTCTCCTGGCATTTAGGAGCGCTTTCTCCCCCTCCTCCTCCTCCTGCTCTCCTCTCCTCCACCCCGCTCTGCTCTGCTCTGCTCTGCTCTGCTCTGCTCTGCCCTGCTCCATGCGCCTGCACGCTCTTTTCCCTGCCTGCTCCGTTCTCTCCCCCTCTCCCGTCAGATGCATGGACCGCTCAAACACTCACTCCAGTACAGCCCTGACACCGGAGACAAAACAACAGATTTGAAACGCACACACACTTTTCTGTTAAGTGGTGTGGAAGCCACCGCTCTCCGTGGTGGGACAGGCATGCAAGAGTGTGTGTGAGCGTGTGCGTGAGTATGTGTTCTACCTAGGTGGCTAACTCTCATGCTGCGCTGGTCTTTCCACCGCAGCCAAGCACCGGCGGATGGACACCCCCGCGCACGCACACACACACACACGCTCGCAGACACACACACACACACACGCTCGCAGACACACACACACACACACTGCCTGTCAGCTGAAACAACCTTGACATGCCAGCGACCACCTCTGCAACATACCGCCACAGAAAACGACACGTGCAAACACACACATACGCACGGTCTACTCTGGCAAACATGGACATAAAAAAAACACACGCGCACAAACAGTGATAGACATTTAGGACAGCAAGCAGAGAAACAGAGTAAATAGTAGAAAACAGAGAATGTACCTACTCTTGTTCAGAGTGTAGGGAGAAACACTCAGACAGCGAAAGTTCTACTGCATCCATCAGCACACTGACACCATCCTGCGAGCACACATCCACTATAAATCAAAGTTTTTTCCCTCTCTCTCTTTCTTTCTCGCTTTCCTTCTCCTTCTCTCCTGTCCTCCTCTCTCTCTCTCTCTCTCTCCCTTTCTCTCTCTCTCTCTCTTTCTGTCTGTGTCTCCGGTTCTGAGTGAAGACTGCTATATCACCAGAGTGTTACTGTCTCTCCCACTGACAAGCCTACAGCACTGCCAGTTGGGACCCAAAGCTGTGGCACTCCACTAATCAAGGACTTAAAGCCACGATTGGAGCTCATGAATATAAAGCAGGACATTGCATATGGAGTCCCTCTGGTCCTATCTGGTATGCCATTGGTGGACAAGAGGCCAATAGAAAGGCTGATGGGTTTGGTCTGCACACGGAGAGAGAGAGAGAGAGGGAGAGGGAGGGGTTGAGAGAAAGGAACGGAGCAGGTGGAGAGGGAGGGCACAGACAAAGAGGGGGAGAGAGAGAGTGGGAGGAGCGGAGGAATAACGAGAGTGAGTGAGTGGTGAAGAGAAAGAGAGAGATGGAGAGGTGAGGCAGGATTTAAAGAACCAGCGCATTCTTTCTCTGTTGCCGGTCACTATATCTCTACCCACCTTTCCATCTTTCTGTCTCTTTCTTTCTCTTGCTTTCACTCTCGCTCTACGTCTCTCTCCCACTATCCCTGCTCTCTCTCTCTCTCTCTCTCTCTCTCTCTCTCTCTCTCTCTCTCTCTCTCTCTCTCTCTCTCTCTCATAACAGTAGTTATCAGAGGAGTCTGGTCCAGAGTTAAAAGCCTCTTAGCCTGATACCAGACATTGTGAATGAAGAAC
The DNA here is from genome assembly GCA_036571765.1 of Plecoglossus altivelis. Lineage (NCBI taxonomy): Eukaryota > Metazoa > Chordata > Actinopteri > Osmeriformes > Plecoglossidae > Plecoglossus > Plecoglossus altivelis. The sequence continues at coordinate 5,865,098 of BROE01000010.1, read as the reverse complement.
TGTGATGCAAACACAGCATTCCTTCTGTCCGTCAACCTCTCTCTTTCTTTCCGTCTCTCTTCCTCTTTAACTCCTTCTCTACCTGTCTCTTTCTCCATCCCTTTCTTCGCCTCTCAACATTTATCCAACCCATCTTGAACTTCTAATTCAATTGTATATCATTGCCATATTTTATCTTCAAGTTTATAGCTTGATTTGTATATAAAAAATGACAGTCTGTGCGCCAAAAGCAGCCATCATCCACTCTACATTTTGTGTGTAAGTGAGAGACAAGGAAAGGTGTTTTAGTTGTCTTGCACAACCGTTAGAACGTTACAACTTACCAACACAAGAAAAGCCTGGAATCCACAGTCACAGACCTACTTCTCCAGCCACACACTGGCTTCTGGCATTAGCAGCGGGAAGATTTCAGGAGATATTTGGGAATGATATTAGGACTGATGGTTGCCATGCTTGTTGCAGTGCTTCCCCCATGCTCCAGTGGTGTCGGAGGAGGTTTTCCTTGTCCCATGCTCCCCTTCACCCCCCCCCCCCCCCCCCGCCCCCAATGGGAGCAGCGCTCCGCACGGTGCTATTCCCTCTGCAGGGAACGTTCCGGAGCCAGCCCGCTCCGCTAACTATTGTGTCTCACACGGTCTCTCTGTCTCCATGCTCTCACACACCAGGGGCTTCAAACCCATTACAGTCGTCCTCATCTCTCTCCATTTCTTTCTCTTTTTCTCTCTTTGTGCTTTAAAAAAAATAAAAAACCCCCATCTAGATTTCCCTTTTCGGCTCATTCTCATTCCCTCGTTTCCCATTTCTCTCTCTCTTCCACTCTCTCTTCCTCTCTCTCTCTCTCTATCTCTCTTCCTTTCTCTCTCTCTCTCTTCCTCTCTCTCTCTTGCTCTCTCTCTCTTTCTCCGTTCGCTCTCACACACCACAAGGAGGCCATGCAGAAAGAAGAGATGGAGAGCGTGGTGGGTCGGAGGTGTAGAAGCAAAAGAGGCTCAGATGAAAGAGGGGAAGCTGTCTGATGATGAGGTTTAGAGGAACGTAGATAAAGAAAAAATACCCCGTAAGCAATCTGGTGGTGTCCCTAGCCTTGAAGTGTGCATGTGTGTCACTGTCAATAAGCAAGGAAAAACACAGGCACCAACACAAACAAAGTGTTAAAAACGTATTTCCATGTGGTTATTCATCATTGTAATATGTGTCATAGACGTGAGTAAATGACACAAAATTGATTTGACCGCATAATCAATTTAGGGTGAAATCAACATCCCCATTGGCTCAGTCTCTTAATTGATCATGTGTAACCAGGGCAACGTCAGCCAGTGAAGTCCAAGGCGTTGGCTGGCTGTTCCTCCATCTTTGTTTTAATTAAAACACTATCATTGGTGGAAATCATTAGACGGCTTGGAGTTACTAGCTCTAGGTGGTGTCATTGATGCTACACACATAAGCACACATGCACACTTTCTGACTCACACACACATACCTTTGTTATGATATATCCACTGCTCTATGTGCATTGACAAAGATGAGTTGGAATCAATGCAGCCTTCACAGGACAGTAAACAAATACTTTAGCAAAGAGGCATGGCCCTCTCTCCTCCTTTTATCCTCCCTCTCTTCCTCTCTCCCCCTTCTATCCTCCCTGTTTTCCTCTCTCCTCCTTCTATCCTCCCTCTTTTCCTCACTCCTCCTTCTCTCCTCCCTCTCTTCCTCTCTCCTCCTTATATCCTCCCTCTCTTCCACTCTCCCCCTTCTATCCTTCCTCTCTTCCTCTCTCCTTCTCTCCTTCCTCTCTTCCTCTCTCCTCCTTCTATCCTCCCTCTCTTCCTCTCTCCTCCTTCTATCATTCCTCTCTTCCTCTCTCCACCATCCCTCCTCCCTCTCTCCATCCTTGGTTTTTATCCCAGAGAAAACTTGTGTGAAGACCTAAAACCAAAAGATACACAAACTGTATGTAAGATGCTCTTTTCAGTGTGTGTGTTTTGAGTACATGTGTATCTTTGTGTGTGCAACGTTTCTTAGAGTGTGTGAGATATGGTTTTAGGGCAATGAATTTCAGACCCTGTCCCTAAACATTGCTTCCATCTGTTCCCATACACACACACAACCCGCACGCAAGTCATTAGATCGCTGCCGATGATCAAAACTGATTAACAATAGAAGATTCTAAGGAAAAGATGGACACATTCTCATCCTCCATAACAGTGTTGTCCTAGCTGAAGGTCCAAGCAGAAACAACAACAGTTTTCCGTAAAACTGGATAACCACTTCTACCACCACTTCAAACGTCACAGGAAACAGACAACAGAGATTTCAATTTCAGTCACTGTGCAGAAGTTCCGTCTTCATAATTTATTCATCAAAATTGAGTGTTTTTGCATGTGTGTGTGTGTGTGTGTGTGTGTGTGTGTGTGTGTGTGTAATTCTTTCTACGTGTGTGCTTCTAAAAAGCTATACATTCAATTTCTAGAGTAGCAAAACATTTGATGGAAAAAAAGGAAAGGTAAGAAAAAGGTTTTCAAAGTGTTGTGTCGAGTGCGTGTGTGTGTCGCATTGTGAGGGAGTGTGTGTCATGATGTGAGTGTGTGTGTGTCCGGGGCCATTTGAAATGGATTTTAATTGGTGCCTCTGTAATGTAAATTGAGAGGAAACATGTTAGCGATGCAGTGCTGGGGTTCCACTTCAGACAGAGGTATCTGTGTTCTGGCTACTCCCTCAGGACACACACACACACACACACTCATGGCCACACAGAGATGTAGTACAAAACAGCCAAAGGTAGACCAAAATACCTCCAAAAAACTAACAAAACAAAGAGCACAGAAATGGCATCTCTCCTGTTCTCTGTGTCTTGTGTCTCCCGTTCCATCCCCCTCCCCAGCTCTCTGCCCCCTACCCCCCCCGTGTGTCTATGAATGGGTTGGAAGTTGTGTTGGTGGTGTCCGGGGCCCATTTGGGACAATGGATTTTTAAATTGGTGGCCTCTTGGGTAAATGTTAAACAAGATTGAGAGGAAACATGTTAGCGAATGCAGTGGGGCTGGGGGTCCCCAACTTCAGACAGAGGTCATCGTGTGTTCCTGGGCTACTCCCTCAGGAACCCACACACACACACACACACTTCATGGCCCCACACCAGAGATGTTAGTAAAAACAGCCAAAGGTAGACCAATACCCTGCCAAAAATACTAACAAAACAAAGAGAACAGAAATGGCATCTCTCCTGTTCTCTGTGTCCTTGTGTCTTCCCCGTTCCATCCCCCTCCCCAGCTCTCTGCCCCCCACCCCCCCCCCCCCTCCCGCCCCCCCCCTCCCGCCCCCCTCGCGCCCTCTCTATTGATCTCACTGGTCTCCCTGCCTGACAGGGAGCTCTGTAGGTGACATGGCACTGTCTGGTGCTAAGTTGGACTGTGCTGAGGTGTGTTTTGGTTGTGTGTTGTGTTTTGAACTGAAGTAAGAGCAGGAGAGAGGGACACATAGGAGCACACGTGTGTGTGCGCGTGTGTGCGTGTGTGCGTGTGTGTGTGTGTGACAGAGACACACAAGGGCAGAGAAGCAGACAGAGCGTGAGGGAGAGACATTCTCAGGGAGAAGAGAAAGAGAAGTGAGACTGAATGAGAGAGAGAGAGGGAGAGACGGAGGGAGAGAGAGACAGAGAGAGCGAGACAGAGAGAAAGAGAAAGAGAGAAAGGGGGAGAGAGAGAGACAGAGAGAGGGAGAGACAGAGAGAGGGAGAGAGGGAGAGAGAGGGAGAGAGACATAGAGTGAGAGAGAGAGAGCGAGAGAGAGAGAAAAAGAGAGAGAGAGAGAGAGAGAGGGAGAGAGAGGGAGAGAGAGAGCACATGCATGGTGAAGTGCTGTATTGTACTGTTTCTATTGTAGGGATTGTTGGTCCTCTCAGTGGTAAACCTAGATTGTATAGGAAGTCACTGGGGCAGCTATTGTCTGACTGTGAGAATGAGCGTGTGTGTGTTTGTGTGACGTTACTACGTGCTACGTGTGTTAACAGTTTCCTTTTTCAACTGAATTCCCATCTTCATCTGCTCTGTTTACTGTACAGTAATTCCTGCTTTGTCTGTGTTCTGTGGATGTATGCTTGTGAGAGAAAGAGAGAGAGAGAGGGAGAGAGAGAGGGAGAGAGAGAGGGAGAGAGAGTGTGTGTGAAATGTTAAAGATGATGATGACCCTGTGGTCTCAGACTGTTGACATCCGTAGAGGAATTATCAGGCCTGGGCCGAGCGAGCATCAATCACAGCAGTCAATAGGAGAGGGCAAGTTCATTCAGGTCAGCCCTGCCGTCTGCCTGAGCGTGTGTGTATGTGTTTGCGTGTGTGTGTTCATATACATGTGTGTGTGTGTCTGCAGGGCCATGGCGGAGCCCTTTAAAATCAACTTGTCAAACGGAGCTGTAATGAATTCAATAGGCTGGTCACTTTACCAGCTGGTCTCAGGTCAGCCTTCAGGAGGAACGTGTCAACCACTTATAGAGGGAGCTGTGTATGTGTGTGTCAAAGGCAGGCAAGCAGGCAGACAGGCAAGCAGACAGACAGGCAGGCAGGCAAGGATGCAGACAGATAGACAAACAGGAAGACAGGCAGACAGACAGTCCCAGCTTTTAGGCTCGATGACAGCTGGAGCCTGCAGTTCACCACTGGGCAACAGAGGGCGCTGTAATCTCTGGCCAGTCAGAGTATAGTCAGAGCGGAGAGAGCGAGAGAGAGACGTAAACAGGGACGTAGTCTGGAGTTAACGGAGGGAAATTTGGATCATAATGTCATTGCTGTTATCAATGAGATGCTGGACAGTTTCTGCACTTGGAACAAGGAAACAAGCAAGTGCACTAATTTCCAAACACACATGCACTCTCAGAGTCCCAAACACACACACACTCTCAGAGTCCCAAACACACACACACACTCAGAGTCCCAAACACACACACTCTCAGAGTCCCAAACACACATGCACTCTCAGAGTCCCAAACACACACACACTCTCAGAGTCCCAAACACACACACACTCTCAGAGTCCCAAACACACACACACTCAGAGTCCCAAACATACACACACTCTCAGAGTCCCAAACACATACACACTCAGAGTCCCAAACACACACACACTCAGAGTCCCAAACACACACACACTAAGAGTCCAAGTGCCACGTGAAGGAGAGGCTGTTTTTGTAAGTTTGCACGTTTGTGTGATTTTGTGTTCTTAAACGTGTGTGCGTGTGTGTGCGCGTGTGCGTGTGTGTGTGCACGTGTGACCGAGGGTGTAAAACATCTAATGGCCTATGAGCAGTCAGAGCCGCCACTTGAAGGAAGGGGCCAATTTCAAAGCCCTCCTGCCTAGACCTGCTCTAACAACCTCTCTCCTGGACTCAAGGGACACACTCACATCTGTGTGGGTGTGTTACTACCAGAGACAGTGTGTTTGTGTTTGTGTGCGTGTGTTTGTGTGTGGTTGTGTCCCTGCATGGCAGAGAGGAAGTGTTCAGGAGGAGAAATGACAGGCTGTGTGATCACATATTATTAGAAATATCTTTTGGCCAGAGTTGTTTTCTTGTTTACAGTGTAGGTAATAACTAGACTTGAAACTGGCTTCTAACATAACCGCGCATGTGTGTGTGTGTGTGTGTGTGCGAGTGTGCGAGTGTGTGTGCATTCAAGAAAAGTATATAGTCAAAGATGTATTGACATGGGGAAATCAGTGTTTCAACAGCAGAAGTGACTGAGTAGTAGGTGAGAGAAGTCACAAAATTTTTCGGATAAATATGTAAACTTACATAAAACAGTAATGGTAAATATACAGTATATTAAAACGGTACTCTTGATTTGAAATGAAGTGACATATCCCCTTCGAAGTCTTTAGGACTGCAATCTCTGGTCCATTACTCCACAAACACAAACGCACGCACGCAGCAGTTAATGAGTGATGTGTGAGATGTGGTAGGACCCAGAGCAACCTTTCAGGCATGTATTTGCTAAAGGTTTTGTCTGAAAAGGAAAGAGACCTTTCCAGTCCTTATCTGCTATTAAAACTTCACAGACCTGATATCAGCAATATACTGGAGACTCTCTCTCCCCCCTCTCTCTCTTCTCTCTCTCCCCCTTTTCTCTCTTCTCTCTCTGACTCCCCCCTCTCTCTGTTGTTTCCAACATTAGGGGAAATCCATGTTTAAAAACTGCGTGTGTTGTGCTTACCACAGCATGTGCGAGTGGCTACGAGAGAGTGTGTGTGAGAGAGAAATTGTGCGTATGGGTGTGAGTGAGATGGTGAGGGAGAAAGTTGCATGAAATATCTGTGTGCAAAGCAGTGTGTGTGTGAGACAGGGAAACTCTGTGTGGTGTATGTGTGAGTGTTAGCTCTGGGAAGAGGAGGGTCATCAGGGGGGTTTGAGGCCCAGGCTGTGGCTGCAGCTGCTGGGAAAAGCTGCCTGGTTTTAGGGGGCTCTCTGGAGCCTGTCACCACTCTATGTGTCCTCTGAAGAAGGGCTACACCACACACACACACACACACACTCACACACACACACACACACTCACACACACACTCACACACACAGACTTATTTGAAAAAGTTGAGCGTGTGCGATGTGTTTGTTTTCTACAGAACACAGTGGCATGTGACAGAAGTCCAGGGAATGTGCTGCTACACCACATGGTTAGGTTAGAAAGGATTCTCACCAAGTAGGACAGGTGTGTGTGTATGTGTGAGAAAAGGTGTGTGTCTGTGCATGTGTGCACACGCTTGGGCGTGTGTGTATGTGTGTTGGAGCGAGTCTCATGTGGTAAAGGTGACCCGAGGCTTGACAAAAGGGGGACGCTGGCCGTTCATAACCTTTCCCTGGGTTTAGTTTCAGGAAACCAAACCTGTGATTGAGTGTGTGTGTTATCCAAGAGTCTTAGCACATGGGAGAGCTCCCACTGCCTGGCATGGGACTCATGCTGCACATTCACTGGAGCCCAAATGGGAGGCTTGTCTACTGATGACGGGATTGGAAATATGTCTGCCTGTACCTGTTACATCACCAGCCTTAGCAACACACACACACACATGCACACACACACACACACACACACACACACACACACACACACACATGCACACACACACACACTGGGAGTCAGTGATGGCTACTCAGCTGTCACTGGTCAGAGAGAGAGGGTGGGTCTGACTGTCGGAACGTGACCTCATCAAAAGTGGACAGGACAAGGAAGGCCTTTGGGCGAGACAGTGGGTTGCTCCTGCCGACCTCATCAAAAAAGGACAGACAGGATAGTAAAGGCAGATGTGTGTGTGTGTGCAAGTGTATATATTGTACACGTGTGTATGTGTGTGTGCTCGTCCTAACACATGGATAAGCAGCTCCCAAACCTCTCTGTATCATCATGGAACAGCTTCATGAGGAGACAGTATCTCAATAGCATCCAATGCATTTCGAGGCATGAGGCATTTCGAGAGCACTGAAAGTTGTCTCTTGCTCAAAGTGTGTGTGTGTATGTGTGTGTGTGTGTGGGGGGGGGGGTGGCCTAGTTTAGTGAGGGAAGATCACAGCTAGACAGGCACAATGTGCTTATCTACTGGACTAGCAGGAGCTCTCAACAAACCCTCCTGTGCACCCCCAAGTGTGTGTCTGCATGTGCATAACGGTGTGTTTCGGAATGTTGTGTGCATGCTGTTTACTTGGATGAGAGTACGTGTGTATGCGTATATGTGTAGCACACACAGGCACACACACTCATGTCCGCTCACACGTCAAGTTACAGAAAGATCTTGGAGGGCAGAACTCGATCAGAAGAACAAAAAGGCGAAAGGCCGTTATGTTTCGGAACCTTCTGGAACATTCCAGAATGTTTTCACAACAGAAGCTCTTCCAGAGAGAAGCAGACATATGGAGCCTCACACCTGTTTATTTAGAGATCACTGGAACGCAAAACTATTTTGAATTAAAATGTAGTCCCACTGGTAATGGATAAAAATAAAAAAAAGATTAAAAGTGTGTTTCATGGCCGTACATTTTAATCTGTGTTTAAAAGTATTGGGTAACATATGTATCGAGCTGGAATCAGTCTTACATAGTCTCGTGTGTTTCAGGTGTGGTGTTTTTCTTACAAGTGTTTCAATGACGACAATCTGTTTTGAGTCAAAGTTGTCCAAAGACAAGGTAGACTTTTGCATGCAATCCACACAACAATGTGTTTACATTAACAGTATGAGGTTGTAAACATCTTCCATCTGTCTGATAAGCCACAAACACTACCACATAAACACTACCACACAAATACTACCACACAAACGCCACCACACAAACACTACCACACAAACACTGCCGCACAAATACTACCACACAAATACTACCACACAAACACTACCGCACAAACACGACTGCACAAACACTACCACACAAACACTACCGCATAAACACGACTGCACAAACACTACCGCACAATCACTACCACACAAACACTACCGCATAAACACGACTGCACAAACACTGCCATGTTTGAGATATGAGATCCGTAGAAACTCAACATTGCACTTCTTCATCTTTATTACAAAACAAAAATTATTCTAATAATTACAAAGTCTGTAAAAAGAGATAGGAAGAGAAAAATAGGCACAGCCAGTAAAGCGAGAGAGGGGCAGGGAGAGAGAAGAGTACAGAGAGGGAGGGCGAAGGAGAGAGGAGTGACAGAGAGAGAGAGTACAGTATTAAAGAACCTACAGCGGAGAGTGTTTCAAGGACAACAGAATATTAAGCATGTCCAGTACATTAAATGAAGGAATGAATGGGTTTGGCAGCTTCCTGGTGTGTGTGTGTGTGTGTGTGTGCGTGTGTGTGTGAGTGCGTGTGTGTGTGTGTGTGTATGTTTGTGTGTGTGCGTGTGTGTTTATGTCTGCATGAGTGTGTTTCAGTTGGGGCAGGTATTTCTGTTTGCTCCTTTTGTTTCCTTTGCAGAACACGTCCATTGCAATGATACAGTCCACAGCTGCACCTACAGCACAGGTTTGCCTGTGCTGCCTGTGTGCTGCACAGTTTCCCCCTCCAGAATAAAGGTAGCATCTACAGTGCCTCTAATATTCCTCAACCTGCTAACTCAGAAACAAGAGGCTCCAGTTTGACATGCGCACTTTACATCAGGTAACTGATATACGGTGGCAGTTTGCCTTCAGCTGTTATCCTTCAAACGACAAGCAGGCTGTTCTGAGTGAGTCTGGTGGACAGTGAATAGACTGTATGCTAAGATTTGCCAGGAAAAGATTTGATTGTAAAAGAAGAAGCAGCAACCAGAAGATGTAAATCTTCCGAGGGTAGAACCTCCACTATACAGGCACAAGCCACAGTCATCTGCCTCGCGGACGCACAATCATAAAACAGAAAACCCTCCGATTAATCTGTGTGTGTGTCTAATGATGTGTGTGAGTGATCACTTAAAGGACAGCGAGCGTGTGTGTGTGTTTAAGTGTGTGTGTGTGTGTGTGAGTGTGCACCCGTACCCATGTTGAGTGTGTTTAATGGTGTGTGTGGGAATAATCACTTAAACGTAGGTCACACTCTGTCTGGGGGGTCTCTGGCAGTGAGCGGGGGGGCATCTTACTATTGTGATGTCACTGGCATGGTCGCATTAAAGATGAAGGTGGGGGAAGGAGAGAGAGAGGTAGGGAGGGAGACAGAGAGGTAGGGAGGGAGACAGAGAGGTAGAGAGGGAGACAGAGAGGTGGGGGGGAGAAAGAGAGGAAAAAAGAGTGAAAGACTGGACAATAAGGGAGGGACGATTTGAATAAAGAGGGAGAAATAGGTAGCGAAAGAGAAGGAGAGAGCAGAGAGAAAGAGGGGGAGAGAGTGATAGACAGGAGAGAGACACAGAGAGACCAAATCTAATGTTTCACAATAACACAGCTACACAATCCGTCTGTAGGACTGCTGTGAATTTATAGTTGGCCCAATGATTGCTTCCCAGGCCATGATGGCAGTAAATTGCACGGCCATTTGGTAAATGTGGGCAGTTAGAAGTATACAAGTAATTATTTCCTCAGTTGCTGATTGGGACATAATTCCAACATGGCCCCCAGAAAATGACAGCATTCCGAAACAACTCCGTTTTAATTTCCCAGCTTTGGTAATGAGAGCCGGGGGAGCAGGAGGTGTTTATGTGTTCCCTCCAATGGGGCAAAAATAATTAAACTGTCAAAAGAAAATAAATATGCACAAACAGACCATCATCTTTTTTCGAGCAACGCAGCACCTTGTCCAGCAAGAGTCTGTGGGTTTCCTTTTTTTTGGGTGCGGAAAAACAAAAGCAACGACAGAGTGTTTCACAGAGGGCAGGAAGCCACTGGGAAAGTGGTTTTTCCTTCTGAAATGATATTCAAAGCCTTGAAATAAAAACAGCGCAATGACCACTTGTGACGCCCACCATCACGATTCCTCTGTTCTCTCTTTAACCTACATGATCTATGTTCTATCTCGAAGGTTCTAGGTGTCAGTACGTACGTTCAACATTTATTCTACATCCAGGATTGTCTTTTTGAACGCTCTGGTGCACCTCCTTTCAACTCCACTCTTCCATCCTTTTTCCATCCCTCAACTCTCCCTCCATCTTCTTCTTTCGTCCCACCTCTCCCTGTCTGTTAATCCCGGACCTTCATCGCTGGTGTTAATCCCTGTGGATTAGCAGGGTCCGTGGCATGGAAGGCCTGGCCAGCTCGTTAGACTCAGATTAGATGGATTCCGGATTCCCCTCAAAGCCAGGCTGCTTAATCTGAGGATCCAGATTACTGGACTACAGATGACAGCAGACAGCGTGAGGGGACAGGCTGTCTGTGGGACGGTGGGGTGACAGTGGACAGTGTGTGGGTGCGTGGTTGGGGACTGTGTGTTGGTGGAAGCGTGAGGGGAGAGAGACAGAGACAGATGAAAATGTGTATGTGTGTGTGAGTGTGTGGGAATGCAAGAAAGAGAGAAAGTGTGTACATGTCAGAGAGAGAGAGAGAGAGAGAGAAAGGGAGCTTGTGTGTGTGTGTGTGTGTGTGTGCCTGTAAGGGAGTGTGTGCGTGTGTGCGAGAGAGAGAGAGAGAGAGAGAGAGTGATAGGCCTGGTTAATAGAGATGCATTAGAGAACCAGTCGGACACCAGGAGCCACAATTACATTCTGTTAGAGAGGCACATTGAATCTAAACACACACAATTACACTGTGTTATTGGTGTGGCCCGACTCCACTCCGAGCCAGAGCGTAGAGTCAGAGAGACAGCACAGGCCCTTTGTAGACCCTGCGTCTAATACAACCCCCCACGCACAGCCCCAAATGAAGACAACAAATAGAACTGTTCACTAAGTGGTCTCCACCAAATGCATGAGTTTCTGCACCCCATTGAAAATCCCTTGCTTTTATTTTCCCTCTCTTCCTCTCTCCCTCCCCCCCCCCCCCCATCTTTGTTTCCCTTTGAGTGTGATGCAATGAAACGCTTCTCTGGGTTTAAGATATACGGTCAGAAACTGATCAAAAGAGCAATGGATTATTGTTTGACATATTAATCTGGAGTGCCTAGCAGTCATCAACAGGAATGTGCTGTGTTGAACATACTAAAAGTATCGTGTAAAATTAGATGACAAAATAATCCTTTGTTTGACTCAACCTGTAAGCCCAGACACATCAGCGGGCACACTGAGGGAATGATAAGAATCTATCTCATATCCTTCTTCCCTTTCTCTTCTCCCGTCTTCCCTCTCTCTTTCTCTCTCCCTCTCTCTTTCTCTGGGAATTCTCAGGGTTCAGGGTTAATTGTTAAATTCAGACCTTTGCTCAGAAATTCAGTGCTTTACACTATACAACACAGACACAAAACCACACACACGGGCATGCACATAGACCGCATTCATCAGGAGGCGCTCGGCTGCGCACGGACACACAGACGGCCTTCTGTGCTCAGGCTCTCTCGGGTGGTCGGCCTCGTCTCTTCTCCCGAGCACTACAGCAGCAATAGCTCCGATATCGGTGTTATAAACTAAGGTCAGGAGTGGTGGCTGGATACAAATTGGATTTTCCTGTCTAATTGATTTAATGAGATTATTGGTTTAAAGGTGGCAACGAGGAAACCGTACACGGGTGAGAGTCAACCTGGGAATGTGTGTGGTGTGAGAGACGCGAGTGGGGGCCAGGGAGTGTAGAGGAGACGTGTAGGTTTGTTTGTTTGTGTGTTGGTGTGTGGGTGGTGTGTGGTGGGTGGTGTGTGTGGTGTTGGTGGGGTGTGGGTGGTTTGGTGGTGGTTGTTGTTGTTGTCGTGGTGTGTTGGGTGGGTTGGTTGTGGTGGGTGTGGGGGTGGTGGGTGGTGGTTGTAGTGTTGGCGGGGGTGTGGTGGGGTGTGTGTTGGCGTGGGGTGGTGTGTTTGTGTGTTGGTGGTGTGGGGTGGGGTGTGTGTGTGTGGTGTGGTTGGTGTGGGTGGTGTTGTTTGTGGGTGTGTGTTGTTATTGGTCGTGGTGGGGTGTGTTTGGGTTGTGTGTGTGTGGTGTGTGGTTTGTGTTGGGTGTTGGGTGTGGGTGTTGTGGGGTGGGGTGGTGGTGGTGTGGGTGGTTTTGTGGGGTGGGGTTGTGGTTGGTTGTGGGTGGTTGGTTGGTGTTGTGTGGTTTGGGTGTGGTGTGGTGGTGTTGTGGTGTGGTTTGTTTTGTTGGA
>BROE01000010.1:5830680-5852178 GCA_036571765.1 Plecoglossus altivelis | reverse complement strand
GGGATGGGAGTCAGGGGTGGGGGTTAAGGTGCGTGTGAAAGGGGGTGGGGTTCAAAGCTGTTGGTTATTGAGTGAGGCGTTGTTGACAAGGTGGGGTGGTTCAGGATGTGCTGGGGTGGGAGAATGGGGCAGAAGGGGAAGCTGTGGGGAGGGTCCACTGTTCTGTAGTGGGCTGCCAAAGGCTGCGTACCAACACATATCCTGGGATGTTTCCTACACTGCATCCTAGGCTGAATCCAAACATGAGCGCCTTCTACACTGTATCTGTATCAAGGACAGGATTCTACACAGTATTGGGATTCTCCCAGACAAATCTTATAATGACTTCAAGGCAGATGTGTCATCTGATGGTACACCTGTGTGTCCTAGTCTGATTCCAACACTACGTGCTTCACAGGCTCTGGGACCTTCAGCATGAACAATACTAACATGTTGTAAAACAATCCAGGTGAGTAAGTAGAACTCTGTGGCAGAACATTCTCACTGTAGATCATGAGGTCCTGGGTTCAAATCCTCATCTGCATGTTGTTTTGGATGCACTTCTACAGCTCAGGCTGGACATTGTGACTATTGGTATGAATGTGACTCGTCTCTTCTTAATCAGAACAACATCCTTATAATAGGATGACGGAGACAGAGAGAAGGTGTGACTGTCCCGGAAAACTGTTCTCCTGTAGTGACAACGTCCTCGCTAAGATCACTGGAGCAAGGCACAGAAGAATCCCACTAGGTGACTGTGTGAGACAAAGTGAGAGTTTTTGGCTAACAACAAGCACAAACATTCTTTGTGTGCCAAGCAGTGTGTGTGTGTGTGTGTGTGTGTGTGTGTGTGTGTGCGCGCGTGTGTGTGTGTGTGTGTGTATGTCTCTGTGTGTCTCTGTTTGTGTGTGTAGCAACCACCCCCGCTCTGAAACAAAAACAACCACTTAGGCATGAACAGCAGTGCTTGGGAGCTATCAATATTTCATTCAGGTGTGTCGAGGAAAAGAAAGAGAGAGCGAGAAAGAAAGAGAGCGCGAGAGAGAGGGGAAGAGGGAGAGAGAGAACATGAAAGGGGGAATAGGGGAACAGGAGGGAAGAGCCCTAACCACTTGGAGACACACTCATGACTGACGGAGTGAGAGAGAGAAGGAGAGAGTAAGAGAGAGAGGTAGCGAGAGAGAGAGAGAGGGAGTGAGAGACAGGTAGCAGAGAGATAGAGAGAGAGATGGAGTGAGAGAGAAGGCGAGAGAGAGATTCAGGAAGCGACAAAGAGTGAGTGAGAGAGAGAGCAAAAGAGAGAGAAAGAGAGAGAGGAAAAGCGAAACCATTTGTTTCTGTGTGTGTCCATGCTTTGTACTGCATGTACACCATGTGTGTGTGTGTCCCAGGACCCTCCAGAACATTCCCCCTGGTGAAGGGCTAGAGTGAGCTGTTCGCTGAGGGAGCAGTCACTGCTGTGGCACCTCTGACACGACAAGCTAATCTGAGCTCAAATCAATGACGTGTCCAAAACTATAATTGCCACTCCCAAACTGCTTCACCGGCAATATGCTTTCAGCAGAAGCCTTGCCACTGCAGAAATACATTGCACGCGCTGTGTGTGTGTGTGTGTGGGGGGGGTGGGGGTGTGATGTGTGTGTGTTTGAGACAGAGAGAATTTGCTGGATTAGGAGCATTTTCTCATTACCGTGGTGTCTCAGAGACCTTCCACACACAGCAGAAACCTCCAACATCATCGCAGGCCGTCAGACAGACTGAGGCGGCCAGATGGACGGACACACAGATGAGCGGAGAGGCAGGCAGGCTAGCCCCACAGGCTGGTACAATGAGTGGCAAACAGACAAGACACATTGGAAATGTATTTGGAAAAACCCATCCAAAACAGACACGCAGGCACACAAACACACACTCACACTAAAACTATGCAATTAGACTAATCACCAACACAATGAGGCGCATGGTGGACACTTATCACATTGATCCCCTCCAACCCTCATTTACTTTGTGTGTGCGTGTGCGCTTGTGCGGGTGTGCTCGTGTGTTTGTGTGATGTGAGTGTCAGGGTCTCGACTTATAGAGAGCAACTCATTCCGTCGGATGATTGGCCGTGTCACGTCGCCCTGGGCCAATTAGCTTCTGACTTTGGTCACGGCTGGCAATGGGAGCTAATTACAGATTGGTTAACTTTAGCATTTAGCCTGTGTGTGTGTGTGCGAAATGTCTTTGTGGGTAAGTGTGTGTTTCGTCATGTATGCATGAGCGTGTGTGCGTGCACAAATGTGTATCTCTGTGTGTACATGTGTGTAAAAACAACAAGCAAACACGTCTGCGTTTTACACTAAATCAGTAGAAATCACTTGAAATGAAGATATTTCTAGAGTTCTAGTCGTCTCTTCCATCCCTGTGTTCTGCATAGTTTGCTTCTGCGCTTCCCCTAACAGCAAAACAAACGTACCTAACCCTATAACTCGGACCAGGCTGCTACAGAGGACAGAAGCCAACCGATTGCGTGTGTGTGTGACCTGCCAGTCTGCGTTAGGCTGGACTGATCCTCCTTTAACCAGAGACAGCAGTTTCCTTAACGCAGACAACACACTCACACCCTGCCTGTCAACCTGTCACCAAGACACTCTTGCTGCTTACACACACACACACACACACACACACACACACACACACACACACAGACCGATAAACCTGGACTCTCAATGTCCTAACAACAAAGAAAAGCAGTAAAAAGGGATACATGAGGGTTGGACGCGGAGAAGAGAAAGAAAAAGGTGCAGACCCTGAAGATGCATGGAGAGGACTGTGATGCCGAGAGAGAGACAGAGGAAGAGACAGAGAGAGAGAGAGATACAGAGAGAGAGAGACAGAGAGAGACAGAGAGAGAGAGGGAAAGAGACACAGAGAGAGAGACAGAGAGAGAGACAGACAGAGAGATATATAGAGAGAGAGACAGAGAGGAGGAAAAGAGGAGTGGAGGCAAGCAAGGGGACACAGAGGAACAAGATAAGATTGAGAAGGAGAGGAGAGGAGAGGTGAGGGGAGGGGAGGGGGAGAGAGGGGAGAGGAATGGGAAGACAAGGGGGTAGAGAGGAGGAGGAGAAAGAGGAAGGAGGAGGAAGACAAGGGGTAGAGAGGAGGAGGAGGAGAGAAGGGAGAGGGATGGGAAGACAAGGGTGGAGAGGAGGAGGAGACCAAAGAGATCTAATAGAGAAAGAAGGGAACAAGAAAAAAGAATGGACTATCAGGTAGAAGAATGAGCAGGTTAAAGTGGGGATGACGTGCAGGTGAGATGAAAGAGTGGGATGTGACAGAGGAGAGAGGGGGGGTAGAGAGAAAAAGGGTGGGTCGGAAAGGTGAACAGAGAGAGTGATAGAAAGTGAGAGAGAAAAAGAGGGAGAAAGGTAGATAGGACAAGGGGGAAAGGGAAAGCAGAGAGAGGGCTGGGGGATGTGGAGGAAGAGAGGGAAGTAGAGAGAGAGAGAGAGTGAGTGAAAAAGAGGAAATTGGTCTTAAGAAGATATAATATGGATAGGTGAGTAGAGTTGGGAGACTGGAGGAGAGCAGAGAGGAGAGAGAAGAGAAAGAAGGAAAAAAGAGAGAAAGAGGAAGGAGGAGAGAAAGCGTGGGAGAGTGGGGGCTGGGAAGATGGAGGAGGCAGAGAGAGAGGGGGGAGAGAAGAGAGGGAAGGTGAGAGGGGAGGGGGTTGGAGGTTGCGCGTCTGGACTGGGGAGGCAGGGAGGATGAGAGGGTACAGACCAAGCAGGGTGCTGAGCTCTGAGTGGCTGTCTAACAAGGTGCTGAGTGGGGGGAGCCCTAGGGACTGTCTGCTCCCTTACCCCCCAAGATTAGACAGCCGCACTCAGCCCGCACGCGCTAGCAACACGCTAGCCACATGCCAGCAACACAGCAACCAGGACAGGGACACACCAGGTCCCTAAACCATGACATCCATAATGTCTCTTTCTCTCTTTCTACTCTCTCCCAGTCTATCTTTCCACTCCTGCTTTGTGCTTCGCTCGCGTTGTAATGCATGTTCTCATCCGTCTCTCTGTCTCTCCCTCCCTCTTTCCTCTCCCTCACTCTCTCTTTCTGTCTGAGGGCCTTTTCACACCTGAACATCTCTTTATGTCAGAACAAATTGGCCGAGCCTCACATCTCTCTCAATCTGTCTGCTCCCCACTCAACCGGAGAGACACGACAAGAGATGGAGAGAGAGACGGAGAGAGAAGAATGATGGGGTTAGAGGGGAGGTAGTGAACTTTGAGCCATAGGAGAGAACGGAAGGAAACAATGTCATGGAGAACAACACAAAAGATCAGAAAGATGGAGAAAGAGAGTAAGAGATGTGGGAAAGAGAGAGAGAGAGAGACGAGAGAGAGATGAGAGAAGAGAAGAGAGAGAGAGAGCAGGAATGAGATTGAAATAAAGAGTAAAAAGAAGGAAAGTGGGTGTACAGGGCGCAGATAGTTAAAAGGAATGGATGTAAGGAGACGATAGCAGGACTGGAGAAGAGAGGAGAGAGAAGAGAAGAAGGAGAGGAAGGAGAGCAGACGCCGCAGATTGAGTTCACATGAGAGCACTGACACTTTCAGTCCGGCTCATGAGAGAACTATGCCAGTCCTCCCTCCCTCTTCTCCCGTATCTCTTCTCCTCCCCTCTCACTTTCTCCCCTCTCTCTCTCTATTTCCCCCCCCCTCTCCCCTCTGATGTCTGTTCTCATCTTATCATCACTCCTCCCCTCTTTCCTTCTCCCCCTCTCTCTCCCTTCTGTCATCTCATTCTACTTTAATATGAAAACATTCAATCAAGTCTAAAAGCCTTCACTTCAAAATTTCTTTTCACATGAAATTATTCTAGATTCTAACCATATATGACCAGACAGAGTGTGTTGTGTGCTGCATACTGGTGTGTGTGTGTTGGTGATTTTGAGTCTGTGATACCATGGGTTCTGATGTCTGGTCAGCAGGACATTTGCGTGTCGCAGGTAATGATCCCAATGAAGCTTGTCTGGGATTGATTGGCATCTGATGGCCTTAGTCAGCACACACACACCCACACACATACATGCACACAACACACACAATTACACAACATACACCGATGTGTTCATCACAGACATTTTTACAGACGCTACACATGTATGAACACAACACACACACCACGAATAATAGTGTATATACATTCACATACTGCATCATATAGAAACAGTGGGATATCAGAACCATAGACATATATAATGGAATCTCCATCCCTGTAATCCATATTCATTCTTCTCTGCCCAATCTCTCCTTCTCTTTCTCCCTTCCTTCATCCCTTCATCCCACGCCCCTCGCTGCCGCGCCGACCCCCCAACACACCAGCTCACACGCGTCCATATCTCCACACTTCAAAGAGTTGTTTATGCACCCTTGTTAAACACACCACACAACACACCACACACTCTTTTTCTGCCCCACTGCACCCGTGATGGCAAATTGAGCGCCTCCTGTCTCTTCCTCGGTGCTTCTTTCAGTTTTGTTCCCTCTCTTCTCTCTGAGAGAGCGATAGCAGGATGATGTGGATCACAAACCAGCAGATGAACAAGAAACATAACTGAATCTGTCTGTCTGTCTGCCATTACGACTATCAAGCTATCTTCTATCCATCTATCTATCTGACTATCTATCTATCTATCTGTGTACCTGTCTGTCTATATATCTGTATTTCATCTGTCCGTCTGTCTATCTGTATTCATCTGTCCGTCCGCCCCTCCTTCCCTCTCTGTCATCATGGCTGTATCAGTGGTGTGTGTCGGCATCATTAGAGTCGTGCTAACAGGGACTGCCACACCATGTATGACAAATATGGCGTCCTCTCAGGCCCTGGCTGCCACGGCGACAAAGAACAAGGCTGGAGATTCCATCGCCTTCCTTAATTATGATGCTGTCAGAGGAACTACCCAGCAATCCATAACAACACAGAGAGATGCTAGTGGAGAATGATGGCATAGAGGGAGGGGAGATGGAGAAGATGTACAAGAGATGGTGGAAAGAGAGAGAGAAGAAGAGAGACAGAATTACTTGAAAAAAATGAGTGATAAATATCCCCAATCCCAAAAATATGCACAGCTGGTGCTTAACACAGGGTTAAATAACAGAGCAATACCAATAAGCACAAGACCACTTAACATTGCCGTCACACACACACACACAACACACACACCACAAACACACACACACACACACACACATATTATATATATTATATATATATATATATATATAATATATATTATATATATATAATATACACCAAACAACCTACAAAAAATAAAAGTGAGAACAGTTTTCTAGGCTGTATCTCTACTTATAACGTGTGTGTGTGTGCCAGTGCTTGTGTGTGTGTGTGGTTGTGTGATTGTGTGCTGGTGGTCGTGTGTGTGTGTGTGTTAGAGAACATCTATATCACCAATGATGACACTTCTGGTACCTTGGGAGCCCATTAAAGAAATATGGAGGGCCCAGACCAACTAACCCAGCACCTGACCCCCACAACCCAGCTCACCTAGTCACCCCTACCCAACAACCCGGCCCCCGGCCCCCTGGCCCCAGCCCCTGGCCCCAGCCCCTGGCCCGCTCCCCCAACCCCCTTCAACCACCGAGTCAGCGGCAGTATGGCTGCCCCTAGGCGGCGAGGGCTGGAGACCCAGATGACACATAAATCGAACTCCGCTGGATTTTAGACTGCTTCACCACACACAATACACACACCACACACACATCACCAGGGAAACACAATGACAATGATTACAATTCCGAAAATTCCCAGATCAGAGAGCAAAAAATCCCTCCCCAATAGCTACATCTCCTCTGATTGTGTCAACATTCCATTTAACCTCTATGTGACATTGCCACCCCCCCCTCCTCACACCCCCGACCCACTCACCCACACAAGATACATCCCTAACCCACCTTCCCCCTAGCTCACACCCCGCTTACATTCACTCACACGATCACACAGACACGCGGATTCCTAAAATACTCACCCGTCACCCATTCAGCAGTGAGGAGTGGAGAGACACAGCACAAATCATTAGGACAAAGTCTGCCTTCGTTGGGGTCTGTCCTCCCCCTTGTTCTCTCCCTCTGCCTTAGTTACTCACCTCCTCCCCTGCCCTCCCCCCTTCCTCCGCTCCCTGCCCTCCCCCTCCTCCCTTTCCTCCCTCTCCAAAACTCGTCAAGCACCATCTAAGCCCTGTGTTTGGCCCCAATGAGAGCAGTTAACAACAATCAGGCTTTTCACACTCGCTGATAGTCCTTAAAAGCTCAAGATCAGACCTCTTCCACACATCCAGACACACACCACACACACACACCACTCTAACACACACAACGCACACAGATTCATACACATCCTAACACACATGCTGACATACACACACGGACACACACCAACACATTCACACACTGAAGTGCTCATGATGCTATCCCAAAAAAATCAACTTCCCAGAGACAAACACGATCACAAACACACAAACACATGCTGACTTCTTAAGACATCCACACATCCACGGACTTAAGTGAATTAACTGACAAGTGCAAAAACACACAGGCAACAGTTGAAACTGCAGTAATTTTCAGTTGGTGTAATACCTTCCATTACTACTTTTGAAGACAACTTGCAGTGGTTTATGTAGCATTACAATACCTTCAAACCCTTCAATACCTACAGAAGACAAAACAGAACCATACACAACCTGTACTTTGCCACCAACACACACACACCCCATACACCCACATACACAAAGTGTGGAAGATGGGGTAGAAATTAATTCACTGACCACATTATCAGTCTACCTCACCATAACCCTCACCATATAAACCAAAGACAAAGAAAAGTATGCATGTGTGTTAGCCTGGAAACACATATCTTATATTAATCCTCACACTGCTGCCTTATACCAGTGGCCTCCCTTTAACACAAGCACACACACACGGCCAAACACACACACACCACACACACCACACAGGCTCTTAGCCACTGGGTCCACGCACACGCCGCAGTCTCCTCAACAGGTTAACGATGCACCAAAGTTCAGTCTTACCAATATGCGGTGCTGCATCCTCGTCACCACCTGATGATCCCAATTGCGTGACGATCCTCCCAATCAGTGCCAGCATGCCGGCTAACTGACACGCGGGCCGAGCCGCAATCCTTAGTGCTTTAAAGGATTACATGTGAGAGGGAAAGAGGGAGGAGAGAAGTTGGAGGAGGGGAGGAGGAGAGGATGGAATACCTTCGGAGATGGAGGAGGAGAGATGGAGGGATGGAAAGAAGCTATGACAGGGAAAAAAGGAGAAAAATCTTGGGAAAAAGGGGGAAAAAAGTGAATGAGGGAATTAGGGATGGAAGGAGGGATGGAAAAAGGGAAAGAGAAAGACGGAAGGAGGGGGTCATGGAGAGGATGAAGTGACTGGAGGAGGAAGCGAGGATGGATGGATGAAGGGATGGAAGGAAGACGAGCTAGATGGAAAGACGGATGGGATCCTACACAGTTTGCTCTGAACAGCTGACAGTTTTGAATGGCAGTGCTGTCTGGGTTTGTCATGGTTGACAGGGTGCATGTGTGTGCGAGGGCGTGCACGGAAGTGCATGCGTGCCAGTTCGTTCGAGTGTGCGCGTGCGAGTGCGTTTGTGAGCGTCTGCGAGTGCATTTGTGAGCGTGTGCGTTTACGCTCCAATCGGGGTGTGTGATCTTAAAGGGAGTGATAAAGCCCAGACACCTGACTCCACTGAAGGCCCCTTATCAGGACCCCTGAAAGGGCAGCTGTGGAGAACGCCTATGCAGAAATGGTGGAGAACGTAGTGTCACCAGCCTAAATATCAACAGGAGAGCAGCCTATCTCCAGCAGCCACCGAGTCCTATCCACGCTGAGATTAGATGGAGGCTGGCCTCTCTGCCGCCAGGGCTTTCATATCACATCTACAAACACCACAGCCATTTGTCACACACGCACACTATCTACAGTACAACGTTTAGACAGGGCACCTGTTATGCCTGATGAAGAGAGAAAGGGGGGGGAGAGAGAAAGAGAGAAACAGAGGGAGAGAGAGGGGGGATTTCAGTAGTATTTAATCTGGTAATCTATTGCTCACGTAAGGAGCCAATGGAAACACTGTTGGTTTAAAGGTTGCTTTGTGGAAGTTATCAAGGTGGTAGGCAGGTGGGTGTTTATGTGTGGGTGTGGTGGGGGGGGGGGGTATTAGTGTGCTGTGAGATTGAGACCACATCAGTTCATTCTTTAATTGACGTCCTTTTGCCTTCGGCAGGAACGTAGACGCACACACACACACACATCCTAGCCAAGGGTGACCTCAGGATCGTCCACCTCATTTGCATAGAGGTGTGTAACTGCATCCAATCAGTGAGCTCAGAAAGGCGGGCAGGGACACGGGGATGGCGAGCAGGAAGCAGGAAGCCATGATGTGGAATATTCCTAATGCTTATCACGTTCTACCTTGTCAGGATTCCACTGGATCCATCCTAAAGCTGGACGGTTGCTGCTGAGTGTGATTGACCTTGATCATAAGAATATGCAAGAAATCATGTGATTTTTTATTAACCCTAACCGTGGATCAAACTTTTGTTCCCTGTTATATTTCAAACTCACATCCTGCTGCATGTGGATGTTAGGATGTGTGTATGTGTGTATGTGTGTTTGTGTGTGTGTGTGTTCCTCTGTACTAGTCCACAATGGGTTCCATGCACATGTCAGCTAGTTAAACAGCTGCAGTAACGAGCCTTACATCAGGGCAGTTTGAGAAACACACACACACACTCACACACACACAATAATAGTAGCTATACAGAGAAAAACAAAGAAAAGTGTGTACACACACACACACATGTACATATACATGCACACACACACACATGTGCTTATACATGCATGCACACACACATGTGCTTATACATGCACACACACACACACACACACACACACTTCAGAGCACTCGTCTTTCACTCCAGAATTTTAAGAGGTCTGTTTAAAGCGTCTCTGAAAGCTCCTCTCACACATTAATCAACTGAGGCTAGGCTCTCACTCACAGACGAACATCAATTACCAGGCTTTTTAAACAAATTCCCTCTGCAGTCACACAGACACACACACACACACACGGATGTTGGCACAACCACATACACTCACATACACACATACTGTACACAAACGCATACACAGCATCTTACGCACATGCAGTGTGCATGTACACACACACCTGATTAGGGCACAAGGGCTGGGGGTGCCAGTCTTCAGTCAGTTGACTGGTATGTTAAGACAGAGCTAGCCTATTGTCTGAGTGCACAAACAAACCCTGGAATGCATCACAAGTGAAAAGCATACGTACACACACAATTAACACAGAGAGGTAGGGAGGGAGAGGGAGGAAGGATGAGAGTAAAAGAGAGGGGGATGAGGGGGAGAGGGAGAGAAAAAAAAGGCCCCTAATGAAATCCAGCTTGCTAATAATAAAAAAGGACATTGCTATGCAAGAGCTGGCCTTGTGCTCCTCCCGCTACTCTCTCTCTCTCTCTCTCTCTTGCTCGCTCTCTCTCTCTCTCTCTTGCTCGCTCTCTCGCTCTCTCTCTCTTGCTCTCTCTCTCTCGCTCTCTCTCTCTCGTCTTTCCTTCCCTATCTCTGACGTCTTTCCCTTACTCTCTCTCCCTTTCCTTCTCTCCCTCTCTCTGTCTTTGCTCCTCCTCCTCTCCCGTCTCTCCCTCCCACCTTTCTGTCTCTGTCTCTCTCTCCCTAGCTCCCTCTTTGTGCCCCCTCTGCCCACAGGAGAGTGCTTGGCTCTATTCACATGAAAGACAATTAGGCCCAGGAACATCAAACCAGGAAATATGCTGTGCTGCCCAGGGTATTCAAACAAGTGCCCCTCCGTGTGCAGGCCTGACAGACAGCCTTCCTCAGAGGTCCTCCTTTCTTCTATGAGAGGAGGAAGAAAAGATGGGGGGAGGGGGGGGGGTGTGAATTGAGGGAAGCCCCTCCATCTTCACTCCCTCCCAATGCTCACTCTATTTAGAATGTATTAACCTGCGTGTTGTGTGGTGTGACAACTGAAGCCCGGACAAAACCCCCCAGACCAGATCAGACTTAACTATCACCAGCCTAACCTAACCTAGCCTAACCTAGCCTAACCTAACCTAGCCTAACCTAGCCTAACCTAGCCTAACCTAACCTAGCCTAACCTAGCCTAACCTAACCTAACCTAACCTAACCTAACCTAGCCTAACCTAACCTAGCCTAACCTAGCCTAACCTAGCCTAACCTAACCTAGCCTAACCTAGCCTAACCTAGCCTAACCTAACCTAACCTAACCTAACCTAGCCTAATCTAGCCTAACCTAACCTAACCTAGCCTAACCTAGCCTAACCTAACCTAACCTAACCTAGCCTAACCTAGCCTAGCCTAGCCTAACCTAACCTAACCTAGCCTAACCTAGCCTAACCTAGCCTAGCCTAGCCTAACCTAACCTAACCTAACCTAACCTAGCCTAACCTAACCTGACCTAACCTAGTCCACTTCTCCACAGTGCAAACTGCCATAGGAAACTAACAACAGATACAAAAGTAGAG
This sequence comes from Plecoglossus altivelis, assembly GCA_036571765.1. Lineage (NCBI taxonomy): Eukaryota > Metazoa > Chordata > Actinopteri > Osmeriformes > Plecoglossidae > Plecoglossus > Plecoglossus altivelis. The sequence continues at coordinate 5,840,570 of BROE01000010.1, read as the reverse complement.
ACATGACTTGAGGAGCACACACACACACACAAACACACAAACACACACACACACACACACACACACTTAAGTAGCCAGGGCAACACACACCACATCACAAGGGACACTTCTGCATTGATCCACCAGATTTTTCTCACGATATTGAGTGTTTCCAATACCTTATCAATACACTATCAATACCTGGACCACTTAGGCTCTTTAGGGCTGACTGAGTAACAACTCTGCTCTAATGACTCCAGATTGAGCTCCTTTAAAGAAAAGCGATTCTGCTTCTAGAGGTCGCTCGCTCTGCTTATAACTAATGAAACATGATCATTAATTGATTCAACTGACCACAAATGAAATTAGTCTCAACCCATAGAAATTCAACTAATGTTTTTCTTCCTAAACTACTTCAATAGCGTATAGCGTACATTCTGCGGCACATACTGAGACATTCAACAGGAAGAACATAACCCCCCCCCCACACACACACACACGCACAGACCCAAACACACACAAACACACACTTAAACGCAAATGCTCACACACATAGATCAACACATGTGCACACACACAACACACTGAGTGAAGGGATGGAAAGCTGACCCAGGCAGGAGTGGGCTAACATGGGGGTCCAGGAATAGAGCAGATCGATGGAGGGATGGAGGGATGGGAGGAGGAGGGAAAAGGAGGGGAGGAGGCGTTTCTCCTGGGTAGGGGGGTGATACTCTTTCTGAGTGGCTGTGAGACCAGATCCTGCCCTAACCAAGACTGTGAATGGAGGAGAGAAAAGCAGTGGAGAAGAAGGAGAGAGGAGAGAGAGAAGAGAGAGGAGAAGAGTGGAGAGAGAGGGGAGAGGGGAGGGGAGGGGAGGAGAGGAGAGAGAAGAAAAAGAGGAGATGAGAGAGATGAGAAGAGTGTAGAGAGAAGAGAGGGGAGGAGAGGGGAGGAGAGGAGAGAGAAGAGAGGAGAGGAGTGAAAAAGAGGAGAGAGAAGAGAGGGGAAGAGGGGAGAGAACTAGGATGGAATGGGAAAAAGAGTAGGAAAAAAGAGAGTAGAGGAGTAATACCCATCCTGTGTTTTGCTAGCTGTAAATACCCAGGTATTGATGAGGGGGCAGTCAATGCCCATCAGAAAACAGAGCCCACCATTAGCCAACCAGTCAATGGAACAAAGCATGCTGGGTAACTCTAGCCCCCCCGCCTCCCCCACCTCGCCACGGGGACACATCGACAGCAACATGACTCTCCTCAGGGACCCCAAACCACACACACAGAGACATGCGCACGCACACACACCATACACCACAGAGTTTAACGCCTTCATATATCCAGACTTTTCACTTTAAAGTGCTCTGGAATGCTGTTTTCATATCATATTTTATATAATACTTCATCAACTTTTCTATCTAATTTAACCATCTCTCTCCTCTTTCTCTCTCTGTCTCTCTCTCTCTCTCTCTATCTCTCTCGCTCTGTCTGTGTCTCTCCATTTCTCTCTTTCTCCTCTCACCCCCTCCCTTTCTGGGTAGGGGCTGAAGCTTGGTTGCCAGAGGCTTAGGTGGTGGGGGTAGCGGTAGGGTGGGGGGTGCTGAGTGAATCCTCATTAGCAATGTAGTGAGAGATGAGATGGCATTAGCCACGCCACCAATCAATGAGAAAACCACTGAAGCTAGCCAGCTAACGCTACGCTACTGGCTATTTATAGAGACTGGTGGGCTTACACACACACACACACACAAACGCACACACGCTCACACACAAACACACACTCACACACAATCACATCATCTCAAAACTCATTTGGGTGTCTGACAGGATGAAGGGATGAACTGAGGTTGAGGGTAGAATGGTGAAGGGATGAGAAGGGGATGAAAGGAAGATGAGGAAGGATACGGGAGGGATGGAGGAAGTGTGGGGGAGGATGGGGGAGGATGTGGGAGGATGGGGAAATGTGGGGGAGGATGGGAGTGGATAGGCAAAAGGAGGATGAGTGATGCGTAGAGGGATAGATGGCCAAACTAGTGACATCTTGCATGTTATGTTTTTCTACTTCATCACTATTCTTTCACCCTTCTTTCTCTCACTCAAACTGCTTGTCTCCATCACTTCACCACATCCATTCTTTCTCTCTCTCTTCCAAGTCAATTTCTCTCTCCCTGTCTCTCTCTCCTACTTTCTGTCTCCCCCCTCTCCCATCCCCTCTCTTATCTGTTTTCCTGTTGGGAGTAGGGCAGATTAAGAGCATAAACTTGGCTTTACTTATCATACAGGAGCCAGAATACCCTGGTAGGAATACAGAATGTCGTCACATCTTAACCCTGGGCACACACACACACACAGGCAAACACACGTGCATGCTGCACATACACACACACGTGCACGCTGCGCATAGACACACACACACACACACAGGCACACACACGTGCATGCTGCTCACACACAGGCACACACAGACGTGCACGTTGCACATACACACACGCACAGGCACACACGTGCACGCTGCACATACACACACACACAGGCACACACACACGTGCACACTGCACATACACACAGACACAGGCACACACACAGACAGACACATGCCAATGTGCACACAACCCCAATCGCAAAGCAAGCACACAAATACACACGGACACACAATAAAGTGTACTATAGAATGCGTAGACCACAAGGAGAGGCTCTGTCTATGTCATTAACAGAGTTGGTTAGCAGTCATGTTGGACCCAAACATGGCTTTACCTACCTATTGTGCTCAGACACCTAATCTGAAATGAAATGAATATTATGGATAGGTGAAGAATGTAGGGTGTGAGTGTGTGTGAGTACAGTCCATATGGGATGAAATACATAATGATAGGATGGATTTATGTGATTGTGTGTGTTCTTGGAAATCCAAACGTTGGGGTATGCCAGTGTGTGTGTGTGTGTGTGTGTTGTTGGAATCTGAGTTACTTAGAGAGAAAAACAACCCCCCTCCCACCCCCCCGGGCGAGGAGCCCCCCCATTAGTGATTAATCAGGCAGAACGCTCTCTGATGCACATTAGCCAGATAATTAATAACTTCTGTGGGGAAACCAGGCTGGCAAGGCCTTTATCAACCTGCTGGGGGGTTAGGGGAGGTAGGGGGCTATAGAGAGGGGGATGAGAGGGGGTAGGCTAGAGAGAGAGGGGGAGCCTGGAGAGAGTGGGTGGGGGGGAGGTTAGAAAGAGATGGGGCAGAGAGGGTATGGGTTTATAAGACCGGGTGAGAGAAGGGAGAGGTTAGAAAAAGGGGGTAGAGAGGGGCATATAAGAGAGAGGGGGTAAAGAGAGGGAGGATAGAGAGAGAGGTAAACATGGGGGACGTTTGAAGAAGGGGTAGAGTGGGCTAGAGAGGCAGGACGTTACAGAGAAGGTTGAGGGGGAGTAGAGGGGAGTTAGTGGAAAGGAAGAGAGAGAGAGAGAGGGGGAGAGACAGAGCATGTTAGAAAGAAGGGGAGAGAGGGGAGAGTTTGAGAGACTGAGAGAGAAAAGAGAAGGTGGGAGGGCTAGAAAGTGTGGGGTGAGGTGGGGAAAGAAGGAATGGATGAGTTGAGCTGGGGAGCTCTGGGAAGACAGCGAGAGACAGAGTTCACACACGCAGGGTGACACCACCAGGGCCCCAGATACTGCAGTGCAAAGACATGACAGATGCAGCTCTCTGGCCTAATGTTGGTCAAATGTTGGAAATAATTCTTGAAGTGAAAAGACTCCTGGTCTGTCTTATTTCTACTCTCTCACCATTTTCTCACCAGCACATGTTGAGGCTGGGATGGAAGAAGAGTATAAAAGAGACAGTGAGAAACAAAGATGGGAGGAGAGAAAGCAAATGAGAAACATACAGTAGAGTCAGAGAATGTGGCTTTACACATTTCTTTCTCTCACTGACCCTCTCTTTCTATCTCTCTCTCTCTCTCTCTCTCTTTCTCTCTTTCTCTCTCTCTCTCTCGCCCTCTCTCTCTGTCTCTACTCCTACCCCAGTCTCTCTCTCTCTTTCTCTCTTTCTCTCTTGCTCTCCCTCTCTTGCCCTCTCTCTATTTCTGTCTCTCTCTCTGTCTCTACTCCCACCCCAGTCTCTTCCTCTCTCTTTCTCTCTACCCCGGCTCCCCCTCTCTCTGAAGAAAACATCAAAAGCGTCTCAGGCAAATTGGGAGTGACAGGTCCTTCGTTGGTATTCTGGTTGCTGTGGCGTCACATCTAAACGGTAGTCTGGGAGGAGCAACAGGCCCAGTGTGAGGAGCCAAGCCTTCTCCTCTCTCAGATCTCAGCTTCTATCACCCCCGTAACTCTGATGGATCGCTTCGCACGTGTGTGTGTGTGTGTGTGTGTGGATGAGTGTCTGCTTTGTTCTTTTGTGGTGGTGCATGAATGTGTTTGGTGCATTTGTTATTGTTGCTGTTGTGCCATGTGTGCTTTAGTGTGTGTAAGATTGGAATGTGTGTGCGCGAGTGAGAGAGTGTGTCTTTATGTAAACATACATGAGGTCCAATGTCTCACCAAGTGGTACTGGGCCAGGGTGCTGCAGAGACAGGCTGCTGTGTGTGTGTGTGTGTGTGTGTGTATGTGTGTGTGTGTGTGTGTGTGTGTGCATGCGTATGTCTGTGTGTGAGCATGTGTGCGTGTGTCTGTGTGATCGTGTGTGTGTGTGTGAGCATGTGTGTGTGCGTGAGCGTGTGTGTGTGTGTGTGTGTCTGTGTAAGCGTGTGCATATTACACTGACAAACTGAAGCCTGTGGGTTTCTCTTCAATCTGAACACTGAATAATACTGCCAGATTTGATGTATCACTGATGTGTGTACAGTATAGGTGTGGGCTTATATTGTATGTGTTGTGTGTGTGTGTTTATATTTGCGCTTGTGTGTGTGTGTGTTTCCTGCCAGCAGAAGCAGTAGGACAGCCTTCAGACAAGACTTTATCCCCATTGCTGAGTCTAAAATTAGCAGAAGTGTAAGAAAGTGATTTGTCTGAGCCAGTGCGTGTGTGTGGATGCGTTTCGAAGTTAGCGTTGCCTAAAAGAGCCGCATTAGCTGAAGAGCTAACGTTGTCGTGTGAGAGGGGTTAGCAATTTCAGGACCTGCGATGTGTTTACATTAGTCAGTAGGTTAAAGGTTAAATGTGTTGGTGTGTTTCTGAGGTCTGACTGTTTAACTGAGCTAATACCTGGCGTGTTTATGGAGTTTAGACAGAGATAGGAAAGCAACCTAACAGGTGAATCTAGACACACAAACAAGATCACCTCCCCGTGGGATTAGGATGAAAACGCACGCGATGCAGCTCAATCTGAACTGGGCTGACTGGCCAGGGGGCTGTGCTCCCAGGTCACAGGAAGAGAAGATCAGTGTCAGCTCTTCTTCTCTTCCTCATCTGATGGTCTGGGTCTGGGTGTGTCACTCAACTTAGTCTGTGACTCTACAAACTATGTCCTCCTCAGTCTGAATCTGAATCTCAGAGTGAGTTTGAGTGCATTGGAATGAAAATGCAGTTGAATGAATAAGGACAAGATGGACAAGATGGACATGGAGCTATAATTGCTGTCTGTATTTGAGTGCATGTTCATCTTACCAAATCACAACTAAGCATCATTATGCACTTTTTGTGAACAGTTTTTTGAACCAAAATTGGTCTTGTCTCCAAGTGTCTCCAGAAGTGCCTCAAATTTGTATTTCGATTTTGCATCAATTGCATTTCCCCTTCCTGTCTAGTGTATTAGTCTCTGACATGGCCCACACTGTTCCCCGGAGGACCAGATGTGTCATCATCATCATCATCCTCAGAAGAGGAGGAGGAGAGAGTGAGATGGAGACACACACTGACAGGGCAAGCCTGACACCAATACAAACTCCCAACAGCAGCCCTAATGTGTTTTTTGTGTCTAGGAAGATGTAGGCCACCCGACCAGCACGTAGCATAATAGGCCTCTGTGCTCTGCCCCTGTGTGGGTGTGTGTGTGTGCCGTGCGCTTGTTTGTATGGTATCGTGTGTTGTGTTAGTGGTGTGTTAGTGGTGTGTTTGCATGTGTGTGTACTTGTTTGTATGTGTGTGTGTACGTGTGTGTGTGGTTTCTCACAGTGTAACACACTCATGAGCAGCTTTCCTGTTTTCGGTCGGATAAACAGCATCTATAACTGGATATAAATAAAGAAGTCAAACTCCCATGGTCCTCTCTCCCTCATTCGCTTCTTTCTTTCCCTCATATCTCCCACTCCTTTCCTTGCTCTTCCTCTCTTTATCACTCTCCCTCTCCCTCTCTTTCCTTCTGTCTCAATACTCCAATGCTGTGTGTATATGAGTGTGTGTGTGTGAGTGTGTGTGTGTGTGTGGCAGGGTCTCTGCATGGCCATGTTCCTAACAGGGTTAGCGACTCGTCCTGACAACAAAAAGCTGGTCTTTGAAGTCCACCCCAGTATTATACAGGGTGTAACTGCTCATCACTGATAAAGCAGCACTCTAAGTCTCTCTGTACATCTCTTTTCTGGTGTTTTGTAGAGGAGGGTCACTGGAGAGTGTCAGCTGGGACTGTCTGGTTTGGCTAATCACCGTCAGTAGGTAGAATCAGCTGTGACTGCTAATCCAGAAAGCAGATTATATTTATTTTGGCGACAGCGTCTGGTAATTCGTTAAAATCAACAAAGCTCTGCTATTAGCCCCCCGCTGCTGTCCTCAAAACACACATGCTGCTGGTCCCCATGCTGCACACACACACACATATACACACATACACACACACACACAAATGGATGCGCGCATGCTCACACACACTCACACCATGCACGTGCAGACACGTGCGTGCACACGCATGGACACACGTACAGAAATACAACATGTATACACGAACATTAAGGCCAATAACATGGACGGAAACATATTAACAAAGCACATGCGCACAAAAGGAGGAGAGAGGCAGAGAGGGAAACGGTTGATGTGAATGTGGAAAAGCACAACAGGAAGAAGGAAAAAGGAAATTTGAGAGTGAGAAAGTGAGAGAGAAAGAGAGAGAAAGAGAGAGAAAGAGAGAGAGACTCCTGCTTATGTCATTAAGGCATCATTAAGACCTCTCTCCTGTCGGAGCCAATGGGACGCAGCAATCAGACAGACGGGAGGTTTGGGCTCTGTGCCCTGGTCTTACAGCACGCAGAATCACACACACACACACGCACACACACACACGCACACACACACACACACAAACACGTGCACACATGCAGACACTCTGCCCTGCTGGGATCTGAAGGGTTGCCACAGAACTGGATTACCCATGTCACGGGAGGACCGGACACTATCCTCCCATCGCTCCCAGAACACACACACATGCACGCATGTACACACACACAAACACATATGCACACACACACACATACAAACACAAATACACACCCACATAAACTTCTACACACATAACACACCCACCGTAACATGGACACCAAATATGCACACACAGCTGCACACACTGGTGCATAAATGTGAGCATTTGCACTCCACATACACGAAAACAGCCCTTGGTGGTGGACTGGCCCGACAGATAACAGTGTGTTCGTCGGTAGGGAGGAATCCACGCACAAAAATGCATCCACACAGACATGCTCTGCACACACAGACACACACAATATACTGCAAACACACTCACGCACACATATGAATGCTTTTTATGCAGAGATCAGGCAATATTGTGTCATAGAAGATCCTTGGTTACACTGGGTTAGTTTGGACTGAACCATGTTTCCCATGTGTGATTTTACATAGCGTGCTGGCGTTCTGGGATGGCAGTTGTGACGTCCGTGTCTAGTGTGTGGAGTCCCATCATGCAATGTCCCCTCTTTACACAGACTTTGATTCAGCCCTGGGCTTCACCCCTTTAGCCTCTTCAGAGACGACTGATCCTGTTACGGATGGAACCCACCAGAACGTTCCAGTACATGTGGTCATAGATTTAGGCCGGAATCTAGAACTTCAGAATACACATTCGGGAACATCTATAGTACAACTCCTGACCCTGGCCTTTAACCTTTGGCCTCTCTTACCTACAGTAACCCTTAACTCCATACTCATACCCCTACTACTAACCCCACAACTTTGACCCCAGCAGTTGTACTGTATCTCTATCCTAAACTGTAACTGACTGAAGCAAGCAGACACATGCATGTGTGCTTGTGTGTCTGATGTGTGTATCCCTGCCTCCAGAGAGGGGAGCAGTTAGATGTTTCAGAGCATGGAGTGAGTGTGTGTGAGCATCTACAAGTGATGTCTTCTTATTCCTCCGGGCGCTGCACTCGGTCTGGTTAAATACACACACACACACACACGCAAGGGGTGTGTGTATGTGTGTGTGCTCTAATTGGAAGCTAGGGTCAGGAGGTGAGGACCTTCAGAGAGGCCCAGTGTGGGTGGTTGACAGGCTCTTCTCCTCTCTATCTTCTCTCCTCCTCCCTGCACCTCCTCCTCTCTATCTTCTCTTCACCCTCCCTGCACCTCCTCCTCTCTATCTTCTCTTCACTGTACCTGCACCTCCTCCTCTCTATCTTCTCTTCACTGTACCTGCACCTCCTCGTTTCCTTAATCCCTCACTCCTGTCTGAACATCTCGTTTGCTTTCCTCCTTTTCTCCCCTTCCCTCTTCCCTTTTCTCCCCTCCCCTCCCCTTCTCCCTCACTCCATTTTCCCTCTTAGTCCCTCCTTCCCTCCATCCCTTCCTCCCCTCGCCTCCCCAGCCGTCTCCTCCCCTCATCCCTCCCTCCTGTGTGTGGTCTGTCAGAGGGAGCTCTTCCCCACCACAGTGCTCCTCTTCTGAGTAACCTGACCCTCTCCTGTTGACCATCCAATATCCCTTCCTAACACACACACATACACACACAGGAGACATAGAGAGGAGAGGAGAGGGAGAGAAGAAAGACAGTAGAGAGAGGGATAGAAGGAGGAGAATGGAGAGACAAAGCTAAGGCAGGAGGGAACACTTAACCCCCGGTAAGCAAGGCCTGGTCCCTGATGGAGCACAGAGCCCCTGCTGCTGCACTGCTGCCCGCACACACACACACGCACACACACACACGCACTTGAAGGCACACGCACACAATTTACTCGTTCCTAATATTTATTCAGACGAGTGAATTTTAAGAGAATCGAACACATCTATGTCTGCATGCCCATGTGTGTGTTTGTGTGCGATGTTTGTGGCTTTGTGTGCGTGTGTGTTTATGTGGATGTGTGTGTGTGTGAGAGAGTGTGTGAGTGTATGCGTGTGTGTGAGGGTGTATGTGTGTGTGTGTCTGTGTGTGCGTGCGTGTGTGTATGTGAGTGTGTGTGTGCGTGTGTGTGTGTGTGTGTCTGTGTGTGGGGCAGGTCCGTGTGTGTGTGTGTGGGGGGGCAGGTCTGTGTGTGTATGTGTGTGTGTCTGTGTGTGTGTGGAGCAGGTCTGTGTGTGTGTGTGTTGTGTGTGGAGCAGGTCTGTGTGTGTGTGTGTGTGGAGCAGGTCTGTGTGTGTGTGTGTGTGTGTGTGTGTGTGTGTGTCGTGGAGCAGAGTCTGTGATGTGGGTGTGTGTGTGTGTGGAGGACAGTCTATTGGTGTGTGGGGGGGCAGGTGTGTTGTGTCGTGTGTGTGTGGAGCAGTCTGTGTGTGTGCTGTGGTGTGGTGTGTGTGTTGTGGAGCAGGTCTGTGTGTGTGTGTGTGTGGAGCAGGTTATGTTGTGTGGTGTGGAGGCAGGTTAATGTGTGTGGTGTGTGTGGGGCAGGTCTGTGAGTAGCATCTATTATTTAGAGGAGGTAACCTGAAGCTTCCTCTGTTCAGCCAAATCTGCAGCTTCTCCCAGGAGAACACAGAGAATGAATTAGGCTGAATTTATTAGTGTAGGACTGTGTGTGTGTGTGTGTGTGTGTGTGTGTGTGTGTGTGTGTG
>BROE01000010.1:5764398-5830149 GCA_036571765.1 Plecoglossus altivelis | reverse complement strand
AGGGCTGCTAACTGCTACTTTACTCTGTACTGACCCCCCTCGCTCGCCCCTCTCTTCTTCTCCTCGCGCTTTGTCTCTCCTGCTCTCTGTCTTTCTCTCTCTCTCTCTCTTTCACTTTCTAAATCTCACTTCTTACATCCCTATCCCCTCCTTCACACATTCCTCTTTCTTTCTTGATGTCTTACATAGTCTCTCTCCCCTCCCACCTCCCTCCCATCCATTACGCAAGCATACGTGCACACGTTCCAATACGTGTGATAACCAGGAGGGCAGTCCAACCTTCAGTACGGTTCTAGTCACAACAAGGGGTAAGTGAGTCACCTGCGTTATCTCTGACATCAACTCTGACATCACAGGGCAAACACGCATTACCAGATTGGGCATCTACCAACCACTTTTACACCGAGAGGTTTTTTGGTAAAGTCCCAGTCCCAACACACTACTGCCATCAGATAATTAGCAAACTCAGCTGAGGGACCCATGCTTGCGCACACACACACACTCCCACACACGTGCGCACACACACACTCACACACACATGCGCACGCACACACACACTCACGCACACATGCGCACACACACTCACTCACACACACATGCGCACGCACGCATGCACACAACCATAGATGTTAAGCACCTCTCTCTCTATGTGCGTGTCCCTTGTAAGTGTCTCATTACCTGTGTGTGCTTTCACCCACTTGACAGGTTACACAATCAACTCACAGCCACTTTACCGTCACCCTTCTGGAACAGACTGGAGACAAACATATGGCACCGCTTCATAAAGGACTGATACACACATACAGAAGTGGATATGCACACACACACACACACACATCTTAGGCCTGTGTTCGCAAGAGAAGCTGAATACCCCTACAGCATGTGGAGGGCTTACAAGTGTATTTTCAGTGTGTATGTGTGTATGTGTGTGTGTGTGTGTTAGGTGTGTGTTTGTGGGTGGGTGTTAACTGATTGTCTTAGTTGCACTCTGCGAGCTGTGAATTCATAGTGCTGACTCAGAGGGTGTGTCCAGAACAGAGAGTTATCTGCAGCGCCATGACGAGAGCTCTCTATCTGGAGAAGGATCTAACAGACCCACGCTGGAGCGCAAAACTGGAGGAATATGTGTGTGTGTGTGTGTGTGCGTGTGTGTGCGCGTGTGTGTGTGTTGTAAGAGATACATTTACTGTCTAATAAGCAGAAAAGCTGTGAAGAGGAGGAGGCAAGGAAACTGGAGAGGAGAAGAGGCTCACTTAGGACGGCTGGAGTGACAAGCTGAGGAGCAAACACACACACACACACTCACACACACACATACACACACACACACACATACACACGCATATGCCAGAAAGTACACACACAGGCACACGTTCCCTCGCACGCATTCTGTACATAGGAAACGTCCAAACGTAGACCGACAGAGCGTAAAAATGCTGAGCAATCCTTTTGATACAGCAGAAAGACAAATGTTCAGAGGATGAAAATCCCCTTCTTCTGCCTCTGCTCTGTTAGACATGCTCTCTCTCTCTGTCCCTACTCTGCCTGCTTCTTTCCATTCCTCCCCCTTTGCTCCCCCTCTCTCTCTCCCTACATCTGCCTTCCTCCCTATCCCCATCCTTCCATCTCCACCATCACTCCCTTCCTCTCCTTTCTTGTTGCCTCCACCCCCTCCTCCCTCCCCCTGGCTGACCTCTTTTGACCCCAGTCTGCCCCCCCACCACCCTGCTTAGTGACCGTGCTGTGGTTCCCCCAGGCATGGGGCTTCTGGTGTGGAGGGCCTGGGTGGTGCTCAGCTCTGGGACTTCATTGGCTTCCAGGGACTCTCTTAGCCCCGGGCCCCTGTCATCACCCAACTGGACCACCAGATCCCCTTCATCACCAGCTCTCTGCCTCTTTCTTTCTCATTGGGTGTTTCTGACTCTCTCTTTCTCTCTGACTCTCTCTCAGTCCTTCCATCTCTCCATCTCTCTTTTTGTCTCATTCTCTCCCTCTCCCTCTCTCTCTCTCTCTCTCTCTCACTTTGTTTTACACACCCCTGTTCCCTCCTGTCTCCTCCTCACTGCTCCTCTCCTGCCTCCCTCTCTGGAATACCATAGAGAACAACAGAGGGGTCACAGTTTGCTTGTAGGACCCATCTCACGTCAGCGTGTGATGGTGGGGTGTGTTCTTCCAGTAGGCTGGCCACCATGCTACCCCCCTGTCCCCAGGTTAAGTGTCTGGTTAAGTGGATCGACTCAACCCTCTTAAACAGCATCGACTGGAGGTCAATACAACAAGCAGGCATCAATGGCAGCAGGCAGCTACTGAAGTTCAGCTGGGCCTGAGTGAAGACGCTGGACTATTCAAGCATGGACACTCCCCAAGTACGACAGCCACACACACACACACATACGAATGCAGGCACGAACATGCACACACACGTGTATCTGCATGTGACACACACACACCTGAGACAGTGATTCTGTGGCAGTGGGTGTCATCTCTTCACACCTCTCCAGACGGGATCTCTACAGGTGAGGCTGCAATGCGCTCTGGGTAATTTACAATGGGTGCAGCGGGGCTTAAAGTGCTTCAGTGTCTCTATTCATCTCTCATACTGGTTATGAATGCCTGTGAGTTCAGAAATAGGACAATATAAGTTATGTAATTCGCAAAAATGGACAGATTAAGCTCGAAAGTAGAAAAGCACCAAAAGTGATCTGGATCACTTTGCTGTAGCTCACCACAGTTACGGAGACTGCTGAGGGTATATGTATATGCATGTGTGGGTCTGTTTTGGTGTAGATGTGTGTGTGTGAGTGTCTGTTTCAGTGCAAGTGTGTGTGTTTTAGTGTAGTTGTGTGTGTGTTTTGGTGTGTGTGTGTCTGTTTCAGTGTAGGTGTGTGTGTGTGTTTGGTGTAGTTGTGTGTGTCTCTGTTTCAGTGTAGGTGTGTGTGTGTGTTTTAGTGTAGTTGTGTGTGTGTGTGTTTTAGTGTGTGTGTCTGTTTCAGTGTAAGTGTGCGTGTATTAGTGTAGTTGTGTTTGTGTGTGTGTGTCCTTTCCCTGCTCCTGAGGCCTCTGGGTCTCAGTGGGCCCATCTGGTCCCCCAGCGCCAAATCAGACACACAGTCAGACTGGGGCCCCTGGAAGCCCGCCCCGTAGCCTACACACACACACACACACACACACACACACATACCTGCACTCAAACTCTCTCCAAACAGACACACAAACAAATTATCTCTCACTTGCACTCACTCATAGTCTCATTCAANCTCTCTCTCTCTCTCTCACACACACACACACACACACAAACACACACACACACAGTCTACATGGAGGTTGTTGAAGTGTCCTAGCTGCAGTCTAATGTGTACCTCCCTGATCATCTGCCAGGGAGGAGGTATTTATACAGCATAGTCTGGAGCACCACCACAGGGTCGCAGTTTGATTCATCAGAAACGTTCGTCACAAACACAGTGTATGTGTTTACCTCTCAGCTCTGTGTTTGAGCTCCACAGTCAGGCTCCTTTATTGTAAAAACACAAATGAAAGGTTTCCCTAGTTTCGGGAAAGTTCAAACGCAAACGAGGAAGACGGAGAAAAACAGAGAAATGGAGATGGGGTGAGCAAGAAAGAAGAGAGAGGATGGCGACTATCTCCCTCTCTCTCTGCTCCATATATTCTGTGATGGAGTGCTTATGAATATGCATGAGCGCAGCAGTACACAGGTGACATGTTTGACTCGTGTTCTTCTGCTAACCTGAACAAAAGCACCAGACGAGTGTGTTTCCCATCTCTGAGGGGAGCGGGAGCGGAGGAGGAGAGGAGGAGAGGGGGTGCTCCCCTGGGAACACTTTGCTTTTTTGCAGGGAGGATAAAACCTACATGCTAATGATGCACACGCTACACACACACACACACACACGCGCACACACACTGAAGCGTGTCTGAGTAAACAAGAGGTAATCGCTTTGCCGCTAAAAGTGTTTTTTGGGAGAGAATGAGCGCACCCCTCCCCTTCGTCCCCCTCCAACCCCCTTCAAACACTTCCTCATTTTGGGACATGGTAAAACGTTGCCAGGGCGACACATTACCAGTGATGTTCCCTACAAATAGAACACTGATAATATTAGAGATGAGGCTGTGAGAGACTCAACCCCAAATCCCCCCAGCGCGAAGCTGGGGTGAGGAGAAGACTGGGAGGAGGAGAAAAACTGAGGCTACAAGGGTCTCAGACGCCCCAAAAAACTCAGCTTCACACTAAGAAATATGTGATGTGAAGACTAAAAAAGGGAGAGCGACGGAGAAAGAGTCAGAGAGAGAGAGAGCAAACGAGAGAATCCGAGAGAGAGAGAAGCAGAGAGAGAGAGAGCAAGAGAGAGAAGTAGTGAGAGAGAGAACGAGAAAGAGAAGTAGAGCGAGAGAGAGAGAAAGAGGGAGGAAGTGGGTTCCCGGGGGCGCAGGGTTCAGACAGTGGAGACACTCTAACGTCTTTATTTCCAGGTGAGGTGGAACCCAGCGTTTACCTGGGCGAGGAGAGGTCATGGAGAGGGGATGGGAGGTCAGGGAGGGGGAGGGGGCAGGGGGGAAAGAGGGGAGGGGGAAGGAGGGGACAGGGGAGCCAGGGGAGGTGGAAGGAGGGAAGTGGGAGAAGAGGTCAAAAGGTTCGGTGAGAAGAGGAGAGGGGCTAGTGAGAGCTCAGTAGGGAAAAAAGGAGGAAGAAAAGTATGTCTGTGTGTGTGTGTGTGTGTGTGTGTGTGGAACAGAGTAGTAGAAACTCACTGCTCACGAATATATGGACCATTGATCTCTATGAAAACAAAACACAAGTCATTAATCATTGCACTGCGCTAAAGCTGCCTCTGTGTGTGTATGTGTGTCTCTCCAGAGATGTCGGAGTACAGTTGACAGATAAAATACACTGATTCAATCTCCTCTCAGCTCTCGGGGGTATCCTCTGTCTGTTTAACCGCTTGCCTCTTCCCTTTCTTCACTCTGACGCTCCAGCGCAAAACAATCTGATCAATTACATTTGTCAAATATCTTCAGTTCAACAACATGACATTTGTTGTCGCGTCTGCGTTTGATGGGATTGTTACGGCTCGTGTCGGAGTATTCCCAGGCTTACGTTCCCGTGCCAACAGTGACATTTTGTCTGCCTGCTTGCTAATGAACATGAGAGGAAGAGAAGCGGAGGCGGGCCTAGAAGGAGCGAACATGCAGACGGGAAGTTCAGAGGTGTGGAGGGTTTGGTAGGTGTGTGGTAGGAGTGTGGTAGGAGTGTGGTAGAAGTGTGGTGGGGGTGTAGTAGGAGTGTGGTGGGGGTGTGGTAGGGGTGTTGTGGGGGTGTGTTGGGGTGTGGTAGGGGTGTGGTAGGAGTGTGTTGGGGCTCTGGTAGGGTGTAGTGGGGGTGTGTTGGGGCTGTGGTAGAGTGTGGTAGAGTGTGGTGGGGTGTGGTAGGGGTGTGGTAGGGGTGTGTTGAGGTTGTGGTAGCTGTGTGGGTTGGGGTGTTGTAGGGGTGTGGTGGGGGTGTGTTGGGGGGTTGATGTCTGTCAGTCTGTGTCTAGAGAGAACCTCCTGGCTTGTGTGTGTATGAGCATTTTAATGCATTTGAGCATTTGTGTATACGTATGTGTGTGTTATGTGTGTGAGAGGGGTGTGTGTGTGTGTGTGTGTGTGTGTGTGTGAGAGAGAGAGAGAGAGAGAGGGGTGTGTGAGTGTGTGTGTGTGAGAGGGGTGTGTGTGTGTGTGTGTGTGTGTGTGTGTGTAGGGGGGGAGGTAGTCGTGCAGCTCGACCAGAGACATGATTCATGACAAAGCCACACTGATGGGACCCAAACTGAGACAGAACAGTCTGTGTTCCCAAAATACCCCATCTGACTAATAACACTGCAGGACACACACACCCACACACACACACAGACAGACACGCACGCACGCACACACACTCACCACCCAAACAGTGAAACTCTAAACAAGTGGGAGGAGAGGTGTGGATATCCAGAGTCTCTGGCTAAGAGGGCAAGAAGACAGTAAGAAAGGATGAAGGGAGGAAGAGAGGATGGAGAGAGTTTCAAGACAGATGGGTCTGATGCATGATAGTCCTGGAGGGTTGGTGTGTTGTCTGCTGTTCGTTCTAGCTAGAGGTAGGCCCAGTGCTAGGACTAGGGCTTGGGCTAGGATTAGGGCTGGAGCGAGGATCAGGGCTAAGGCGATGGGCTGGGATGGGTCTAGGGTTGATCTAGGACTAGATTTAGGACAAGGACTAGAACTATATACTGGGCCTGGGATAGGGGTCTGAGGCTGGATGTAGGGCTAGAACTGTCTGGGTCTGGACCATGCTGGATGACATCTGTATGGGAGTGATTCAGTCTGCTATAAATATGACTGCCCTTTCTGCTCGACCAGCCTCGCGGATTAACAACTCTCTCTCCACTGAGCTCCCCAGAACTAAAGTACACACACACACACACACACACGTCTGTACACACATCTGCGCACGAGCACTCGCACGTAAACACACAAACACACACATGTACACAAAGATGTGCATGTGAGATGTACTCACACAGACTGTGTGTGAAATCTATTGCAGGAGTTGACAATGCTGTGCAGGTAGAATATTAAACAACATTCAGTTTCAACACCTGCCTTACCTCTCTCTCCCTCTTATACATTGTCTTTGTATCCCTCGCTCTGATGAGTGTATGATATCTCAGCCATATAGGTCTCTGTCAGTCTCTCTCTGTCAGTCTCTCTTTGTCTCTCTGTCTCTCCCTCTCTGTTTCCTCCACGTCTCCCCCACTGTCCGTTTCTCCCTCCCTTCTCTCTGTGACCAGTAGGTGACCCCCAGGTCTCTTTCATGACCCCTTCTTACCACTTCCTGTTCCCTGCCCGAGGCCACCTCCATCTGCCTCATTCTTAGTCACCCAGGGTTGCCATGGTGACCACCGGTGGTGTCTGACCTTAGGCCAGAGCTGGGCAGTGAACGCCTCAGCCAGAGCACTTCCTGCTTGATTCTGGCCAATGGGAGCCAAATTCAGATTATACAAAAATTGAACTCTCCTCTACTTTATCTTTCCTTGTCTCCCCCTTCCCCTCCAGACACCCATCCAGGCTTGTTTCCATTGAGATCCACACCCTCAGTCTCACCTCCTGCTACCCAAAGCCTTTAAGATGACAGAATTATCTATTAATGGACACAAACACCCTGCGCTGGGAATGGAGGTGTGTAAATGTGTGTGTGTTTCAAAAAGACATCGGAAAATCTCCTGAGCCTGGTGTCATAATGCAGTCTCCTCCGTGTCCTCGTAGCCCTGGTGATAGGTATCCGTGGAAACACGTGATGGAGTCAGGGTTAGCGTGCAGCTCAGGTTTCAATGAAAATACTAAGATACACAGGACTATGGCCAGAGAGCCTTCAACACCCTGGGAACGGTAAACACACACACAAACACACACACAAATCAACACACACACAGAAGACCAGGGCAAAGTATGATGGATCTGTCCACAGCTGGTTGTGTTATTGAATTAACAAAGGCATGTCTGCTGTCCAGCCTGAAGGGGCAACCTGACACTGGTTCTCAGGGCAACAAGGAGGCCGGAGGTATTTATAGGCTGGGGGGATTATTGGGAGGGGGTGGTAGGGGGTTGATCATGGGGTAACAGCCAGCCCCCCCTGTGATGGGTGAAGTAGGAAGGGATGGAGGGATGAAGAGGAGGGAATGAAGGAGAGGAGGTCACCTCGGGGGAATGACACCTCAGCAGCTGGGAAAAGGACTTCAAAAGGTTTTCAAAAATTCTCCTTCCTTCCTTCCTTCCTTCCTTCCTTCCTTCCCTCCCTCCCTCCTCCCTGGCTGGGGTCCTGCATGTTTAGCAGCAGTGTCTCAGAGCAGGGGTGCGACAGGGACAGGAGAGGAGCGTCCATGTTTCAATCTAGGCCAAGCTGCCTCCTCTCCAAGAGTGGTGGTACAGGCAGGATGCTGGTCTCTCTCCCTCTCTCTCTGGCTCTCTCCCATTCTCCTAGTCTCTCTTCCATTCTCTACATCTCGGTCTACTATGTTTCTCATTCTCTCATTTTTTGCTCTCTGTCGCTCTATATTCTTCACGCTGTGAGAGGACAGGTGGTGTACAAGACGATGAACACACCGAGAGTAATATTGAGAGGATGAGAGGGAGACAGAGAGTGGCAGAGAGGGTATGAGAGCAAGAAAGACAGAAAGAGAGGGAGAGAGGGAGAGAGAGAGCGGCAGAGGGAGGATGTGGGGGTATGAACTGAGCAGGAACAGAGGGTTCTACTCTCCTACAGTGCCAATTCATCTCTCCTTATGACACGCTTTCAGACTGAGGCCTGCTCTCTCCTGCATCAGGCACCTGGCCAGAGAGAGGGGGGGCAGAGGGGAGAAGGCGAGAGGGAGGGAGAGAGAGGGGGAGAGGGTACGAGAGAGCGGGAGTAAGAGTTCGGGATGGAAGTAGGGGGTGGAGAAAGAGAGTGTTCATGGGAGGATAGATAGAGTTAGAGAGGGGAGGTAGTTTTAATTTCATCCCTCCCCCCTACACACACAAACACACACAAACACACACACACACACCCTCTTCTCCTCTCTCTGTCTGACCTGTGCTAGCTAGCTACCTGTATAAATAGCAGCCTCTCATTTAGTGGCAGAGAAGCGCTGAGGGCCAATCGTGTCCTCAGTAATGAAGCTTTCAGCGTGCGCCCGTGCTGACAGCTGGCAGGGGAGGGGCCGGAAACTACACGCCATGAAATAAGCGGGAGAAATTGATTAGCAATTTTCATTTACACAGCTAAACAAAAGCTGCACTGTATATGAAGGGGTTGCTGGGGTAAGTACCACTGGTGCTAGGGGGGAAGACCACCCAACACACATACTGTAAGCACAAACACACACACACACACACGTAAACACATACTGTACATGTACGCACTGTAGATATACAGATCTATAGATATATGCATATATACATACATGCATCCTGTCCAAAGCCACACAGACACAAAGAAATATATCCCAAAATGTCAGCCAAAACGCATGCCACCAGCCTATTGTTTGGGGATCGTGGGGGGCATTAGGACAGAGGGAGAGGAAATAAGACAGAAGGAGGGAGGGGAGAGTGGGAGGAGGGGGGACAAGGGGAGGACAGGGGGATAGGGGGAGGACACCCTACACACACACAACACACACCATAACACAGCACACACACACCCTCTTCTCCTCTCTGTGATCTGACCGTGCTACTAGCACCTGTTTATTAAATTAGCAAGCCTCTCATTTAGTGCAGAAAGAAGCCCTGAGGCCAATCGTGTCCTCTAGTAATGAAGCTTTTCACGTGCCCCGTGCTTGACAGCTGCAGGGAGGGCGGAGAAACTACACGCCATGAAATAAGCGAGAAATTGATTTAGCAATTTTCATTTACACAGCTAAACAAAAAGCGCACTGTATTATGAAGGGGTTGCTGGTGGTAAGTACCACTGTGCTAGGGGAAGACCACCCAACACACATACTGTAAGCACACACACACACACACACACACGTAAACACATACCTGTACATGTACGCCACTGTAGATATACAGATCTATGATATAGTGCATATATACATACATACATCCTGTCCAAAGCCACACACACACAAAGAAATATATCCCAAAATGTCAGCCAAAACGCATGCCACCAGCCTATTGTTTGGGGATCGTGGGGGCATTAGGACAGAGGAAAGGAAATAAGACAGAAGGAGGAGGGAGAGTGGGAGAGCGGGACAAGGGAGGACAGGGGATAGGGGAGGACAGGGAGATAGAGGGAGGACAGGGGGATAGGGGGAGGACAGCGGGATGAGGAGGAGGAGGAGGAGGGGGAGGGAAAGGTGGGTGCAAAAGTTCACCTCAGTGGCCCAATTCTGAAAATGAATCCTGGAAGCTGAACAAGTCACAGACCCTCAGAAAACAAAAACCTGATGGAGAGAAGGATGGAGGGATGGAGGGATGGAGGGATGGAGGGATGGAGGGATGGAGGGAGGCATGAGAGGAGGAGGTGCAACAGTAAGCGGTGGCACCACTTTTAAGGTATTAAACACACTGAGCACGTTCAAACAGAAAGGATTCTGCCAACGCTGCATTCCGTGAGAAAGTGGTCAAGCCGCGTTCCATGGTTCCGTGGAAGGGTTCCATGGTTCCATGGTTCCGAGGCCAAGTCCACATGGTCTACAACGACGTTGTTGGCACATGTCAGTGATGCATTGTGGGTAGTCACAATGGCCACACCAAAAATCTGCCAAAATAGACTGTGGGTGCCTAGGGACATGGAACACAAACATGCACATGCAGTCACACACAAACATGGACCCCTACTCCCTACCACCATCACACACTCCCACAAAGACACTCACACACTACATTAACACACTAGCCTTTCATTTTCAAAGGAAGACCCAAATATGGGTACTTTTAATCTTCCAGTCCCCCTCCAACTTTGAGGGTAATGAGAAGAGAAAGAGGGAGGGGAACAGGGAGGATCCCAGCTCAGGACAGATGCTGAGAAAACGACTTCAAACCAAAACACTGTACACAACTCCAAATTTAATTTTCTGCAAGATTACACACAATAATTACAGGCTGTATAAAGCCCATAACTAATGGCTTCCAATGAGAGAGATCTATAGGTATTGATCTGTTAACTATCTGAGGAGAAGGCTGCTGGGTGCTCACACCAACACAGAGGAGCGGAAAGGATAGGGGAAAGGAAGGATGAAAAGAAAAGATAGAGGAGAGATAGAGACGGGAAAGGATAAAAGAGGTGATGGCAAAAAGAAAGTATGGATGAATTAAAAAGGAACTAATACATGTGGAGAGAGAGAGAGAGAGAGAGAGAGAGAGAGATGAATGACATGTAGGGATGAACCATGTGACACACAGCACATCTAACAAACTTACTGTAAAGTACCTCGACCAGACATGAAAGTGCATCTACTTAGTTAATAACATGACAAACATGTGTTAACAGGAATAATCAAGACAAGTAAACACAAGCCAAACATCCTCGTTCATAGTTGTACTATCAGGAGGTTTTCTCTCCAGTAATCCTACACTTGACAGCTTCTTGGAGTGTGAAGGAAAGGTGCTCGGATGTGAAGGAGGACGGGGATGAAAAAATTAAAATCTCCCCCTGAAATGAGAAGGCCTTAATCCAGAGGAGCACTAATCCTGCAGGATTAAGAGTCTAAATACTTCTATTCAAGACAATTAATTCATGCATATCTGACCGGCTCTCTACGTGTCATTACCGACCATGGGAGACTCCATGGGAACCGGGCGGAGAGGAACGCCACGCAACGCCATTAATGCACAAGTTCTCCTCCCGGTCTGGCGGCATAATCCTGCTGCTTCACACACACACACACCCTAACATGCTGAGGAATACACTGAGGCAGGAGCGGAAAGAGGAAGGGGGGGGGGGGCAACCTAAACTTGACAGTTACATTATGGCGTTGGAATTCTAATGAGGAGATCAGGCCAGGACTAAGTCTACAGGATCACTACAGCAGCGAAGCCTGGATTAGAAGTAAATACAGGCTTAGAGGGAACAGAGAGATAGACTGTACAAACACAGGACTTGAAACAATCTAGAAAGATCCTAAATAGTTACTTTCCCTAATGCACAAGGAAAAGAGAGAAGGGGAGATGGGGGTGCGTGGGGGAGGAGAGGGGTTAGAGTTGTAGACTGACAGGCAGCAGAGAGAATTAAATGAAATAAGTAAAGGAGAGCTTCTGCGACATCTCACTCCTGCTTATCTTACCGTTCCCTCACCACAATTATTCCCTCTCAAATTCACTTCCTGTTTGTGGTGATGTAACTGTTCGCATCACAGGGCAGGAAGCAGGGGTCCTGTCTCTGGTTACCAGTGTGTGTAGGAGAGGCCTGCTCAGGGTATAAATAGGGACCTGCGTCACACAGGGAGGCCTGCTGGGAAAAGATGGCTGATCCTGTATCAGGTGACTGGCACCACACCTCAACCCAGACTGGGAGGGCACAGATGACCACACCTGAAGTCAAAACACATTCTGAAAGTATGCTTTTTAGGACAGGGCTTCACCCTGCTCCGGTATGAAGTTAAGGGTCGATGCAGGAGAATATACAAGAGTGGAGTAAAGTAGAGCAGATTGGAATAGAGTAGAGTACTGTAGTGTGAATGAGAATGAAGCAGAGGAGAGCAGAGCAGAGTGGACTACAGTAGAGTGATAAGATGGAGATGGTAGAGTACAGAGCAGTGTCTTAGCATGTTGAGCTTGGACAAAAACACAACATGGAGCTGAACACGGTAAATTGAGTAGAGTAGACTAGAGTGGTTCAGACATGACCCTCTTCCTGATCTTCCAGAACTCTACTGACATGGGCCTCTCCGATTGGCCAAGAGCTGCGCTGACATATGTCTCCCTGATTGGCCAAGAGCTGTGGCCACTGACCACTGGAAATGTTAATTATTAAGTGACTGACCTCAATCCCACATCATATCACTCCCCAGGCTGTTCTACTCGTCTAAATATAAACACACACACACACACACACACATACATACACACACACACACACACCCAAGCCAGATCTTCCAGTCCTGATGATGAAAGAGTGAAGACACTGTCATTGTGTGGGCATGTTGAAATAGCATGGAAGGCAAGATAACATCTTCACACTCAGGACATTGCACGTACACACAACGTGTGTGTGGTAAACACCCAGAAGCATTCTACAGCAGACCACCACCACCACAGCTGCCACAAACACACAATCCAGAGGGACTGAAGTCTGTCAAAACTGCTTCAACTTTCACATCCTTTCATCAACACTGTTGCTGTAAACACACTGTCAGACAACGCCAATGATACCAGACTTCGACGCAAGAGGAAAGCGAAAGTTTGGCTTCTTTTCCTGCAGCAGAAGGCGTTTTGTATGTGCCATAATCTCCTGTCAGAAACACTTAGCCACTCAGACAATAGCAGCACATCCAACAGCAAGAAACCCCTCCACTCTCTGCTTGGTAGGTCACCATACAAGCAGCAGGATTCCCCTCGCAGAGTCACACACACACACACACATTCTAGTTTGCACGTGCGCACACACACACTGGGGAAGGCACACACACACACGCATGCATGCACACACGCAGATGCACACACCCTGCCGAGGTGCACGTTACTCACACCGTCTCCTGGAATTCTTCAAAGAGTTCTGGTGCAGTTTTCAAGGACACACTCCTCTGCCGTCTATCCCTCTCTCTCTCTCTCCCTCTCTCTCCCTCCCTCTCTCTCCCTCTCTCTCTCTCTCTCTCTCGCGCGCCTCACTCTCCGATGCAGCAGCCACAACAAACGTAAATGTGACGCTCTCTCTCTCTCTCTCTTTCTGGTTCAGCTTTCTCTTCTTCATCTTGCCCTCTCTCTTCCACCGACGCACGGCGCCCAAGTCTCTGGGAGTGTTGCTTGTGAGAATGAGGGAGGCACGGAGGGAGAGAGGGAGGGAGGGAGAGAGAGAGAGACAGAGAGAGAGAGAGAAGACTGCTGGGTGAACTGACCGTTGTGTTGTGTGTGTGTGTGTGTGTGTGTGTGGAGAGACAGTAAGTGGAGTGCAGGGACAGGCAGGATCCTATTGCATGGCTGCAGAAAACAGCCAGCTTTACTGAAAAGCACCAGCATCACATTTCAGAGAGGAGGGAAGCAGGCTAGAGGCTGAGCGAGGGAGATCGAGGGAGGGATGAAGAGAGAAGGAGAGAGAGAGAGCGAGAGAGTGGGACGCAGATTTGAGGGAAGTAAAAAGAGAGAGAGGAAGGTAAAGGGCAGACAGAAAGAGACAATAAACGAAGAGTGAGCGGAAAAGGAAGGGAGAGACCGAGGCAGAGAGAGCGGGAGAGGAGGAGCGAGAGAGGACAAGGACAGGATGGTCAGGAGGTCTCTAAAGCCAGGCTGTCTCACGTGAAAAATGTCCCCCCAGCGGAACAGAGAAAAGGGCTTCCATAAACAAACAAAAACAAACAAGAAACAAAATGTCTATTTAAAGAGCAGATCAGATTTCCTGCCAACGTTGCTTGCTGTGTGTACGTGTGTTTGTGTTTGCGTGTGGGGTTTGTGTTCAATTCAGCAATTCAAGTGCAACAACTGTGTTTCCCCACTGTCAGATATGCTGAGGACGGAAGAGAGAAGGAGGGAGAGAAGGAGACAGAAAAGAATATAGATGTGCGGAGAGAAAAGATGGAGGGAAAGTTGGAGGACATTGTCAAGTAGAGAGGAAACAGCATAAAAGGAGAAAAGTGTGAAAAAAGGAAAGGAGAGAAGGAAAGGCAAGGAAAGGAGACACTTAAGGATGGAGGAAACAGAACGTGAGAGAAAGTAAGGGATGAGAAGAGAGAAGAGGTGGAGGAGAACGGGAGGGAAAGAGTGATGGTGAGAGGTAGAGAGAAAGGGAAGTAGTAAGGAAATGAAGGATGGACGAAGACAACAAGTTGAGACGGGAAGTAGGGAGTGAAGGAAAGGATGAAAGGATGAAAGAGAGAGTGACGAATAGAATGGGTACCGTTCCAGTCCTCCATGCATTCCTTCAGTCTAATTGTTTATTCAGCATAACTGGAGGCAGAGCACGATTGATTTCTTTTACATAGAGTACAATTCTGAAAACATACTGTTGAGGGCCAAAAGATGCACTTCAGTGCTTCATATTTTGTATCATTATGATGTATTATATTGTGAGGATGTAATCGTGCGCTGCTCCAAACTTCTGAATGTGCATTAATCTTGTCGCTGTCACGTTCACACGTGTTGTCTCTATATCTCGATCCAACCTCCTCTCATTTATCTTCTCTACTTCTCTCTTCTCTTCTTTCTCTTCTCCTATCTCCTCTCTCTCTTCACCTCCACTTGTAGTCTTTTTCCTCCCCCTCTCTAAGTGATCTTTCTTTTTTCTGATATTTCTTTCCTTCTTTATCTATTTCTTCTCTGCTACGCTCCCTTATTCACGTTGTTTCCCATCTCTCTTCCGTCTTCTCTCTCTTTCTTCTTTCTTCTTCCACGTCTCCCTTCTCTTTCACCTTCCTTCCCTCTCTCTCTCTCTTCTCTCTTAATTCTCTTTTCTTCTCTTCTTTCCCCTCCCCTAGTCAGTCTATACAACCACATGTGGCTGATAAATAAAGAAATTTCGGTGAGATGAAAATTTTTGAACTTCTATATTTGCTCAGTTTTTTTTATCTTTATTGATACAGGAGAGAACGATTTCACCCCCAGGTCCATGTGTGTCCTTCCAGTTACGCTAGGCAAACAGCTCAAGGACAAGTCTTCAACACACACACACACACAAACACACACCTGAGTTTTAGGCAGAGCCCAACACCCAACTCCATTACTGTCGGAAAAACAACAAGCGAGAGACAGTGTGTTGAGGAAAACAGATGTTTTTTTTGTTTTTTTCTATTTCTTTGGACAGACTTGGTAAAATATCCGATATCCAGTCAGGCTATCATTAATTTAACAGCTCCTAAACAGTTTGTCTCACAAGCGCTTGATGCCAGTGAGCAGCACAGAACATGCTATTTCAGTTTGATTTTGCACAGGAGGAAAAGTGTTTTACAGCAAAACGTGATGTGTTGTTAATGACCCTGAAGAATATGGTCACTGGTGTGGAGTACACAAGGAAGCTGACTTGAGTTTTGCACTACTGTGTTAGTCTAACTTCGATCTAAATCTGTAACAGCTGAGACCCAAAGCTATTCATTTACTTGCATGTCATTTTCTATCTTACAGTAATTGCACGTGTAACAAACCTTTATTATCTTATATAAGTCTTGTTTAAAGAAACGTATGCTTCTTATATATAAACCAGTATAAAAAACAATGCACAATTCTCTACCTTGTTTAGATTATAGAGAATCATTGTATCCAAATCCAGGTTTCCAGATTTTTTCGAACAACACTCTCTACATTTATATTTGAACTCACCATCAAGGAAACACACACACACATATGCAGCCTGTAAGCTTGCAAAGGCAATGGGAGCTACCTTATGTCCTACAGTTACCAGTGCCATCACTGGATTATAAACCTGATGTCTTCATCAGAGAAACACAAACACACACACACACACACTCTTATCCAAGACGCAAGCTGCCCCATGCGGGATCGCAGCTCCAGCAGCCAAGCTCAGAGTGGTATCACTTTGTATTTGAATGTTAGCTTCCCAGCATCGTTGTGTGCATTATTTAATACCAGTCACTTTGTAGTAGAACATGCACGCATGGATTTACAGAAGGGGACAAGCAGCTAATCAATCTGTGTGTCCGTGGCTGTGGACAGGCCACGGCTGCCTATAGGGATGCCTTGATAAAGAAGCCGCCATTGATTTCCTATGTAAATGCAGGCATCAGCAGTAGCTTATCGCAGATGGAATCAATTAGGATAGTTTTTGAAAGGGAGCGTAGGGAGACACCCCGCTGCTTCTACTCGCGTCCCCCCCCCCACCTCACCACCCCCGCTGGGATGGTTTCACTCTCCTCGCCATGGTTTCAAAGACAGGAAACGCTGAAACGTTGTTTTAATATTTTCCCAATGTGGACAATAGTTTGTTCGGTGCGGAAGATTCTCCGCATTTGAAAAGCGGTTTATGTGTCATTATCATTCGGATGGAAGGACAGGACAGGATTAGGTTGGTAGATAAGTAGATAGCTAGGTAGATAGACATATATATATATAGTGTGTGAAAGAATGAGAGACATAGTCTCCGGAAAGTTCCGTCAGACACTTCAGCGCCACAGAAGTTAGAGAGTAGGAACCTAAACTTCCCGGCACCAGCAGAGTTCTATCCGAGCGGCCCAGTCCGGTGTCAGTTCTGCCTTAGAGGGGGAGGAGGAGGGTGTAACCCACTCCCAAGTCCCGGCCCGGTCCTACTTTCCCCAGAACAATCAATCAGACCCAGACAGGGGCTGAGGGCTCACATGCAACAGGATCCACACGCACACAGACTTTTATGCTGACGCAGGGGGAAAAAAGCTCTGCTCATATCTGTGGCGTACGGCGACCTCCAGCAACAACCCTGTCCTCCCCCAAAGTCACCGTCTGCAAGGGGTCGGCACAGAGGCCACGCCCACAGGGGAGGCGAGGGCGCTGAGGGAACGCCACGAGGAGAGGAAGTGAACAGAGACACACTGGGTAAAGGCTGCTGTATCAGTCACTGACACACACATACACACGCAATACCTCTCTCTCTCTGGTTCCATCTCTAGTTCTATCCATCTCTTTCTCATTCATTCCAATTTAAACTAAGCTTCAGATACAAAGAAAAAGATTAGTGAGAAAAAGTGACAGATAGGGAAGATAGGGGGACAGGGGAGAAGGATAGAGATAGTGAAGAATAGAAGACACAGGGGACAGTGAGAGAAGGAGAGAGAGAGAGAGAGAGAGAGAGAGAGGGGGAGAGAAGGAGAGGGAGAGAAATGTGCAGGGACAGTATATGTCTGACGCCAGAGTAGGAAAACAGATTGACAGATATAGCTTCAGAATAGTTTGAGATCCTCCTCTGGTTCAAACTGGAGATGGGTATTCACTGTCCATTCCTCAAGTGCCTTGATGATGGATCTGTCCTCTGGGACAGTGGTCCCACAACACAGCCCACACCCTATGGATCACACAAACACACACACACTCAAACACACACTCAAACACACACACTAACACAGACACACACTCAAACACACACACACACACACACACAAACACACACACACACACACACTAGCTTTCTTTCACTTAGATTTACCAACTCACACTTGTGCAGACATTCTCTCTCAGACACAAAGACACACACACCAATGCATTTTGTGTCATCCTCTCCCTGGAAGCTGACTATTCTCTGCCCCTTCTGCCACCTTGTCTCTCTCTTCAGTGTCACAGCAACAGAGACCGCTTTGTTTATGCAGTAATGATATCGCCCCCGGGATCACCGTGACGATTTATTTATGTCTTGCCACTAATAATGTAGTTGCAGGACGTATATTTCTATGACCTAAACCATGAATCTTAATCCTTTAATATTCTGTTGATTGAATATATGACTAATTTATTAGACTTATGCCTAATTGGATCTATGCTTTATTTCGCCGGTAAATCACCTCAAAAGCAGGAGTGGAGGAAACCGTGACGACGGTCAACCCTGGGTCTGCATCACGCACACAGGAAGTGTGGGATGTGCTATTTATTCTAGAGGGATGACATGTTTAATTTCACTCTAGCTAAGGAAATTAAAAATACATCACTGTTATTGATGAAGAGAGGGGATAATGAGAATGAACACAAATAGCAACTCTGGAACAATCTGGAACAGTGACTGTTCAGGCTCTAACTGGTCAGGCACCTACTCCAATCACACAGACAGCTAGCAACATAAGTCAAATGCTGTATTTTTTTACATTTTTTTAAAGATGTACTGGTTAACATTTTGTAAATGTGGAACTTTCCATTAATTACCTGTTTTATTTGTAAAATCTTTAAAAGGTTAAAAAAAAAACAAAAAAAAAACTATGATAGCCTATTAGGCGCTTAATCCGGATCACAGATGCTTGAGTTAGGCCGGTAAAAGGCAGAAAGGTCTGGGGTTTCACGCAACGAAAACCGTAGAAGAAATGCTTCCGGGTATGGACTCACCCGCGGAGGTCAGGACCACGGACAGCTCCAAGCAGCCAGAGAAAAATCGTCTGATTTGACTTTAATAATAACTGCCGTTGATGTGCTCTGGGAAGAAAGGGGGGCTCTGGAATAGACTAATTGTACCCTATGTTTAGCGCCATGCACCAGCAGTGTTAACGGCTGTATAAAGTAAGTCATATTGTCCTCTAGGTTCGTCAGAAAGGGCCACATTGATTCTGGAGAGGAATTCAGGAGTCTGCCTGCTTCATAATGAGATTGCTTAATTTAATAGGCTCATGTACAAAGCTCCTATTGATTAATACAATAACAAAAACAACGTCAGTGTGTCACAATTTGCGTTTAAGGTCAGGGGACTGATTGCCATCTCTCAACAAATCCCCCTTCGACGAGATATTGAAGTTTTTTCTATTTAAGAAAATCTCGTTTAACTTGAAGCTGCGGGAGAATTGAAACGTATAGCCCCATCCATCTCCGTATCTGTGTGCTGACACCTTTAAATGCTATTGACACGACGCCGCATTAACATGCAAACCGCACTGCACGTTTGATTCGATTAGTTAATTGTAGCCTCCACACCTCTCTCTTGCCTTATCAACTCCGGGCCGAAGGGACTCTGCCGAGTAAAACTATTGGATAAAACTTCGACTGACAGTTGCTTCATTGTCTGAATTGTATTATAAGAAACTGCAATCTTGCATTAACGGAACGGCGATTTTTAATGTCTTCTTATTCACATCCCAAATCCCGAACATATGATGCCAGGACATAATTTAGTCTAGTTCAAAAGCAAGCCACGTGTTTAGGTTTTATACCCTTTCATGATTTGTTATGGTGATCCAAAATGCCATATTTAAAATAAAATAAAAAGCGTAGCAGTGTTTCATTTCGCTCCATACGCACATGTAGGTTCTGTTATATACTGAACAAGAAAGAGAAGCATATTCAGCCTTTGTCATTAGCCTGAGTAAGGACTTGTACGGACGTTAAGGCTGCAACGGAACTACTTCCAGACGTATACCTTCTAGTCAGGCGGACACACACACACACTCCGCTGCCTAGCGTACGTGGAGTACTGTGTCTTTGCTGCCACCTAATGCAGATATCACACACACATCGGGGGCTTTGCAGTTTAATCCTGCGGTTTGGGAATTCACATAACCGGCAAGTTGCGGCTTGCGCCACGGCAGGCGGCCGGGCTTTTCGGCGGCGCGTGAGGCATTTGTGATATGCTAATTTAATCATTTCTGTCTACCACCCCTTCCACCTATCAATCTAATCACTTAATCAGGATTCGCACAGGGCGCTGAGCCGAAGTCGCGTGCACAAATACCAAAGCAGTCCTTTCATCTAATGCACGCGGCCGCCTAGTAACACCCACCCCCACCACTTCCCCTTTTAATTTTAGTGATGGTTCACTTTAATTATTATGAAAATTAAATCAAATGTAATCACCGGATTAATGCAACCTGCGAGATAATTCAACCGCTCGAGAGCTGAACGCAAATCTATAAATCTCCAAAAGCTCACGAGGCAGGCACGTCCCTGACTGCATGGGCCGAACGATTAAGGCCAGCGAAAACAATCAGCAGACATAGTTAATGCACCAAGTCAGGCCCAACTGTGAGGAGTTTAAGTCAGAATTTCCAAAATCCTGAAGAAAAAATGAATTGTGCCTGTCTTGAGTAATGTGTGTCTGTGTCATTCAGTGCTTTAAAAGTGTGATAGTATATTTTAACATGCACACTCTTTATTTTTCATTTCATGATGAAAATAGAATATTTCAAATGTTTTTGTGGTACTGTTGAAAATGAAAACAGACTAGTATTTGCTCAGATACAGATATGTCAGATACAGTATTTAACATGCATGGTATTCTTTCTATGCAGAATTTAACATGCATCAATTAGGAACGCTGTGGATTCTCTCTCTCTTTCTGTGTGCGTGTGTGTGTGTGAGTGTGCATTTGTGTGTGCGCGTGTGTCATTCATTGTCAGTGGTGCGTGTGTTCGGGCAGTAGAGCAACAACAGGATATCATGTTTCACAGTCCGTCATTGATATGTAAATGTTGCCAACAGCACTGACCAACACACGCACAAACACACACGCACACACACGCACGCACACACTGACGAAGACAGCTACAGAACAGTCAACACATGCCTTTACTATATAATCGCCTCTTCAGAATGACCAGGGTTACTCACATTCTCCACAGTTGTCACTTCAGATAGATATGAACTATAAGCTGGCTGGCTGGTGCGCGCGGACTTGGGTTTGGAGTTTGTGGTTTGTTCTTCTTTTCTGTTGCGAGCGCGAAAGAACAGAGCTAGAAAGGGCGGCCGTTCGCTTCAGGTCTCGAGCGCTTTGGGCTAGGGGGGCTTCAAACGAACAGCATGGGACACGGGATCACGGGTGGGTTCGGTACTTTCGGGATGCCTGCAGGTGCCTGCGCGTGCAAACCGACAGGAAAGCGCAGACTATAAATAGATAACTTTTTGATGGAAAGCGGGAACAAATGAGAGAGGATGGCGTAATTTTGCGCGGCTTGGTGGTGTAGCCCCCTCTCTCTCCTCTGTCTTGCCCACTATCCTCGCGCTTACGGGGCTCTCCATACCGTAGGCTGCGTACCTTGGAGAGGAATTGATGTTTAGTATAACGGGCTCCGTAAAACGGAGAATGAAAGGTTAACAAGTGAGAAGAGAGGGTTTCAAAGTGTGTTTTCAATTCGTGTTTCATATAAATGTCTGACAAAATAGAGCAACTGCATCGTATATCATATATATGGCCTTTCTGTAAGGTCCTACTGTTGTACAGTAGGATGTGAAAGTATAGGTTGTTCGGGGAACTGAATAAGAAGGCGCGTGGACAGCTGTCTGACAGGAGTGATGAAGGTCCACGTGTCATAGAGATGAATGGCATAGCGCACGGGCGCGCGGACGTGCAATTGGAAAGAATTGAGAAAAAAAGGAAAACTCAAGTCTGACCAAATGGCTCGAAATAGCCTTCTCCTAAAAAGGTTTGGGCATTCATTGCATGGAATATTAGACTTAAGTTGATTTCCAATCAATTACAATCAACTTTAGTTAAGGCCAAACTTTAGTTTTAAGCAATGAAACACTTGACGTTGAGCTAGGTAGCTTACGTCATCGGAAAATCACCAGGTCAGCGTCTCGGGGTCCGTTTCAAGGTACACGTAAAGTTAACAGCAGAACGACCGAACTTGCTGTGAAACACATGTAAGGCTTACTCGTCAGCGGAAACAGAACCTGACCTGGCCAACTGCACATGTCTGTATTGACAGACTAGCGTTATGTGAGTGGATCAGTTTCCGTTGACAGGTGTTTGTCGCGGGAAATATACGGTGACGGGTCTCCACGGCTCAGGGCGCGCGAGTGGCACCGGAGTCCTGCCGGTATCTGTCAAAACGACTAACTGCACTTGCTGGAGGACAGAGCAGGCAGGTAGGCTACTCTCTCCAAGAAGATTTAGGCCTATCAGCTGGAGAGCTTTTTTTCATCACCGTAGGCCATGTTTAAGAAGACACATTGAAGCTGTTTGCATGCAAACATGCTCTTTACAAGAAATGAGACGAAATATTAGCAAGGGCCAAGGTAGGCTAGATACCTACTGTGAACAATTTCACTCGAGAGCCTATTATTTTTTATAGACTAGGGTTTACATTAAATATGACGTTTAATTCCACGGAATCTGCAGGCTATGGCATCGTTCAACGATCGCATATCGTTCGGTTTTCATTCAGAAAAAAAATATTTTAAAGTTGGGATGCTCGTGGAAAACTTTATGGGGCTTCCAACCGTCCCGTCTCTCTTTTTTCCTCTTCGCTTTCTCGACACCTTTAGCACCTGCATTGGGGCACTCCGCTTTTCTGCGGTATTCCCGTGTGATTAATGTCGGCGGTTTTGCGTCTGTGCTTCATATTCCTGTCTAATCTCATGGACCATAAACTAATAACTAAAGGCCTCTGGAATTATTCCGCCCGACGAAAGGCGCGCAGGATGTGGGCTGTTTGTGACATGCCGAAGATTCATCGGTTTAAGGGAAAAAATAAGTTCTTGCATTTCTCGATGGTGACTGATTTAAATATTTTGCTCCATCATGTCTCTGTTTCCACGTGAAGCTCCTCTATTTGAAACAACTAGTGAAAACAGTAGTTTGGGATATTGTCTAAAGTCTTGACTTTGGTTAAGCTTTAGCTATGCGGCCGAGTTTATTCTGAACTATTGGTTTAAAAATAATGATAAGGCTAAAGTTAATTTAAATATTTAGCAACGTTATAATTTCGGAAATCTCAATGTTAACCTTTATCATACTAGAACGTTTTTCTTTAATAAGAAATTCCAGTACGATTCTGCATTACAAGTTATTGACTTCTGTTTGCGAAGGTTAATATCTGCTCTCGTCCTTGGCAACAACACCAAAAACAAGCGCGTGCAAAACACATCACCCAAACCTGCCGGATACAGCTGCAGTATTACATGGTAAATTGTTCAACAAAACACTTGAAGAACTTTTTAAATGTCATTTTACCGAATTTTGCCTCAAATTACACTTCCAGCCCTTAATAATCCGACTGGAATGTTGTGCGCTAAGTGGAAGTGTTAAAAACGTAGCATAATAAATAGCTGAATATATATGTTTTTAAACCAAGCGCATACACATAATCTTCGAATAACCTATTACATTATGGCCTACATAGGCAGACTCTTGTGCGGTGATGGACGATGTCGTGCACATACGCTGTCCTTGGTGCTGAAACTTCTCTTTGGTCTCTCTCTCTCTCTCTCTCTCTCTCTCTCTCTCTCTCTCTCTCTCTCTCCCTCTCCCTCTCTCTTTTCTCGTACAGATATCGGCCAACCGTTTATTTTTCTTCAAAAACAAAATCTCTACCTGTTCACATTGTTTGATCCCTCCCTTTGCGGGGGATATTGGAATCAACAATGAATGTGAGCGCGCTAAAGAGGTTTTGTTAACCACGCCACTTCGCGCCAGCAGTTTATCACGAGCGCTGACCTCTCTGCGTCATTGGTGGATCATTTTGTTAAAGGGTTGACAAAGCAACACACGCACTTACACATGCTGGAAAGTTACCAGGATGTTCTTTACACGTATATTGCTTAAGTTGTATATCAAAACAAAGAATTAATGGATTGCTCTTTTTCTACACACTTTTTCTTAAAAAATCAGCTTTGGTTTAATTAACTTTGAGGACAAATGCCATGGCATGTTGGTCCCTGCGTGATTGTGGTTGTGTGTTTGTTCCCCTGTGATTCTGGTTGTCTTTGTCTCTGTGTGAGTGGGATTTTTGTTGTGTGTTCGCCCGTGTTCGTCCAGTGTGTGTGTTTGTCCCATCCTGCCATTCAGATTGTGCTGTTACGCATTATGAAAGGTGTTGAATAACTCTGCCTGCCTGTTTCTGTAATATCATCTAGTGCTGAACTCCACAGATCAGGGCAGATCACATTCCCTTGCATTTGGAAATTAATTGATGGGTTCCCTTCTGCCTGTAGAAATCTGATCTTCCTCTTTCCCTCCTCCCCTCATTACGGAGGACAGCATCCCTCTCTTGCCTGGCCCCTCTCCTCTCTCTTTTTTCTCTCCTCTCTTTTTCATCTCTCTTCTCTTCTATTTCTTTTTTGCCTCTATTTCTTGCCTCTCTTTTCTGCTCCTGTGCACTTCTTTCTCTCTCTCTCTCTCTCTCTTCTTCTCTCTTCATGGACAGATGATCACTCACACATTCATTAACATGAAAAACCTTTTTTCTTCCATCTCTAATTCTGTTTGACTGATTATGACAAATAATTCCCACACTTCAATTCATATACACATTAACACATTTGATTTAATAAACTTTTCATCTGTAATATCAGGCATTGTTGTAGTGATTTGTAAAGCAGGGTGTGTGTGTGTGGGGGGGGGAGTACATGAGTGAGTGTGTGAGTGACATGTCCAGTGGCGTGTGTGTGTGTCAGGGGATGGGCAGTGCTCCCTCTCCTGCATTCAGAGGCCCTGGCATCAGTCATTAGCTTTGTTTCCAGATGGCACACACTTAAACAAATGAGGCCTAGTATAAGGACAAGCCTGGGATTTGCCTGGGCCCTATCACCCAAGAGCACCACTCTATAAACAGCCACACATGCCTCTTTCCAGCCTAAAACCATTCATTACGTCTAACACTGGCGCTGCTCTTCCCTGACACCAAGCACTGTGCTCTGATGGTCTACACACTATGAGAAACACGTACCCTATACTTCTTCAACCTTTATGAAACAGACTCCTAACACACCCCTGTGTGTAATCCCTGGTCAGTACCACCAAGCCTGAGGTGACTCTCTAGGGAATATGTCACTGGAACAGATATATAGAGTTGTGCAAATGTTTTCACTTTTTCCTTCCTCTTTAATTTTGCCTGTCTCTCTAATTCTCTCTTTCTCGTTTATTTCTGTTCACTCTCATGTTCTTTCTCCCTCTCTATGTACACACACGCACACACACGCACACACACACGCACACACACATCTACTTTGTCCTCCAGGTAATAAGAGGCAGATTCATAACAGGCCTCATCTGGGAGCATTTGCATAGTTGGTGTGATCGCTTGCCTCAGAGCTCCTCCTCCGTGCTGGTAAACATGCTGTTACTCTGACACCTGGCTCCTCCCCACGTATCTTCCATCACAGACCAAAGACACTCACACACACACATACACACACACACACATACACACACACACACACAAACAGAGACACTTCTGGTGTCCCACCCCCCTTCTTCTATAATAACCCTTAACTCTTCACCAACACATTGAGTTGTCAGTCGTCCCCTGCTCCTTGGTGGGGCGTGCTGACTTATACCCACTTAGCTATTTATCCTGCAGCCTGCGCTGGGATTTACCTGCCCCAACACCACCACTAATGGATGGAAAGTGACAAGCCATCAGAAGATTCTGAATGCATAATTGATGGAGGGCATAAATTAATGCGATTATGGTGTCGATAGAATGGAGACAGTTAGACAGGCTGGCTGGTAGATAGACCAGCAGGTAGATGTGGAGCAGACAGACTAGTAAACAGATAGACTAATAGACAGACAGACTGGTAAACGGGCAGACTAGTAGACAGACAGGCTGCCTGACCAGCAGAACAACAGATCAGAAAAGAAGAAACAAAGTTTAATAAACAGACATTTACACAAAGACACACAGAGGGACGGAGAGACTAAAAAACCGACAGACAGGTAGACAGACTGACTAGCAGATAGATAGACAGGCAGATAGACAGATAGGCGGACAGACAGATACGTGGGCAAATATGTGTTTTCCTTCAGATCAGCAAGAAAGATTAGCTCCCAAAGCAAAAGTTACAGTGCTGCTCAGCTCAACACGCCAGAGTCATTCATGTCTTCTAGTACTGACACACACTCGCACACACACAAGGCCTTGGCAGCACTCTCATTGTGCTATGTTGTCATTTTCTCCTGAGGAGAGAAGCAGAATTCAATCAATGAAGACAATCGTCATGTAATTAAACGTCTGCCTCTAATTCCACAGCCCCGTCTTCAACCCAAGCAGAAAATGACAATAATACCCCACGCAGAAGACTCCTCACCTCTTATACCCAGCCTGCACCATTAACACAGGAAGAACAGAGAGAGAAAGAGAAGGGGGGAGCAAGGGAGAGAGAGGGGGAGAGCGAGAAGGAGCGAGTTAGAAGTAGAAAGAGAGAGGCAGACCGAGAAGGGGAGAGAGAAAGCGAGAGACAGAGAGAGTCAAGTATGGATAAATATAGTCGGTGTCTGTATTTAAATGACTGCTGTTTATTCCTGGATCAGGCCTCTACTGTACTGCTGTCTGTTCTAGGAGGGGCCACGCATACATTAACGCCTACGGAATAATTTGTCTACAATTAGCCAGAACAGGTAGCGGAGAGCGTGTGATTAGCATGAGAAGCAGAGACACTGGAGAGAGACTTAAGACTTTTGAAAACAAACATGAATATCATGCTTTCCCTGCGCTGCAGCAACGCCCGCTCTCTCTTTTCTCCTCTCTCTGTAGTTCTCGTAGTTTCGTACTTTTTTATCTGCTGGTTTTCAAATTAATATTCATGCATGGTGATGCTGAATATGGATACTG
Source organism: Plecoglossus altivelis (assembly GCA_036571765.1). Classification (NCBI taxonomy): domain Eukaryota; kingdom Metazoa; phylum Chordata; class Actinopteri; order Osmeriformes; family Plecoglossidae; genus Plecoglossus; species Plecoglossus altivelis. The sequence goes on along the minus strand of BROE01000010.1, from coordinate 5,803,321 downwards.
TGTTTCAGTTTGTCATTTAAGGACGTGGGAACAAGAGAGAAGAGAGTCTGAACCAAGGAAGATGAAGACCAAGATAGAGGCTTTCTGGAGGGAGTTTTGCAAACCATCCACTTATCATTTTGGTGTGATTCTTTTTAAACAGAAACCAACTTCTTCATGATAACAGCTTCATTGCATTACTCTGGTCAACTGTTTTGGGGCATCAACATAAATTGTTATATCTGAGTGAGTTTCATCATTTTCATTCGCCGTTTATCAACGCTTTTACAAGTCTTTGTCTATTAAGAAAGAATATATAGGAAGATTTCAAAACGTGGCTGTAAAAATGTTTATTTGACATGACATGACAGAAGAAAAGGAAGGTAAGATGGGAGGAGAGATGAAAAGAGATGAAAGAAAAGGAGTGTGGAGGACGGCGTATATACAGGCCTTGGGGAGTGGGTCCGGAGGAAACACACACACTTCCACTCTGAGTAGACAGCAGGCTGTATCAGGGAGTATTGACTCCCTGGAAAACCAGCCTCCGACCTGGCTTGACCTACTCACATACCCTCTGCTGTGAACTCTCCTCTCAAGTCTGAACCGCATTGGAAAACTCACACATGAATCCATAATCTGTCAGGAGGCAACAATTTGCATATGATACACACATACGCACACAGACACACACACACACACACACACAACCTCACACATACAGTACGTGTGTGACCCAACACCAATCAAAGAGGACACAAACGCACGCACGTGGCCAAATAACACACACATGCCCACCACACAAATACACACATAACAGAAGCAAAATCTCTTCAGCTGTTTAGATGTAAACAACTTTCCCGACCAAATCAATCCTCGGGAGAAACAATCCCAGGTGTCCCATCATGCATCTCACCTTTACAGGGGTTTTTTCCGCTGCTTTTTAAGGCAAGCAGCTTTGAAGCCTTATCTGCATGCCAACGTTTCATGTGGGAGAGATGAAGGCTTCAGAGGCTGGGCTAAAGGTAGTGTCTGTGTAATTACAGGGGCACCAAGCTGAGACTCATATTACGGCGTGCAGCAACAGATGTGCCTGACTTCATCACAACGCAGAACGCGACGCCGCCACATCGCCGCGGTGACAAAACACGCGTCCCTCCGGGGATCTCTGGGTAGCCTTTACTCAGAGACACAACCCGTCCCTCGCCACGATAGCTGTCATTGATGCGTGCGCGCGCGTGTGTGTGGGAGTGAGAGCTAGGGGGAGGTGAAAGAGGGGGGCGTTCACCTGGAGCTAAACTTGCAGAGTGAGCCTTCATCCTCTGCCAGCTATCTTATCAGTTGGTGCCCATCGTGCCAATTCAGCTGGAATGGTGTTGAGACAGAGAGAGTGGCACAGTGTGAGTCTCTGGTCCAGGAGGAGAAGGTTTGATAATGAGTCGTGGGAGTTCCTACGTGGGATTGGTGAGCGTGTTGTGCGATTGTGTGTGTGTGTGTGTGTGTGCAGCGTGCTGGAGTGAGAGAGTTGCTGTATATGTTCTCAACAGGTATTTGTTCAAACAAGTAAGGGGTGTGTGTGCATGTAAGATATCTAGATACGTGTGTGAGTGAATGCGTTGACAGGGCAGGATATCACCCACACCCACCCACTCACACACACACACACACACACTCACACACACACACACACACGCACACCCACACACACACATGGTTACCCCTTCAGGAGATATACAGTAGGACTCACCCCTAAAACACATGAAACAGTCACTATTCTTTCTTCCTTTTCCAGTAACATCCGACTGTGAATGAATGTGTGTGTTTGTGTGTGTGCGTGTGTGTTCGTGTGTGTGTGTGTGCCAACAAGGAGGCCAGCAGTGCCAAGACTCACAGCTGGTGTGGAGTGCTGGTACTTTAATCAATGCTATTTATATGATAGTGACATACCTAGGAAAACAATCCCTGCATTTCACTAAGGAGACAGCCACAGCCCCTGCCAGCTTTCTCTCTCTCTCTCTCTCTCTCTCTCTCTCTCTCTCTCTTTCTCTCCCTCTCTCCCTCTTATCTCTCTTTCACTCTGACTCAAGTTCTCTTTCCTACTCCTTCACTCTCTCCCTATCTTTTACATTTTCTCTCTCTATTTCACTCTCTCCCTATTCCCCCCTCCCTCCCTCTCTCTCCCCTGTCTCTCTCTGAGTTTGTGCCAGCATAGTTAAGGTAATGACTGACAGTCAGCTCTGGAGGCCTCGTCTTAGTGTTTCTGTAGCGTGAGCTGTTTCGTCAGGAACATTACCCAGCTGCCACAGTCATCAGTGAGGTAACATATTTAGCCTGTAACTGACGTAGATTAACGAGTTATATTAGGTCCAAATGCTGTTGTTGGGTATGTGTCTATGCTTGCTGTATTGCTGGGAACAAGGACAACTTAAGAAGAAAGGACTGGTCAGGTTGCCTCTGCTTCTCTCTCTCCCCTCTCTCTCTCCATCTCTCTCCCTCTCCCTCTCTCTCCATCTCTCTCCCCTCTCTCTCCATCTTTCTCCCTCTCCCTCTCTCTCCATCTCTCTCAACTTCTTCTACTTATATCGCCCTTTCTCTCCATTTGTCTTTCCTCCTGTCTTTCGCCATCACTCTCATCCCCTCTTCCTTTCACTTTATCCATGTCTCTTCCTTTCACTCTCTCTTTCTTTCCCTCCTTTCTCCATTCCCCTCCCCCTCTCTCTCTCTCTCCCTCCACTGTCTCTCCCCCTCTCTTCATCCTCTCTCTCTCCCTCCTCTGTCTCTCCCTCCTCCCCTCTGTCTCTTCTTTAGTTCACATGGCTACAGCAGAGCACAGTGTGACTGTAACGCGATGCCCCCATCAAATCCCCCTGCCTCATGGGAACTGTGTGTCTGTGTGTGAGTCTGTGTGTGTGGGAGTTGTGTGTGTGTGTGTCTGTGTGTGTAAAGTGAAGCCACCAGTCCCAGAGAGACTGGACCAGACAGACTTACTCAAGCTGCTTCTCAACACACAAATGAAAATCAATAAACAATCTTAAGTTCTCACAAAACATTTTTTCTCCTTGTTCTAATGAATATATATACAAGCTTGAGGAGAGCTCAGTGAGGTAGACAGGTTCTGGTCCGAGATTGTTGCTGTGCTGTTTACAGTTGTGTGTTGCTGTTCTTCGTGTGTTTCTGTGTGTTTATGGTTGCACGTTTGTGCACTGTAAATGTTTTTGTGTGTGCCGTTTGCTGTCTTCCTGTTTATATGAGTTTGTGTTTGCATCTATTCTGTGTTGCGTTGAATGAAATAATATGCGTTTATTAGGATGTTGGTGGAGCTATGGTTAAAATGTATGCGTGTGTGTAACATTCTTCAGTGTTTGTGAGTGCTTTTGTGCATGTGGACTCTGCATGCAATTGTGTGTGTGAACAGCTGTGGTTGGTTTGAGAACATTTTGTATTTAGGAGACTCCTCCCATCTTTTTAAATCTGAGCTTTAGTATACAGATGTCACACACACGCACGCACACGCGCACACACCTAAATGAAAACATGTAGCACCCTGTCTCTGACCCCACTAGCATGGTCGGACCCTGTGTTCTGGTCCTTTCCATCTCTTTACCGAGGAGGACAGGACGGCTCGAGTAAGAGGAGAGAGTGAGGGAGGAGAGGAAAGAGGGAGGGAGGAGAAAGGGGTGAAGAGGGTGGTGGAGAGAGGGATGGAGAGGGTGCTGGAGAGAGAGATAGAGAGGGTGGTTGAGAGAGAGATGGAGAGGGTGGTGGAGAGAGGAGAGGGTGGTGGAGAGAGAGATGGGGAGGGTGGTGGAGAGAGGAGAGGGTGGTGGAGAGAGGAGAGGGTGGTGGAGAGAGGGATGGAGAGGGTGGTGGAGAGAGGAGAGGAGGCTTCAGGCAGACTGTATTGACAGGCGTCAGTCTTCAGGCTCCATCACATCCCCCTCGGCCACGATGACTATCTCTGGTCTCCATGGCAAGAGAAAATCCTGTTACTTCCTGACACAATCACCTTTCTCTCTCACACGAGCACACACACGTTCAAGCGCGCACACACACACACATACACGCACACATACACACACACATACACACACACACACACACATAGACACACGCACGCACTTTGGAACTGAGAGACAGTTAGAATAGAAATGGACAGACAGATAGAGAATGAAGACAGAGAATGAAAGGAGTACTGACAAACAAAACACAGAAAAACAGACACACAAACATCGGAATAATGATTATAATTGGATAAACACATTTTCATACAGAGATCACAGCTCAAAGTACTGCACATAAAAATCTACTCCAAACCCAAGCAAAAATAATGATAATACGGAATAAAGTAGTGAGATATATCACAAAAAACAACAGTATGTGCTGTGATAATACAATGCATGGAAATAGATGTAAAAACTCAAAAAAGTTTTTTAAAAAGTCAAAAACAGAGCGAGCTAACTGAAGGCAAGTTAAGAGAGCATGTCTGAACACGTTTCAGAAGTGTCTCCAGCGTTTTGGACGCTGTGATGTGGTCTGTTATGGCATTCCAACGCTCACAGGCCCGTGGAAGCTAAAAGCCAACCTCTCGTGGTTAACTTTCAGAATCGCCAAACTGGAAGCAGTGGAGGATCTCAGGCTTCTGCTAAGCATTAATGCATACATACACACACACACAGTCACGTACACAGTCACGCACACAGTCACGCACACAGTCACGCACACAGTCACACACAGTCACACACACACAGTCACACACACAGAATGGGCTATCTCTGACCTGAGAGGGGGACAACAGCACACACACGCGCGCACACACGCACACACACACACACACACACACATCTTCTCAGCCTGGTCTGACCTCTAATTAGCACTCTTGGCAATGTGGCACAAGGTATTATTGCCACACATACATCCAGCACTGCCATGGGGGAGTGTGTGTGTTTGTGTGTGTGTTTGTGGCTGTGGGAGGTGAGGCTGGATCAAGGGGCCAGTGCAAGCAGGAAAGCAGCCCGTGGAATAGAGCTCTATCCTGGGCTTCTGGGCTCTGACCCCTGGGTGGTCTTTGCTCCCACCCTGGATCTCTGCTCTGGGTCTCTGTCACTTCACATCTCCTATCCCCTATCTCTATATGAGCATCTCTCTACCTCTCTCTCCCTCTCTCTCCCTCTCCTTTTCTCTATCTGTCTCTCTCTTTACCTCTCTCTCTCTGTCTATACCCTACCTCTCTCTCTCTCTATCTTTCCCTCACTCTCTCTCTCTACCTCATTCCCCCCACTCTCTCTCTCTTTCCCTCTCTCTCTGTGTGTGTGTATAGGGCAGTGACATCATGCTAAATGGTAAACATGTAGCAGGTAAAATTCAGTGGTAGACCAACTGACTGCAGATCAAGACATTGTGGGTACAATCCTATTGCTTTGGATGAAATTAATAAATGGCCGCATTAAATGGGCAGAGTAGTCACCAACATAAAAAGGCAATCATCAAAACACAGTGAATTCAGTTTCCTGCATTCAACCCGTCCAACCCCCAAACCCCATTAATGCATCCCTTTACCCCCTCCCCCCACCCACCTCCATTTGTGGTAATTAGCTACGAAACAGGAAAAGCAGACACTGAAAATTGTGCGTTGAGGTGCAGCTGAGCAAAACACTTCTTCTGTTCTCTGGCTTGTGTGTGTGTGTGTGCGTATGTGTGCGTATGTGTGTTCAGTTGGCACTCGATTACACTCCCCCTTCGATGCAAACTATAGTGACAGACAGCCAACAAATGTGTCCAGGAGGGTCGTTGAAGCGAGGGTTGTAGGGACGGCATTCAGCACAGGCAGAATCGGCATCTGCAGCGAGCAAAACATAGGGAAAAGAGGCAATGCGAAAGGAGGCTATGTGCCAGCCAGGCGGCTTGGGTGGAAGACATACTGGCAGGGTGTGTGTGTTAATAAGGCTAGAGTGGTCTAGTCTGGAAGGTTTGGTGGGCTGGGGGCTGTGAGGGGTTAAAGCAAGGGGCATTTGTTGTGGCTTAGGGTGGAGAGTGGGGGGGTGAGGAGGAGGGGAATGGAGAGAGAGAAAGAAATAAAAAAAGACAGAGAGAGAAAAAGAGAGAGGGGGGGGAAGGGAGGGGTGGAGAGACGTTGTGGGGGTATGCCAGGGTACTTTAGACTGTCAGAGCATATCAGATGCTGCCTGCTGTAATTACTGTTGATGCCTGCAGGTCGCCAGTGTGTTGTGGTGGATGTGTGTGTGGGTGATGTGTGTTGTGTGTTGTGTTGTGTGTGTGTGTGTGTGTGTGTTGTGTGGTGTTGTGTGTGTGTGTGTGTGTCTGTGTGCATGTTTGTACTGTGTTTGTGTGTTTGCGTGTGTGTATTCATATGCTTGTGTGTGTTGTTATGGAATGGGCTGTAGTGACAAACATATCAGCGTTGTGGTTTATATGTGTGAATTTGCATGTTTACAGGAGAGGTTCCACCTTTCCAACACAATATAAAACCCAACCAATGAAACCAACCACAATTGAAAATGGCATATCACTTTACTGGCTGTCCCACTCTCTTTTCTCTTCTCCCTCCCTCTCCTTCTCTCCCCCATTCTCTCTCTCTCCAACTCCCTCATCCTCTCCCTCGCTCCATCTACATCCCTCTCCACCTCTCTCTTTTTGCAACCATTCTATGTTCTCTACTCCATCATACAGTCACTAACTCTATCCATCATTTTTTCCTTTCACATTCAGTCTTTCCTCTTCTCTCTCCTGGACCCTGGAAATGTGGGGGGATGTCCTCTCTCCCTCTCTCCCTCTCTCCCTCTTCCTCTATCTCTCTTTCTCTCTCCCTCTAACTCTTCCCTGCTAACTCTCTCTGTCTCTTTTTCTCTCTCCCTCTAACTCTCTCCCTCTCTGTCTCTCTCTGTGTGTCTCTGTTTCTCTCTCCCTCCAACTCCCTCCTCTGCTAACTCTCTCTCTCTCTGTTTCTCTTTCTCTCTCTCTGTCTCTCTCCTTTCCGGTTGGCTATTGATTGCATCCCCACGGTTGTGGCTACAGTAGCTGGGTTGAGTTACCGTGCATCTCCCCACCTGTCCCTCTCATCTTCTGTCTTACTGTCTTACTGCCTGTCTCCCTCATTCCCCAACTGGCTGGCTGGTTTTCTTTGGACTTAGATGGGTTCTTTACTGGCTGACTTGTACTTACCTGACTGTTTTCTAGACTGACAGCAGTCTTTCCACAATTTTGCTGCGTTCTCACCTTGGTAATTTCGGCCCAGTCTGAAAAGGGACCAGGGAGAACAATGCTAACAGACACTCACACACACACTCCGAGTTGACCTGAGGCTTGACAGTATTGAACATTTGACTTAAACAAGGGATTTCTTACCCCTTTGTCAAACAATAATGGTGTAATAGTGCATTGACGTACTGGACAAAAATGTACTGTGGGTGTTTTTTGTGTGAACGCGTGTGCGTGTGTGTGTATGTGTGTGTGTGTGTGTGTGTGTATGTGTGTGGGCCTGTATGGGCCTGCAGAGAAACATAATGACACAGTCCATTGGTCCAGATAAGGGAAGTAACAAGACTCCATTGATAACAGGGTAATTATGTACTCTGTCATCATTTCAATGTCTGTGTGTCTGTGTGTGCGTGTGTGGATGTGTGTTTGTGTATGTGAAGGTGTTTACGAAGACCTGCCACACAAACGCACAACTGGCCATGTTTGAGATTCACGGGCAAACACACACACACACACACACACACACACACAAGCGCAGATGTATAAGAAGCATAATATGCACCATACAGTGAGAAGATGTGATATCAATTTCCTTCCAAATGAGAGCTGTCATCATCTCCATCTCCATAGCACCTGGATACCACAGCCCCCTAGAGATCCCATTCACACACACACACACACACACACACACACACACACACACACACACACACATGCACATGCACACACACACACACACACATACACACACCCTTTGACGCAAACTCCAGACTGAGACACACACCCCCCAGCATGCCTTCACAACGTTTTTGTTTTCACAGGTATCTAACCCCAAGGCACCATGGCGATGCGACTGCGGGGAGGGCATCTGATTGGAGGAAAGGTAATCCCATAAAGAGAGGTCTGGATCTGATTGGTCGGGTCACTGGCAGGGGGGGAGGGAGTCAGCGGGATGGAATAGATGATTGGAGGCTGAATTGGATTTGGGGAAGAAGGGATATAGGGATGGAGGGATGGAGGATTAGCGTTGTTGGAGTAGGGGCATCAAAAAGAGGACAGGAAGCCTGAGGAGACGAGAAGGAGGCAGAGGAGGACTGGAGGTTTGAAATGTTCTCTGGTACAAAGTCTTCTCTATGTGTCTGTGTTTGGGAGTTTAGTCTGTATATAGGTGTGCGATCTCTCTCTTTATCTCTCTCTTGTCTACCTGCCTCTCCTGTGATAGAATTCTGGCTGGACCAATGGGCTGTGATGAAAGTCCAGCTGGACCAACGGGCTGTGATGGAACTCTGAGTGGGCCAATGGAAGAGCTGGAACTTAAGCAGTGCGACTCCATCCATCTCCAGAGGTTACAGCTATCAGACTATACTAAGATAACCCCAGAGTAGACCTAAGCTGGAAGTCAACCCAGAGATAGACAAGGACAAGGCAGTGGAAGTCTATCAGCAGTTATATAAACACACAAGAACCACCTAACACACACACACATACACGCACGCAAATAGAGAAAACCACACAAAAACCACACACAAACACCTATACAGAAAGTGCCGAGTGGGGCTGTCATAACTCATGGTGGCTGGTAGCAAGGTGTGAGTTATGGTGTGTTGTGGTGGACTGGGTGGATGTATGTGTTACAGCCCAACCCTTCCTTCAGTAACCCTTCCTGAGTTTATTTATAAAAACGCCCCCTCATTCCAAACCAGTCATGTCCAGAATAACACAGCATGTGTAAATGACAGAGTGATTTATGAAAATATTTCCAAAAAGTTATATGTCGAGGGAATTACACCGGGAATAGAACACCATCGAAGCGCCTGAACAGGAGAGGTGTGCACACACGCACACACACGCACTCTGGTGTCCATGGTGTTGACCCCTATGCCTGTGTGAATATTAACATGCATTGGGACAGCAAGGACAGCAGGGAGATAAAATGCTCTGTAGATTTATATGCTGTAAACTGTCAGTGTCTCAGGTGTACACGCACACACAACCCCACCCTCGCACGCACACTCCCCTACACGCTCCCCCACACGCTCCCCTCATGCTCACACACACGCTCCCCCACACGCTCACACACCAACACACACAGCTTGAGATTTAGAGCAGACAGACAGACAATTTAATAGGAGAAAAAGACAATAAAGCGAAGAGAAGATGGGTGTTATATTGGAGAATACCCAGAATGAGAACCCTGATCTTTCTTTGTTTGACAGGATTCCTTCTGGAATTCTCAAAGCATGAAATGATTGGAACTCTGGGAATTGGCTTTGCTGTTTAAACTCAGTGTCTTGTTCTCTGTGTGAGTGTGTCTCATTAATGGGTTTGTATAACAGTAGTAGTAATTATACTTACACACAAGAAGGACAGGCTATAGAAGGGCTCAGAGAGAGAGAGAGAGAGAGAGAGAGAGAGAGAGAGAGAGAGAGAGAGAGAGAGAGAGAGAGAGAGAGAGAGAGAGAGAGAGAGAGAGGGAGGAAGGCAGACAGACAGACAGACAGACAGACAGACAGACAGACAGACGAGTGAGTCTTTGCTAACATGGCAGTGAGCTACAACAAGGGTTTCAGCAGTGAGCTGTCTCTTGTCACCCACACTCTGGATCTTGCTAATCTTTAAACATAGTTAGCATCTGTTCACACTTTATGGGTCCCTGCTCACCTCGCGCAGTGAACACATGCACACACACTCATACACTCACTTAGATACTCACTCACACACACACCCACACATGCGACACACACCTAGCACATGGACAACACACGCACAACACACTCACACATTTATACACTCACACACACACTGGTTGGTGTTCACACACTCACACACAGACGTGCACATAGTCACACACTCACACACACACATGCACCTCACACACACACATCGTACTCACACACTTCGTTTTGTTAGCCTCAGCACTGTAGAGGATGATGCAGGCTCTTTTTATGGTTGACTGGGATAGCTTGGAGATACACACACAGAGAAACACATGGCAGTATCTGCTTACCCTGTGTGTTTATGTGTGGTATATGTATGTGTGTGTGTCACATGTGTATATATGTAATGTGTGTGTGTGTCCATTCGTATATATGTATGTGTGTGTTGTGTGTGGTTGAGTCCATGTGTATATATGTCTGTGTGTCTTCATGTGTATATATGTATGTGGTGTGTGTCTTCATGTGTGTATATGTATGTGGTGTGTGTGTCCGTGTGTATATATGTATGTGTGTGTGTGTCCGGTGTGTATCATATGTATGTGTGTGTGTGAACTGTATGGCCCTGATGTATTCAGAGACTCAGTGGGGGGCAAGGGGAAATCTGGCATCTCATTTGGGGGGTGTCATCACCATGAACGACACCTGGCATGGGACACCAGTCTGCCAAGTGGAGTGTGGCGTTGTGTGTGTGTCTGTGTTGTGTGTTGTGTGTCTGTTGTTGGTGTGTGTGTGTGTGTGTGTGTGTGTGTGTGTGGTGTCTTGTGTGTGTGTGGCTAAGGGAGTGGGGTGGTTCTGACTGATGGGGTAGGACTGTGGAAACAAGCTGATAGGGGACAAAGTCATACACACTCCACAGTCACCGTGGAAACACTCATTCTCTCTCTCTCTCTCTCTCTCTCTCTCTCTCTCTCGTCTCTCTTCGTCCTCTCTCTCTCTCTCTCGTCTCTCTCTTCTCTCTCTCTCTCTCTCTCTCTTCTCTCTCTCAAACACACACACACGTGGTGGGAAGCTGGCCTAATTCCTGCCCCATCCCAGAAGGCCTTCAACATATGGCCTGACACATATCCCAGCAGTCAGTGGGGCAGCTGGGCTGTCTGACTGTGACACTCACAAAACATACACACACCAGATTCACACACACACATTTTAAATATATGTAGTATGTGTGTATATACTAATTTGAAGAATGCTTCAGGGATGATGGAGGGATGGAAACAGAGGGATGGAGTCATGGGCATGTACAGAAGAGGAAGAATGGATGCTTGGATTAAAGGTAGGAAGGATATGGATGTAAGAAGTAAAGTTTGAAAGAAGGTGAGATGGAGGGATAGGGGGAGGGAGAGGATGGCAAATGCATGGGCAGATAGAAGAATGAGGGGATGGAGGAGTGGAGGAGTTCTCAGCAGGAGGTCCAGTGTCTGCCAGGTGTGCAGGTGTGTGTGTGTGTATGTGTGTGTGTGTGAGTGTGTGAGTGTGTGGGTCGGTGAGTGTGTGTTTATGTGAGTCGGTCCTCCTGTCTCTCTCTTTGACTAATGAAGATGTGTCAGCGCTCTAATCCTCTCTAATGTGTACCAGCGGAGCAGACCCCAACCTAGTGTGTGTGTGTGTGTGTGTGTGTGTGTGTGTGTGTGTGTGTGTGTGTGTGTGTATGTATGTGTGTGTTTTTGAACATGTATATGTGTGCCGGTAGGTTTGGGCGATGAGCACAAATTCAGATGGGTCCATTTCTGCTTGTCTGGCTGTCCGTCTGTTTGTTTTATGTTTGTGCTTGTTCAAGTTCCCAGATGTTAGTGATCGCTTGCTCAATAAGCATGTAAAGAGATGGCTGAGCGTGTCTGCATGTGCGTTTGAGCGGCTGCCATTAGCGTTCCACCGCGGGCGGGCAACCCCGCCCACTTCCACTTTTGACTTGGATCAGGTAAGGCTTCATGTTGTGGTCCAACTATACAGAGCCTCCTTGGCCTGACTGTAAACAAGGCTGACACATATCATTGAAGATGATGAGATCATGTAGATGAGAATGATGAAGCACAGCCTCAGAGCGTTATCAACGACAATGACACGCAAGGTATCATAACACGGCCACAGCAGACACTGCTGAGATATGATAATGATATTAATAATGATATTGCTGACTTTATCACCGTGAGTGTGTTTATGGTAGTTATGGTAACAACATTAATGATGAATGCCCCTTGCATGTGTGTGTGTGTGAGTGTGTGCACGAGTGTGTGTGTGTGTATGTTGCAGTTCACTAGGAGACGTCTCACCTCATACTGTGTTTGTCAGCCTGGTGCCATCTGTTCATCCGTCTCTCTCTCTCTCTCTCTCTCTCTCTCTCTCACTCTCTCTCTTTCTCTCTCCCTCTCTCTCTCTGTCTTCACTCTCTCTTTCTCTCTCCCTCACTCTCTGTCTTTCTCTCCCTTTCTCCCTCTCACTCTCTGTCTTTCCCCCTGCCTAACTCAACCCCTCTTTGTCTCTCTGATTCTGTCTTTGAACTCTTTTCATATCTCTCTACCTGTCTGCTTTCACCCGTCTCCATGCAGAGAGAACTCCACCCGCGCCCAGCACACATCAACACTTCCATACACACAAGCTATATGGAAGCACTTCTGTTCAAGCTAAATAAGCATTTTATCCCATCTTCTACATGCAGCAGTTTAGTCAACAACATGTAGGGCATTTGAGTGACAAATGATGATCAGTATTGAAGGCTTGACTTCTCTCTTTCTTTACACACACACACACACACAAACACACAAACACACAAAACCAGACACACGCGTCTCACACGTCTCACACACACTGAGCATGGTTCGTGGGTGCAAGTCTGTGGCGATGCCTGGGCTGTGGGTGAACAATACATACACACAGGCACACACACACACACACACACACACACACACACACACACACACACACACACACACACACTGAGCAGTGTATCTGGCGATGCCTGGACTGCGTATGAACAGCATATCTGTCAGATAGTGACAGGTTGACAGTGGAGCTCCCAGCACTTTGTCCACTGTCATCATGTCAATCCTACTGAGGACACGGCCAGCACTCTGCTCTCCAGAGTGTGTGGGTGTGTGTGTGTGTGTGTGTGTGTATGTATGTGTGTGTGTGTGTGTGTGCCGGTGAGCGTGTGTGTGACTGTGGGCGCGCGTGCGCGTGAGCAAAAGACAGACTGAAAAATATAACATTTCATTTCATTTCATTTAATATGAGAAAGCTACTTTGTAAGTTGACCAATCAGATTGCTGACTGTGCCACTTCATGACCAATCCTGGTCAATGTCATGGACGTCTGCAGACTTACATGTGATGTGAGGGACCGGAAAACAGACAGATCGGGAGAAATAAAGATCCTTTTTCTTTTTGATGAAAGAACTTTTCCTTCTGAAGGAGAACCCAGCTGATTGAATACTTTATCCAGCTCAGACAATGATTCCAAATTAAATTTGAGTTTCTTCCTGAAGACAGCGAGTCTTGGACCCATGATAATAACATCCCTGACAGAGAATGGAACGGGAGCTGTAACAGGATTGCTGAACACACACGCGCTCCATATGTCGTCTCTGTTCTCAGTCTATCGCTCTAATTCGACACTTGTTCTATCATTCTGTAATTCTGCATTTCCATTCCTCTGTCACTCTATGATTCTGTAGTTCTATGACTCCCTAATTCCGCAGCTCCCTGTGTCTGTATGTCTGTCTAATCCTGCCGGCAAGGGTTGTGAGAATAGCCTATTGTCTGTGAGACAATTTGAAGACCTAAGGCCATGCTTCTTCTATATTGAGCCAATGAGAGACTGGGTTATTGAAATGTGTCTGTGCTCTGTTTGAAAGCTGACACGATGTGTGTGTGTGTCTGAGAGAGAGAGAGAGAGAGAGAGATACAGAGAGAGAGAGACAGAGAGAGGTCAGATCGTTGCTTTTCACAGAACTGAGAAGCAATCGACGGCTGGTTCACCACACAGTTTGAGTTAGTCTGAACTTTAGCAGCATGTCTTGAGGAGCTCTTGTCCGGGAGTGTGTGTGTATTGTGGAGATTCTAAGGATAGTGTGTGTTGCAGGGATACTTTCATGGGAGTGAGAGCCACCCTCAGACTCACTCACTCACTCACTCACACATACACATCTTGAGACGGGTTTGATTTGGTCTATACTGTCAATTGTGCTCACCATTCACCCATCATTTCTCAAGGTCAAAATGCCCCCCCCCCTACACACAGACACATGCACACAGATACCAAGAGCAAACAAACTCTAAATAATCAACACAAGATTCTGGTCTCTTGCCCACACAACTACAGCTTTGTCCTGTCTCTAACATGGAACACGTAGTGTTGGAAAGCGGTGTTGGTTCCAGCGGAGAGAAGACAGGAGACTCGGTAGCACGTGAGAAATGTAGCCTCCCTCTGCTTCCCTGGCTAAGTGCAGTCTGGCTAATTGCTAATTCTCCACTGATTCTCATTAAGAAATTATTTATGCACACGGTGTCAGCTGTGTAAAGCATTACAAGGCCTGGCCTGCCAGTAATAGAGGTGCTAATTCATCTGTTGTGTTGGGGGTGGGGGTGGGGGTGGGGGTGTGGTAGGGGGCTTTGAACAGGCTGTATGGTAGACAACAAAAGGACTGAGAGAGAACAAGCCTTTTTCATGCTCTCTACTCTTCATACCTTCTTCCTTCCTTCTCCCCTCGTCTCCTCTGCCCTCCTCTCCTCCTCTCCTCCTCCAGAGTGTTTAAATCAGACTCCATACAGGGGTCATGAACCAACCCACAGTCCAATCGATACTCTACCGTCACCTCTGGCTCCTCCCCCATCCTTTCACAATCATAATTACTGATCTGGTCTGGTTTGGCATGGTTGTGTCTGGTTTGGCCTGGTCTGGCCTGGTCTAGCATGGTTGTGTCTGGTTTGGCCTGGTCTGGCCTGGTCTAGCATGGTTGTGTCTGGTTTGGCCCGCTCTGGCCTGGTCTGAGTTTGAGACTGAAACTGATATTCATGAACCACACAGTGTCTTTTGCGTGTTTTTTACATGTCTAGGTGTGTGTGTGTGTGTGTGTGTGTTTGTGAATGTGTGTGCTTGTGTGTATGTAAGTGTATGTGTGTGTTTGTGTGTGTTTGTATGTGTGTGTGTGTTTGTGTGTGTGTGTGTGTGTGTGTGTAAGTGAGTATGGGAGCCATCTGTTGACTAGTAACAAAGACAACATATCGTTATCCATAATCTACAAATTCCCTTTTCCATCCATCTGCTTGTTTTTGACATCATTTCCTGTCCAAATTGTGTGTGCGTGTTATGATGAGGTCATGTACGAACAGGGTGTCTTAAGGTCATCGCCATGGTGATTGTCCTGAGTTCATCTGTCTGTGGTGAACTGGGTTCTGGATAGGGAAATGGCACAAACACATGCAAACACACACAGATACACAAACTGTGAAGGCAGCTTTGATGTGTTTTTTGATAGCCGTAATCATAATATACCCAATCCAATTCTGGAAGCTATTTGTCGACAGAGAAGGCTAGTCAGAATTAAAATGAGCCCATCTCCATGCTAGAGACAGCATTATGGAGCTTCACTTGCTAGGATTAGGCCAGGGAAAACCCATCTGAAATTGTAAACCTATCCTCACACAGCATACAAACTGACACAGACACACACACACACACACACACACAGTACACTCCACCACCTTACTACACCTTACTGTTTTTACCCTGACTGGTGTGGTGGTAGTGTGTGAAAGGGTGTCACAGAGAGGGGAGGGGGGTAATTACCATGGGAACAGTAACTAAAGTGACATGTTGGGGGACCAGATAAAGAGATATAAATTGGCTGGTAATGCTGATATTTCCTGCCTCTTAGAAAAACCCATTTATTCTCCCTCTCAGCAAATCAAGGCCCTGTCATTGGCCACTCATCCCCTGGCCGGAGGCCTGCCCATGTGAGCACACACACACACACAACCACACACACACACACACACACAACCACACACATACTGACTATGTTAACAGCGGAATGCAGATGAGGAGCAGCGATGGGGGTGTGTGTGTGTGTGTGTGTGTGTGCGTGTGTGTGGGTGGGTGGGTGTGTGTATGTGTGTGTGGGTGTGTGTCTGTTCAAACCGTGTCTAAATCAGCCATAATGGGGTTAGGACCTCAGCACCACTAAAGTGAGAGCAGTGACACGCGAGACAAAGACAGAATTCCTCCCTCCAAGAAAAGCTGCCATATTACACATCTGTCACTGGAGTGTAGACAATTACTCCAACATGAGAGGGAGATGGGGACACGACAGAAGTGGAGAATCTAGGAATGGAGGGAGGGAGGCAATAAGAAGAGAAAAGGGAAGGAAGGAAGGCCATGGTTGGAAGGTTTCTATTCAGTGTCCACAAATGGTCTCTTTCTCTCTCTTTCCAACAGTCCCTTTCATCCTTTCATTGTCTCTCTCTCTCTCTCTCTCTCTCTCTCTCTCTCTCTCTCTCTCTCTCTTCTGTGTGGCCCTCTGTATTGACTCTTGTTTCTCTAATCATTGGTTAATGTGTTCATTCCCATGTCAGTGTTGGTGTTGGCTCAGTAATTAGCTCTAATCACTCCAGTTACCCTGTACTTTACTAATGACTGGTGCAACAGCCTGGCGTGCGCACACTCACACACACACACACACACACACACACACACAACACACACACACACACACACACACACACAAACATAACCACTCCCTCTGTCCTTTTATTTCACTATCTCCGTCGCTATTTTAAATCTTTTTTCATTCTTCTTCTTAGTCTTCAGAATGATTCAATATTTCACTAGAGTAAAAAGTGCTCTGCTGTCAGTATACCATGCCCAAAGCCCCTGCTGCCCTGAGTGAGAAACCCCACAAATATCCCAGCTAGCGATGCTAACTGGTCTCACCCCTCACACCCCTACTATTTTTCTCTCATGAAATATTAGCCTAGTGATGCTGATGGCTAGCAATTAGCGCCAGTGTCCATTAGCAGACACTCACAGGGCTGTAGTGAGCATGTTAGCGTTATGTTAGCATTATGTCAAACACAAATGGTCCTGTCACACCCTTCCAGAGGCTAGTTTTACTGGTTTCCTCGTCACTCTGAAGTGTGGCTGGAAGGACCTCAGAGACCTTGTTGAACCCCATGCACACTTGGGGATCGATTGATCTGGCCTGGATCAATACCCATGCAGGGGAGGAGGATAGGAAGCAGGGGGAGGGAGGGAGGTAGGAGGAGGAGGATTATTTGCAGGCCACTGTCTTCCTGTCACATTTTGACATGTCTGGTGTGTTTGGGCACTGAGCATTGAGTCTAAATGGTGGCGTGCTGGAAAGGCATTTCTGTCCATCTTTCCTTCACTCTTTCATCACCATGAGAGTCATGAGTGCATCCATGTACTTGCACGTCCTGTACACAAACACACACTATGCATACTGCGAACGCACACAAAACACAGACACATGTCCACTGGTTGCCTTCCTTTGACCCAGATAAAGGCTCAGCCATAATGGTCTTTGCTGATCAGATTGTTAAACAGTTAGACTGCCTCTAAGTCAGATTAAAATACTTAAAGGCTGAGCTAACTGCTATTGTGACTCTTCCACAGTCTTGTCTTCCCCTCTCTCAACCTCTGCTCCTCGCTGCCTTTCTGTGTCCACTTGTCGTCACGAAACACGGCTCATCAGTTTGTTTTTGTCTTTCTTCTCCTTGACCGAAGTTGGCAGAGTATTATCCTCTTGTGCGTCTCGCTGTGTCGTCGCTGCACGTGCTGTGTGTGTGTCTGCCATTCGGCGTGAGCTCATTGTGTTGCGGTGCACACCCCCTAACTGTAGGGGGGAGGAGGGAAGACAGGAGAGGAGGGGGAGGAGATGAGGGGATGAACGGAGGAGGTCAGTCCTCTCTGGATGCTTTCAGCTGCGGCCCAGCTAAGCCCTTCCACAGGTGAACACTCTTCAGTGGGACCATCCCCTCTCCTCCTCTCCCCCCTTCCTCCATCGTCGCGGTGGGGTGGCAAAGCCGGGCCAGAGCAGGCCAGACGGGCTGGACCATATCGCTGTCCGGGTTAGGGGCGGACGGTACTGTAGACGTTTTTGTGAGCAACAGGGTCCCCTTGTTCTGGCGCTCGCTCTCAATGGTAAGCAGATGTATCAAGGTCTCCACCACGTAACCTCCTCCTTCATATCTCATCCGGCTTCTCGTTTTTCTTTCTTTTCCTCTCTTCCTTCTCATTTTCTATCCTCCTTTCCCCTTCTCTTCATTGATCACAGTCCCCTCCTCTTCCTCTCCTTCTTTCACCCTTCCTCTTCTGTTCACCTCTTATGCTCTCGTCCTCCTCTTACTCCATCCTCCTCTCACCCTCTCCTTCACCTCACTTATCTGGAACACTTGGACATCCCAGATCCACTGTCCAGAGAGGATTACACACATGCGTACACATACACACACACACACACACACACACCACACACACACTCACACAGGTCTCCATCTCACAATAATGGCTCTCTAATGCCACAAGATGTACGGGGATGACTTGTCAGGCTTATTATAAGACCGCGTGTGATGTTACATCAATATTCCTCCCACTGACGCAATTCACAGCAAAACCTCAGGCCAGAAGCGATCACTACTCACCATTATTTGTCACACACACACCCACACACAAGAGCCCACACACTTAACCATCACACACACCTCACACACAGTACACACAACACACACGCACAACACGGAATCCCAACTGTGTAAAAATGAAACAGCGACTTACATATAGCATTACAGAACCTGGAAAAATACTTCTTATTATTTATCACATCCAAGTTCAGCTAGACTAAACTAAACGAGTCACACCCTTACTATTGAACATTTACGAAACACAACACCGTTACTATAAGAATACATGTTTATGAGGACACAACACCTTACTATAAGAGGAATTAGATGAACACAACACCTGACTATAAGAGACATGTATGACAAACACCTGTACTATAAGAGACATATATGAACACAACACCTGTACTATAAGAGACATATATGAACACAACACCTGTACTATAAGAGACATGTATGAACACAACACCTGTACTATAAGAGACATGTATGAACACAACACCTGTACTATAAGAGACATGTATGAACACAACACCTGTACTATAAGAGACATGTATGAACACAACACCTGTACTATAAGAGACATATATGAACACAACACCTGTACTATCAGAGACATATACGAACACAACACCTGTACTATCAGAGATATATACGAACACAACACCTCCATTTGTGAACTCATATCAAGGTCCTCTGCAAGGTTTGCATTCTTTCTTTTTGTTCAGTTTGTTGTTTGCATATTGTGGACAGGGGAGTTTACACTGAATTACCATCAGCCTGGTTTTGCTCTAACATGTTCATGTCTCAAGGCTGATCCTAGGTGATAAATGTAATACTTGGCTGTTGCTTTAAAGTTGTTAACAACGCGCAGTGGAACAGTGTGTTTGAGCATGTGCGGATGTCACCTTCAACGGGGACACCTGTCACACACACCTGCCATGATGTCATCATGCCGATGGTTGATCTGAACTTGGCCTGCTCGCCATGACAACGAGAAAGCAGCACCGGTCCAAATGGAGTTCTTTTTCCCCCTTCATTCTCGTCTGTCTAATTATTTCAAACAAGGAGGGAAACCAGAGGACTTCACCAGGCAGATTTCCATATTATTAAAGTCAGACAAAGGCTGGATTAGGCAGGAGGAGGAGAGAGACTCCACAATTCAACCCAATCTGACATCCCTCCTGGAAGGACAGGGATGAGGAGGAGAGACAAGGCCTTACAGTTACACTGAAAATCCTGTCAGTCCACTGCACTGGCTGTTTATTTGGCTGATACTGTGAGTGAGACAAAGGGGGAGAACAAAGAGACAGAGAGACAAAGGATGGGCAGAAGGACGGACAGACAGACAGAGATACGATTTTTTAAATCTTTATTTGTCTAAACTGCCAGTTAGCCACCAGTTACACCACACTGGAGATTGGAGCCCACTCGCTCACTAAAGGCCCTCCTATTCGAGTGTGTAAGGCCAAGGACACAGAGAGAGAGAGGAGAGAGAAGAGAGCGAGAGAGAGGAGAGAGAGAGAGAGAGAAGAGAGAGTGAGGGGGGGGGGCGGGGCGAGGGACTGGTTGGTTTCCGAGCTGACTGGCTGGAACATCAGGCAGTAATCAGTTCTGGGATGTGTATTTCCAGGTAGTGTAGAGGCCTGTGTGGATGACACTAAGCTGTTCCTGTCTGACTTCCTAGAATTAGATCCTCTAAACCTTTCCTCTCTTCCTGGTCAAATCTGCCTTGCTGTCACATCAGGTCTGAATAGGACTGAATCTCACTGTGTCTCTCTCTCTCTATTTCACACACACAACCTGCACAGTAAATGCACTTGTGTAATTGGCTGAAGGGATGACCACTACGTGTGTTTTCTGTGTGTGTGTGTGTGTGCGCATGTGTGTGGTTATTGAATCACTGCTCTTCTTGGCAGCTATTAGGGTCATTAAGATTGTGTTCACTATTCTGTACAGTACAGTAGTCTAGTGTTCCTGCATCATTCTGAGACTGTGTCATGTCCTTACCAAACACAGGTCATGTCACATCCTGTCCTCAGGTCATGCTGGAACACTGTAGGCGGGATGCTGCTTCTCACACTAGTTGATCATCGTCATACATTGTTAATGTGGTTTGGTGGTTGTTATATGCTGTTTAGATCGCCAAAACATTGGGAATTCTCTGTCAATCTTAGCCTGATTAGATATGAATGTGTTTTGAACAACCTTACCTACCTGTGTCTTTTATTTGATATATTTTACAAGAACAGAGAATTCAAGTTACCCTACACACAAGCACACACACACACACACCCAAGCACACACACACACACCCAAGCACACACACACACACACAGGTCAGGGTCAGACTAAACTACAGTGGCAGCTAAGATGATGCAGGCACAGGTAGCTCTGCGAAGAAGGCTTATTAAAGAGAGATTACCATAGTGACGCTGGAGGAGAGGGAGAAGGAGGAAGAGAAAAAAGAATGAGTGGGAGGAAGAGGGGAAGAAGGGACGAGAGCCACAGAAGTCTGAGCAAGAGGGAGAGGAAGAAAAGGAGAAGGGGAATGAGAGGATGGCGGGAAAGAGAGCACATGGGAAGGGTGAGGTTGGAGAGAAAGAGAGAGAGAGAAAGAGAGAGAGAGAAAGAAAGAGAGAGAAAGAGAGAGAGAGAAAGAGATGAGAGACAGAGACAGAGGGAGGAAGTTAATGTGTAGATTGTGGGCAATAATACGAGCAGTCACCCACAGCACGCCACGGCCGTTCACCCTGCTCGCAGAAGTGCATTCTGGGAGAGGAAGGGCAGAGCGGCGATGGGATTTGAAAGGCGTTCCGCCTGGGTGACCCCCTGATTTGCATCCTGCGATGGAGGAAGACGCGCGCGCGCACACACACACACACATAGCTTCTAAGGGACTGGATTTGATCAACAGGCCTAATTAACACAACCCCAACACTCCCAAAATACCTTAGAGAGAGGGAGGGAGAGCGAGAGAGATAAAAGAGGGGGAGAAAGAAGACGAGCAGAAGAGGGAGGGATGAGAGCAGTAGAACAGGCCTGACTCTCTTCAAACTCTCTCGCTCCACCCCTCCCCCCCACCCCCCATCTCTTTTCCCCACTCGTCGTGTTATTTTTCGCTTTACGATTCCGATAATTATGATATTAGAGGGGGAGCGAGCGATGTGATCCGTCTGCCATTGTTCCCCGCTCTGCCGTTTTATAGCTCCAGCATCAGACACAGAGACGGACTCGTCAACGAGTCATTTTCCTTTCTTTTACAGCGGCATAAATTTAACGGGGAGAATATGGGGTAGAAATCCTTTTAGCGTGTGATTTATGAGGGTCTGATGGAGGAATCATAGATCAGCTTGCTGATGGCACTCTCTGATGGGCCAGCACACAGCCACTAATGCCCACAGAACAAAATGTAACCAATCTAAGGAGGCCCTCAACCATGCAGAAGCCCTAATAGAACCTCCGCAACTATCCTGCTGTCAGGACACTGTCTGGAGGGTAGGGAGGGAGGAGGGATTGGTAGAGGTTATAAATTTACCTGTTGTGGAAAGTGGAGGAGGAGAGAGGAGGGGGTGAGAATAAAGGGAGGAGAGGGAAGGGGTGAGAGGGAAAGTCCAGGGAGACTGACGAGAGAGAATGGAAGAGAGAGAGGAAGAGAGAGAGGAAGAGAGAGGGGAAGAGAGGGAGGAAGAGAGAGAGGAAGAGCAAGATGAAAAACTTCAATTTAAGTGGCTGAAACACTTCGAATAAAATGTGTATCCAAACAAACAAACCAACAGAGGATAAACAGTAACAAAACTGACACCTTACATGTTGAACTTTTGATCTGAGTGTTGTCGTCAGGAGCAACAGAGACATGCGGCATGGCTACCAATCATCTTTACATCACAACATAATTATGTAATCTGACAGGGCTTCAGCGTTGTGGTAGTAAATCGCTGTTCGCTTGGAGGGAGAGGACAATAGAGAGGCTTTAATTTTAGAATCTCAAATCTCTCCAGAGCCTCGTAAAATATGCAGAGACTTGTCAAGGGTGGGTCTGGACTGGCTGACAAGCAGGGCTGAGGGAGGTGACAGAGGACAGGATGTGACATAGCTAGAGACTGACCAATCACAGAGCACTGCTGCTGTGTTACTAAGTGCTAACTGAGGTCTGGAAACCTGAAAAGACACATATGGACAGACACACACATATAGTGTCACACATACACACGTGTAGAGGCAGACACACAGACAGACACACACATATAGTGTCACACATACACACGTGTAGAGACAGACACACAGACAGACACACAGACAGAGACAAAAAATCCTTTTAATATCTCTGAGTAAAAGTGATTTGTTTGGTGTAATAGTTGCAGCTATGTAGATGTCCTGTGTGAGATCGCCTGACATTGAAAATGCATTTGAAATCCTGGAGACCCTCTCAAGGTGAGGACTGTAATCACTTACTGGATGAAGGAGTGCTTTCCTCTCTCTCTCTCTCTCTCTCTCTTTCTCTCTCTCTCTCGCTCCCTTGCTCTCTCTCTCTATTCATCTCTATTTCTCTCTCTCTTTCACTCATTTTCTTTCTCCTTCTCCTCTTTCTCCATCCCTGTTTCTCTCTGTCTCTCTCGCCCTCTCACAAGTGCCCTCCACACAATAGAAAACCTTTGCACACCTCTATGTATTTATCATAAAACATGGGCCCTCCGTTTTGAAAACCAAAACAGCTTGACCTCCTCTCTCCTCTCCTCCCTCTCTCTCTCTCTTTCCCTCCCCCTCCCCCACTCCTCCCTCTCTCCTTCCCCTGGCGAAAGTGTGTAATTCAGGTTCCATTAAGGAGAATATGCAGGGCTTCACTTTGGGGAGAGAGAGAAGGGCAGGGTTCACCCGTCTGCATTCAGAGTGAAGCACTCCCTCCCTCGCTCCACTCGTTTAGAGACCGGGCCGCCACTCTCACCCCTTCAGGTAAGGTTAAACACCTGAACCTATACCTATTTTATAAAACAGGGGGGAGGAAGGGGGAGGAGGCTAAATAGATTCTGTTTAAAATAGCCCAGGTCTAGATCATGTACATGCTGGTATAGTATGATTAAAGAGAGAGCAGGCGGAGAGAAGGAAAGGTGGAGAGGTGAAGAGAGGGGGAAGGAGAGGAAGGAGAGAGGGAGACAACGGAGGTGAAAGGGCTGGTGGATAGGAGAAAAGGGGAGCGAGGAGGGGAACATGACGAGCGGAAACGGAAAAGAAGGGGCGGAGAGAGCGGAGAGGAAGGATCGGAAAATGGAACATTAACATCACAGCTATGCAAGTAAAGTAAAAAGAAAAGGATGAGTGAGAGAAGAAAGAGAAGAAGAAGAGAGAGTGTGCATATAGCTGGTACAGTTTGACACGCCAGTGGACTGGAAGAGGTCAGCAGTAAGTTTGCTGAAATATATCTACTGTGCAAGAGAGAGAGAGAGAGAGAGAGAGAGAGAGAAAGAGAGAGAAAGAAACACTTCTGGCAAGAGAGTACTCTTTTCTCTCCTGATTTTTTCCACTTTGTTAGTTTCTTGCTGTGAGCTAGATAAATACAAACACCCTGGCCCAGACTGCTGGAGAGAGGGAGCCAGGCAGAGGAGGGGAGAAGGGGGGAGGAGAGCAGAAAGGGAGGGGGAGGAGAGGGGGAGGGAGGAGAGCATCCAGGCAGCGTAGCCTGGGAGTATGGCGTGAGATGGACTGGTGACAGGCACTGGAACTGCACATGTCAACAGAGATCAGACTGAAGATATACACAACAGGTACCTCCGTCTCTCTCTCTGTTCCCTCTTTGTCTCTCTCTCTCTGTCTCCACCCCCCTCTCTCTCTGTCTCCACCCCCCCTCTCTCTCTCTATGTCTCCACCCCTCTCTCTCTCTCTCTCTCTGTCTCTTTCTCTGTCTCTTTCTCCCACTCTCTCACACACACAGTCTCTACTCATCTTTCCCTGTTTGTCTTTCTTTTGCTTTCATTTATAAAACACTGAGACAGATGCATGTGTTGCAACAGAATAGTATACATACAGTATATGGTCTGTTACATAATAAAGGGAGCTAATGCAATATTACATCTTATCAATTTTAATTACAGGTATTTTCTGCTGTTTGTTGAATTTCTTTATCCAGTTCTCTGTATTCATCCTCCAGCCCCTCTCCCTCCTGCTCTCTTGTTGTGGGCCTCTGGCCATGTGCTGGTTGTCGGGCAGACCCTGGCAATATTGCCGTGGCGACCGACAGGAGCAGATGTGACTCTGGTTGCCGGGCGTTTGGCAGGAGCACTCATCGTCACGGAGACGGCGATACGGCCAGACAGCGCATCAGCTGCGGCAAAGTGGGCAGGGGTAGACTAACACACACACACACACGTACGCACAAACAACACATACATATATATATATAAAAAAACACAAGCGCGTACACACGACGAAAACTCACAGAAATAAACACACACACAGAAGACATGCACACACACGCAGGCACACACACACATTCACCCCAAGGGAACTGCAAGTGCACAGCCAGTGTACAGCCAGGCAGGACTATGGAAGGGGCAGTGGGTTACTAACCAGGCCGGGAAAAAGCGCCGACAAATACGCAAAGAGATTTTTTTTTTTTATCTCTTGAGGTATATTTTCTTCTATTTTAGTCCTCTGCCAAGTTGGAGACAAATTGTTGTTTTGGGGCTAAATGCATGAACTTGAGCAAGGAGACCCAAATCGCCACACTTAGAGGAAAAGCACCCAGAGGGCTCGACACGCAGATGGTGGAATTACTTAAGACATCTGTAACATGTACACACACTGGCCTGTACAAGGCTGCTGAGGAAAACAAACAGCACAGGCGCCAAGAGACACAGACCACAGATACCCTGCCTTTATATCTCCCTCCCTCTCTTTTGCTAATGCACATTATATATGTGGAGGGTAGGCAGTGTATGACATACAACGCAGACACGTTATTGAGTGTGACAACTGTTCATGCTGTAATGCAGTATGTCTGTGTGTGTGTGTGTGTGTGTGTGTGTGTGTGTGTGTGTGTGTGTGTGTGTGTGACGGGGGGTAGGGGTTGGTATGCGTGGACATGCATGATGTCATGTTACCATTGTGGTAGTGGGACTTCATGGCAGTGGTCTGACATTTCCTGGTGTGACACTTGTCTGTGCTGATCTCAGGAGTGAGTGGACGGTGGCCCTAAGGGCACACACAGAACGGGGAACGCAACGGGTTTTTTGTTTGGTCTTTTTCTGAGGAGTTGACTTGTCTTTCAGTACATTCCTCTTCATTATGGCTCCACCAGCACCACCCTAACCCCTGGAGACAGACACAGACACACACATGCACAGACAAATGTCAACTGGATGTTACGAATCCAGCCGCTATCAACTGAAATCAAGAAATACAAAACCAGTGTCTGTGTGAGTATGTGTGTACGTGAGCGTGCGTGCGTGTGTGTGTGTCAGTGTGTGTGTGAAAGCATTTTTAGGTGATGGACACAGGTTATTTGTCTGTGTGTGTTTGTTTCTTTGTGATAACAGCCAGTGATTTATGTCTGTACATGACACATCAGAGTAACAAATTATCTCTCTGTCTCTCTCTCTCTCTCTGTTTCTCTCTCTGTCTCTGTCTCTCTGTCTCTGTCTCTGTTTCTCTCTCTCTCTCTGTCTCTCTCTCTCTCTCTCTCTCTCTCTCTGTCCCTCTCTCTGTGTGTGTGTCTCTCTCTCTCACCATCTCTCTCTTGTTATATCTCTCTTTCTTTTCCCCTTTTTCTCACTAAAAAAGCAAAACATAATAATAATGTCCCGAGGACATGTTTTATTCAGCATTTATTTTCAGGAGGAAACGTATTATTCACATTAGACAGTCCAGGCGATGGCAGAGTTCCGTGCAGATGTGGTTGTACTTTGACCAACTCTTCCTGCGTGCGTTCGTAAGCAGGTAAGCTTGCAGCCGCCGGCGTTTTTTAATGAGACGCTATTTTGGTTGAAGAGGTCTACTCACACACACACACACTCATACACTACCACACACAAACACAAACTCATACACTACCACACACACGCACACACTCATACACTACCACACACACACACACACACTCATACACTACCACACACACACACACTCATACACTACCACACACACGCACACGCTCATACACTACCACACACATGCACACACTCATACACTACCACACACACACTCATACACTACCGCAGACACACACACTCATACACTACCACACACACACTCATACACTACCACACACACACACACCTGTACACTACCACACACACGCACACACCCATACACTACCACACACACACTCATACACTACCACACACACGCACACACTCATACACTACCACACACACACACTCATACACTACCACACACGCACACACTCATACACTACCACACACACACACTCATACACTACCACACACATGCACACACTCATACACTACCACACAGATGCACACACTCATACACTACCGCACACAAGCACACACTCATACACTACCACACACACACACAAATATACACAAGCGCACACACATAAACCTAATCAGACATTCACATCTACACACACATATGTGTAAGGATGCACACATGGGTCCACAGTCCAGTATGGGATGTGTCTGCATGTGAGTGCGATGTCTGCATGTGGGATGTGTGATGTGTGCGTGTCATGTGTATGTGATGTGTGTGTGTGTGTGATGTGTGTGTGTGTGGTAATGAGAGAGAGGATGCTAGTGTTTGTCACAGGTCACTTGTGTTTGATCATTTCCACTGCCTGCTTTCACACATACAGGGTCTGCCCCAAGGCCTTAGGCAGACGTCACACTCACACACACTCATACACACATACATACATACACACTCATACAAACACATACACACGTAAGCGCACACATGTACACGTTCACACACACACACACACCACACTCATGTATACAGACATAAACAGACACATGCTACAACCATGTTACAGAAAAACGAAACTGAAATAAATAGCTAGACTTGCTGTTGCACAACTAGAAAACAAAAGTTCTGAAAGTTTGAATTCTGAGATTGACTCTTGACTAAACCTCTTGTTGGCTCTCTTGTCTGACTGTCTCTGTGTAATGTTCTGCTCCTACTCTGAGTCAGTGTGTCTTATAGAACTGTCCCCTCCTTGTCCTCCCTCACTCCCTGTCTCCTTGCATCCCCCTCCCCTGCCCTGAGCCCTTGCCTGATCTCGCTCTAATACCCTATGCACTGTGGGGTCCAACTCAGTAACGAACTGTCTCTGTGGAACACCACTGCACTCCCCCTCTCCGCTCTGTCTCAGTCTCACCAGCACTTTACATTTCTCTCTTTCTCCTGATCTCTCGCAATCCCTCCAACTTTCTTTTTCTCTGCCCATTTCTTATTTTAATTCATTTATTTCCACCACTCTCCTCCCTCCATGTCATTTGTTCTATACGTTCTCCACTTCCCCCACTCTGGGCCAGCATCTCCCCATCTCTCTCTCTCTCCATCTCTCCATCTCTCCATCTCTCCCTCTCTCCATATCTCCCTATCTCCTCCATTTCTTCCTGTGTTTGTTCGGCTTTGTGCAGCAGTGTTGTGGATAGGCCAGGTAAGTCCTGGTCTCTAGAATGTGTTAGAATATTGTATAATGAAGCAAAGCCTTCATCTTCACCTTCATCTCATTTAGGTCCTCTCTCATGGTGGGGAAAGAAATCAATTTTCTCTTTTATTAAAGACTCCTCTACTCTTTAAGTCAGGGATTCAGGGTATGTTCCCTTTCTCTCTCTCTCTCTCACTCCCTCTCTCTCCCTCTCTCTATTCCTCTCTCTCTCTCCCTTTCTCTCTCTCTCTCTCTCTCTCTCACTATCTTGTTCATTTTTCATTCCCTCCCCTCCTCTCTGTGATTATCCTACTGCATATCAAAGGTTCTTAATGAAGATTCACAACATTTTCCCCCACTCCTCTAATACCTTATCAAAGAAGAATCTCCTTCCGGAAAATCAATTTTCTTTCATATTATTAAGTCCTTCTCCTCTACGCTTGCACACCGGATTCCTCTGTTAGCGCCAAGCAACAGAGAGGGACTTAACCCTGCACAACCTGAACCCTCCACACAGACACTGTTATTACTGATCACAGTACACAGAGAGGAGAGGAAATGAGAGGAGAAAAAGGAGAGGAGGGGAGATCAGAGGAGAGGGGGGCGGGTGAGAAAAGGGGAGGATAGGTGGAGGATGGGGCCTGTGGTAGAGGCAGAAAAGGCCCCCCGGTGGAGGATGGGGCCTATGGTGGAAACAGAAAAGGCCCCACGGTGGAGGATGGGGCCTGTGGTGGAGGCAGAAAAGGCCCCACGGTGGAGGAGGGGGCCTGTGGTGGAGGATGAATAAGCCCCCTGGTGGAGGATGGGGTCTGTGTTGGAGCGAGTGGCTGGGTGATAGATAAAGTGGGCCAAAGGTAATGATGAGGTATCATGGATGTAAATGATACCCTGGACTGTGGAAAAACAGAGTATGAAGGGATACGGAGAAACACAAGGATGGGAGAATAGAGAGAAAGTCAGGAAAAGAGAGGGAGAAAGAAGACACAAGAAAGAGAGGGGAGAGAGATAAAGGCGAGAGATGGGGGAGGGGTTAGTGGGGAGGGAGAGGGGGAACAGAGATGATGAAGGGGGAGCAGAGAGACAAACAGAGGTATGGAGGGTGGTGATGTATGTGAGGCTGTCAGGGAGGTCGGGGAAGATGCAGTGTGTTCCTCCACTGGGAACCTAACCCCCTTCCCACACACACACACACACACACACACACACACACACACACACACACACACATAGACACACACACACACACACACACACATACACACACAAACACACATGCGATAAGGACACTATCTTATCATCTCTTGCAGCCTCCCACATTGTTGGCAAGTTTGTGTTTTCATCACTCTGTCCCATGGCCTAAATAGTGTCTTAGCTTGTTGTCTCTTACAGAGTAGTATTGTAAGTGTGTGCATGCACAGACATCTATTTGTGTGTGTCCCTGTGTCCGGGTTTGCGTGCTCATCTGAGTTCACATGTCTGTGTAACGTTGTGTGTGTGAGAGAGTGTGTGAGTGTACCTGCGTGTCCATGTGTTAGATTGCGCATGTGTGTGTGTGTGTGAGCGTGAGTGTACCTGCATGTCCATGTGTTAAAGTGTGCATGTGTGTGTGTTTGTGTGTGTGTGTGTGTGAGCGTGAGTGTATCTGTGTGTCCATGTGTCAGTTTGTGTGTGTGTGTGTGTGTATCTCCTCCTAGCTGGGCCAGTGTAATCCATTATCCCCAGCGTGGCTTGGTGTGAGGCAGGGCCATGCCTATAGTCATGCTGAGTTACATGGCGTCATGATCACATTATCCAGCCCTGGACCAGACACATTTATTCAGTTTACAGAAGCTCTGTTCCCAGCCAGCTGATTTCCTCCAGCCTGGGCTGCTGACAAGCTCCTCCATGCTGCATTAATCTGGTTCACTACACCTATCTCACCAGATAACACCACCAACACAGGACAGCAGGCAGGTACACAGCAATGGACACACACACACACCTGCTCAGACAATGCCCCTTTATCCATCTTCTCACAACACTCACTCAAACACACACACACACACACACACACACATCCTCCTTCACACAGGGCAAGGCTGGAAGAATGCAATTGTCTGTGTTTACCTGCAGGAGAGACAGTGTGTGTGCGTATGTGTGTGTGTGTATGTGTGTGTGGGTATGTGTGTGCGTGTGTGTGTGGTGCAGGCAGGGGGTACTAGATAGATGCAGGTTTTCACCAAGATGATGATAGAAGCTCAGATTTGTCACAGAGAGAGAGAGTTTTCACAGTACTGGACATTGTCTGAAAAACCTTGAGGGGATCCCTTTACAGCAGAATTACAATCCAGTTCACATCTTCTGTTCTCAAATGGGAAAAAAGTACATGGAATTCAGGTAAATAAATATTTTAATCACTTGATGCTCATGTAAAAAACAGAAGACATACATTTTTCACTATTAAAGACCAAGTCTCACATCTGGCTTTTTTATCCGTTTGCATTTTCGACACTTTTCCCCCTCGTTTCCTCCTTCTCTCCTTCTCGGTGCATTTTCAAAGCTGGAGACGTATTGATTTGGCATCACCTTTCCCTTCTAAACATGGAATAATGAAGGAATGTGCAGAGAGAGAGGGAGAGAGAGACATAGGAAGAGAGAAGGGTGGGTGGAGCTATGGAGAGAGGGCAGGTTGGTGGGGAAAGAGCGAGAGAGGAAAAGAGAGAGAGAAAAGGGGGGGTGAAGACAGAGAAAAACAGAGGTGAGAGAGAAAGAGAGAGAGAGAGAGGGGGAGAGAATGAGAGAGAGAGAGAGAGAGAGAATGAGAGAGAGAGAGAAAGAGAGGGGGACAGAGAAAGAGATGGTCCATGCATTGACTAGGGGATGAGAGAAGTCAGGATTAAGATGATTTCATTAGCTATATCCTCTGTGAGTTCCTCCTTAAACCCCAGCTTAAACACACACACATACACACACACGCGTGCATGTGTGAGCACACACACGTCCTATTACATCCTCACCAGCTCCAGTCAGTTCCCACACAGACAGGGAGCCTCACACGCTTATCACTGTGGAAGACCATGCCATGAAAACACACACACCAATTATTATTATCATCAGATTTTAATTACGTGTTAAATCATGATTTATATACGGTGAGTAAATGCTAAATTCCAGTTAATTCTCATTTATTTAGAATAAGAATGTTTGTATTTTTACTGTTAATTTATAACATGACAAATGCTAATTCTAATTGCACTTCGGACACCAATATTAATAACAAAGAGTGTGTATGTTCAGCTTTCAACTGACTAATAACTACATACACTTAAGAAAAACTCATAACCAAACAGTTGCAGTTTGACCAGGATTTCATTAAAGTCTCAGATCAAATGATCTCCATGTTAACGTATCTGTGGTTCTTCCTATGCTTCTGTGAATGTGTTTTTGAACGAGACGATCGCAAGAATGAAACGATTCATCAGGAAGATGGAGATCCAGTGAGTTCTCTCTCGCAGGGCGAGATGTGTATTTCCAACCCTCCCCTGTGCACCATACACACCCACAGTCTCTCTCTATATCTCTCTCACACACACACACACACACACACAGTCTGTCTCTCTCACACACACACACAGTCTCACACACACGCATATGCAGTCACTCTCTCGCACACACACACCCACACAAACATGCATCTCATCTGCTTCCCTCTGTAATCCACGCAGCAAGCATTTATCATCCGCAGATCAATCGCTGCACCTCCAGTTCA
Organism: Plecoglossus altivelis; assembly: GCA_036571765.1. Lineage (NCBI taxonomy): Eukaryota > Metazoa > Chordata > Actinopteri > Osmeriformes > Plecoglossidae > Plecoglossus > Plecoglossus altivelis. The sequence continues at coordinate 5,771,419 of BROE01000010.1, read as the reverse complement.
TATTTTCTCATGGATAAATCATTTATCTGTTTTTACCACCCAGTGATAGATGGTCCTCTCTCACATTGTGATGCTGCAACGCACTCAGACACAAACACAGACCACCTGTCACATAACATCACATTCCCACAGCCTACCACTGCACGCCAAAGCAGAATTAACAGTGACATTTCTATAGAATTCGTACCGGAATTTTCAGTTGACTTATGTTTTTATAATTATTGACTTAGTTTTAGAATTTGTTTCAGAATGCTAGTGGATCTGTGGAGCAAAATGCTCATATATCACGTGTAAAAGTTACTTCCTCAAAGTGAATTGAAAGAATACTAAAGGAATGGAGCTCAAAGCAAAGCCTTGACAACACCAAAGAGAAGCACAGCCAGTTTGTTCACCAGTCGCTCACTTCCTGCTCTTAGCCACGCTCTCTACAGTGTTTCCATCCCTCCCCCTCTCTCTCTCCTGTCGTTCTCTCTCCATCTCTGTCCAACCTCTCTTTTCACCAGTCCTTTGATCGTTTCATCCTCTCTCTCTCTCTCTCTCTCTCTCTCTCTGTCTCTCTCTCTCCCTGTCTCTCCCTGTCTCTCTCTGTACAGAATGATGTGACTGGCCTCTACTGGTTAACCAGGGGCAGTATGAGTCACACAGCTGAACCTTAGGACCATTGCATGATGAAGGTGCAAACACTCACACACACATGCACACATACACACACACGTGCACACATGGACACACACACACATGCTCTTTCTTTCCGCACGCCGTCACTGAACTACAGAACCCTGTCTTCATCAAATCAGCTGTCGTTTGAGCGTGTCATACGTCTGAGCTGTGTGTGTGTGGCGTTATGATTGCTGGTGTTTGAGCACAGCATGGATTTATTGAACCTTAGGAACAGAAGCAATGAGACCCAGGAGTGGTCCTTACATCAATACAACAATGAGAGCCATCGACCTATCAGGAGGCTTGATTTATCAGTGGGCGATGGGTAAGTCGATACAGCTGTGTAGTTAAAGACCTCAAACATCCTCACATGGATGAGAACACTCGGACACACACACATGCTTCAGAGACGACACACACAGACACACACACATGCTTCAGAGACGACACACACAGACACACACACATGCTTCAGAGACGACACACACAGACACACATACACATACTGACTGATGCACACACACAATTATGGGCTGCCAGTGGTGTTTCAGCAAAGTTTCTTATATTTCTTATATATTTTTATCATATATATCATATTGTTTATTTCTCCACAACTAGGTTGACATATTGTGACATCTCATCACATACAGGCAGCTTCCTGTTTATAGCAAAGGAATCGTCCAAAAATGAATGAAATGCTCATATTCAAAAGAGACAATTTACTGTTAGTCATCATCCCAATCAATTTCTTTGACATGTTTAGAATTTCTGGAGTAACACATCCTGAATGTAAAACAGGTCAGTTTGCTTTCTGTGTGTGTTTGTGTGTGTGTGTGTGTGTGTGTGTGTGCGCGCGTGTGTGCGTGTGTGTGTGTGTGTGTGCGTGTGTGTGTTTCTAATGAAACTGTAACGATCAGAGCCTTTATGCACTTAGGGAGCATTTTATTATAATCGCCATGAAGAAGCTTTTCACGCATGAAGATGAGACACACACACACAGCACCCAACACACACACAGCACCCAACACACACACACAGCACCCAACACACACACAGCACCCAACACACATCCATGCAGAGAACAATAGAACAAACAAAGAGAGAGAGAGCTAAAGAGTGACTGAATGAAAGAAGTTAAAAAAGAAGGAAGAGAAAAGCTTTAAAAAATCCCATTAAAAAGGAGAAGACAGAGGAGAGAATGTGCTGTAACATTGAAGGGAGAGTTTGTGCCATTGAATGATGAAAAGTCCATACGTTGCCGTGACATCATAAATTATGTCCAAACACATGACGAGGTCACAGAGGGGGCGCCCAGAAATAGGCCACAGAGGGAGACAGCACGCCTGGAAACAAATAGCCCTGATATCAGGAAGAGAGAGCCATCGCTAGACACACACGCAGGCTCCCACACTCAGACACAAACACGTGGACAAGAGAAAGGGAGACCAAAGTGAAACAAGAGGAGAGGGAGAAATGCAAGGGGGAGGGATGGAGCATGGAGAGAGAGAGAGAGAGAGAGATGGCATGAACAGGTAGAAAGAAGTAGCCTGAGAGACAGGGTAGAGGTAGAGCGAGAGGCAGAGAGTGAGGTAGACGGAGAGGTGGAGAAGAGAGGCAGAGAGTGAGGTAGACGGAGAGGTGGAGAAGAGAGGCAGAGAATGAGGTAGACGGAGAGGTGGAGAAGAGAGGCAGAGAGTGAGGTAGACAGAGAGGTGGAGAAGAGAGGCAGAGAGTGAGGTAGACGGAGAGATGGAGCAGAGAGGCAGAGCGAGGCAGCCAAAGGGAACCGGATAGGAACTGGAGGACAGAGGCGTGCAGACAGGTTATCAGTCTGCAGACCTGCACTCCAGCACCACCCTGAGGTTAGCCACAGACCAACAAGACCCTGTCACAGTCTAGAACACAGCTGTCCAACACCCTGAGACAGTCTACAGACCATCACCACCCTCCGACTGTTAATACATTCACACCATCATGACAAACCTCAGCCCTGCGTCCAGCACGACCCGAGGACAGTCTACAGACCGTGGTTATCCTGGGACAACGTATAGACCGCCAGCATCCTGAGACAGCACGTCGTCAAGGAAGAGTTCTCTAGACAGCAGCGGTCCCACCGCAAGCACACACACACACACCTCTCCTGGTGATGAGCCAGGGCTGGGGTTTGATCCTGATGCAGTGAGAGGGATCGCTGGGTACACTTCCTAGCCGCTGTCCTGGCTGCACTTATTTATTTACTCAATAAATCATCACATTACACATCATAAGTAGGCCATCATAATTAATTGGCCAACGGAGAGTCTTTCTGACAGCAAGCCTCCAGTGGCAAAAAGCACACATTCACACTCACATTCACATGTGCACTCACACACTTACATACACTCACTCTACACAAATATATAACTCACACACACACAATTACTCACACAGAGAGAAGGAGAACTAGATGATAAGAAAAAGAGGATAACGTTGTTCATTTGAATCATTTTCAACATTTTCTTCTTTCCTGGAAAAGGATCGTGAGTTTTACATCGTGTGTAATCTTGTGTTCATTAGACTGATGCAGTTATCTGACCCGATCATATTATTCCTATACTCTAAAGGCTTCCCAAGGTGTATTCTGTTTCTCCTGCTCTCTCCTCTCTATCTCTACCTCTCATTTTATTCCTTCCAAAACTCTCCATTTCTGTTTGACTCCAGCCTGTAATGTTCAAAGGTCAAAAACTCTCACTTTTCCCTCCCTCTTCGATTCCTCTTTTATCTTCTCCCCTTCTCTGTCACCCTCTCTGTCCCACTCTCCTGTCCTCATCTCTGTCCTCCTTGCTGTCCTCTCCTGTCCTCCTCTCTGTCCCTCTCTCCTGTCCCCCTCTTTGTCCTCCTCTCTGTCCTCCTGTCCTGTCCTCCTCTCTGTCCTCCTCGCTGTCCTCTCCTGTCCTCCTCTCTGTCCTCCACTTTGTCCCCCTCTCCTGTCCTCCTCCTTGTCCTCCTCTCTGTCGCCCTCTCCTGTCCTCCTCTTTGTCCTCCTCTCTGTCCCCCTCTCTTCCCCCTCTCCTGTCCTCCTCTCTGTCCCCCTCTCTGTCCCCCTCTCATCCCCCTCTCCTGTCTTCCACCCCTCCATCTCCCTCTCATCTCTGCTCCTGCATGTCGTGTCCCCTCCTCTGTACACCTGAAGGTCCATTGTTGTTTTTAAACCAAAGGAAGTTGCATTTGGAGCAATAATCTCAACATGGCCACCAGAAGGTCACTATTACACACACAAATAATCCCATACACACATGTGACCCAACACGTCTCAAACACAGACAAAGGGAGAGAGAGAGAGAGAAAGAGAGAGAGAGAGAGAGAGAGAAAGAGAAGGTGATGTTTTTGAGGGGAGTAGGACAAGGTGACCTGTGACAGGAAGAACAGACCATCTCTGATAGTGATCTTGCGATGCGAGGAGAGCAGATGTGATTGGGTCTGAATAATTAAAGGGTTGCTCAGCTGTGTGGTAACGCAGGCTAACAAAGAACAACAGCAAACAACAACAACATCAACAACAAGACAAACAAACATTACCTTTCTTCTCAGCTGAATAGTTAAGTTAGCGTTCTGTTTTGTTGAATGTCTTTTTTTCCTCTTTTTTTCCCCCTCATTGCAAACGTTCCCATTAAGTTATCTCGTTTTCCGTCCTTCTTTTGTATAAATGAAAATGAAAGTGTTCAAGCAGATGGTTTGTGGTGTAATCACTGTGACTGCAAAATATCGTTACCTTCAGTTCCTTCTCGTCTTTCATGGGTTTCCACCCCCTCCTCCCCCTCCCCCTCCTCCCCCTCCCCGTTGAGGGAGTAGGACAGTACCTTGATCAGGAAGAACAACCATCTCTGAATAGTGACTGCTGATGCGAGAGAGCTGATGGTTATCTGGTCGAATAATTAAGGGTTTGCTCACTGTGTGGTAAGCGCGGCCTTAACAAAGAATCAACAGTCAAACTACAACAACATCAACAACACGACAAACAAACATTAGCCTTTCTTCTCAGCTGAATAGTTAAGTTACGTTCTTTTTGGTTAATTCTTTTTTTGTCCTATTTTTTTCCCCCTCATGCAAACGTTCCATTAAGTTATCTCGTTTTCCGTCCTTCTTTTGTATAAATGAAAATGAAAGTGTTCAAGCAGATGGTTTGTGGTGTAATCACTGTGACTGCAAAATATCGTACTCAGTTCCTTCTCGTCTTTTCATGGGGTTCCAAGTCCTCCTCTCCTCGCCCCTCCGCCTCCCCCCTCCTCGGGGTGTCCATCCCTCTCCCCCACAATCTCCTATAAAGACAATACAAACAAACGCACGGAAATAAAATGAACATTGCATTATATGTAGTTTTGCGCCGTATATATGAGCAAAACGTTAAACATGGTATACACAGTGCGTGTGATGGGAGGTGAGCGGTGGCGATAAGAAGGAGGGAGTGATGGAGAGCTTCCCTTCCCATGATGCTCTCTCACTCAGAATGCAGATGGAACCTTGAGACTCAACCAGACACACAGATTTATTGGCTTAATTTGCCGACCACACACACACACACACACACACACACTTAAGGTCTTAGCGAGCTGGAGGAAAGGGAAAGGAGGTGTGTGTGTGTGTGGTGTACGTTGGTGTGTGAAGTGCATGTACATGCAGTGTGTGTGTGAGTGTGTTTGGGGGAGGGGCCAAGGTCAGTGGGATTTAGCAGGGTCAAGTTCACTCTGTCTCCCTCATGCATTCTATTATGCAGTCACCAGTCTCTGAATTAGCATTGCAACCTAATTTACCTCTTCACCTCATCTGACAGAGACACCGCAAATCCAACACACACGCCCACGCACACACGCATAGAGACACTCACCCACATACACAGACCTTGCATTCCCAGCCCCTCACTTAGATAATACTTATTTAGCGTGTGTGTATGTGCGTGTGCGTGTGCGTGTGTGTGTGTGCGTGCGTGTGGACGTATCAACTGCGATGTGTCTAGAGACAAACCCCTCTCCTGATATCCCTGCTCTCCTCACCTCTGTGTGCTCTGGCATGCATCACAGTGAACAGCTTTGCATGGGTGTCACCCAACTAATCCAATATGAACTTCCTGTTGCTTTGTTAGAAGGTGAAGTTAGCTAGGAGACAGGGACAGAGGGAGAGAAAGAGAGAGAGGGGGGAGGGAGGGGGAGAGAGGGGGAGGGAGGCTGAGTACAACATGTCCTCTCTCATTGATCAGAAATTCAATTCAAAGTCTATAAATATAAATAAATGAGCTTCAGTCGTTCTCCTTTCCCAAACACATGCACACACGCACACACATGCACAAAGACACACACACCCTTCAGGTGCCAGCTAGGTAGAAATCAGATCTATAATCCTTCAACTCAGACAGCAGAGCTTCCAAACTCTGTCTCTTTGTCACACATACACACACACACACACACACACACACACACACGCAGATCATTCACATGCGCAACTCAGCACAGGCCAGTCCAGAATTAAATGACTTATCCAGTAATAGAATGAATGTCACAAGTTGAGAGAATCTGTCTCAGACATGGGCAGTATCTGAAGAGAGAGAAGGCAGGGAGGGGGGGGGGGGGGGGTGGAGAGAGAGAGCGTGAGATTGAGAGCGAGGGAAGGGAGAGGGGAGAGAGGGATGAGTGGGGAAAGAAAATATAAAGAGATGGCTAAGTCTAAATTAAGATGTTGGATGTGGGGTGTCCAATAGGACCTTGACATCATTGTTGACCCACTCATGACACGATCACAGTGGCGAGGATTTGGGATTCTATTAGTATTACCACAGGAGAAAAAAAACTCTAGGAGTCATCAGGATAGCAAATCCATAGCTTCTATCCATCAGCCAATTAGGCATGTTAAAGTAGAATTAGATGGGTATTGACAATGAGAAGGGGAGGAGTGGAGGAGAGGAAGACTGGAGCAGGGGGCAGCAGCCAAATGACAGAGAGAGAAGATGGCTGGCCAGCGCACTGCGAGGGACAGGAAAGGGAGGGGACAGTGAGGAGAGGAGAGAAGATGGCTGGCCAGCGCACTGCAAGGGACAGGAAAGGGAGGGGACAGTGAGGAGAGGAGAGAAGATGGCTGGCCAGCGCACTGCAAGGGACAGGAGAGGGAGGGGACAGTGAAGAGAGGAGAGAAGATGGCTGGCCATTGTACTGCGAGGGACAGGAGAGGCAGGGGACAGTGAGGAGAGGAGAGAAGATGGCTGGCCAGCGCACTGCGAGGGACAGGAGAGGGAGGGGACAGTGAAGAGAGGAGAGAAGATGGCTGGCCAGTGCACTGCGATGGACAGGAGAAGGAGGAGACAGTGAGGAGAGGAGAGAAGATGGCTGGCCAG
>BROE01000010.1:5717472-5764007 GCA_036571765.1 Plecoglossus altivelis | reverse complement strand
GAGAGGAGAGAAGATGGCTGGCCAGTGCACTGCGATGGACAGGAGAGGCAGGGGACAGTGAGGAGAGGAGAGAAGATGGCTGGCCAGTGCACTGCGATGGACAGGAGAGGCAGGGGACAGTGAGGAGAGGAGAGAAGATGGCTGGCCAGTGCACTGCAAGGGACAGGAGAGGGAGGGGACAGTGAGGAGAGGAGAGAAGGACACAGAAAGTGTTTTTCTTCCTCATACCACAGTTAAGGACATGCATGATCTCACACCACATTTTCATGTACTGAGTTGGACTGTACACACAGCCAGCCCATGAAACAGGTAGATAGTGTCTGTTCGACTGTTAAAGGTTTCACCTTGCTCTGATGCTTTCTGAGGATGAGAGAGAGGATGTTTAACCAGATGAGCTTTGCCCATGACAGACAGGAAGTCAGACTGTCAGAACATGTACAGATCCACACAGGGGAACAATCAGGATCACCAAAATAACACAGTATCAAAGTCACATGATGATGAAAGAGAAGCAGGAAGAGAAATGGAAGGATAGAGAGAGCCTGTGTGTGTGAGAGAAAAATAGACATAAGGACAGAGAAAAAGAGAGTGTGAGAGAGAGATGGAGAGAGAGAGAGAGAGAGAGAGAGAGAGAGAGAGAGAGAGAGTAAACTGAAAGCGATGTAATGAATTTATGCCAGGCTGCCAGATCTTTATAACTTATTGGAAAAATAGCTGGGGCCAGTATTGACACAGAGCTGTACGATCAATACATTGAGAATGAGCAATACATTTTAATTTAAAAGTGCTCAAACTTCAGCAGCAAATCCATGCAGCTCAGCTCAGGCCCTGCCCCACACATTGCAAATAAACACACACACACACGGGCATACACACACACATATCCACACGAGCCCATGCACACATCTAAGAGGTTAGGTGAGAGAGAATCCAACTACAACTGTGGGTCAGTGTCCTAGTCCTCTTGAACCCCAGTGACACGTAAACACACACGCACCTACTCACACACACACACACACACATACTCACACGCACACACTGTCACACACACACTCACACACTCTCTGACACACACACGCACACACACATGTACTCGTACACTCAAACACTTGTACAAGCACACACAGTCTGGCATGGATAGTAAATGACTTTTAAGTTTGCCAAACACCTTCTGCAGCATCCTACCAGAACCGCACACACACACACACACCTTTGTAAAAGCTGCAGGAGGCAGAGGAATGATCTATTCTCTATCCTGACTATCAATAACAGTTTAAGTGCATCACAGCAGACACACCGTGTCTCTCTGTGCGAGCGTGTGTGTGTCCCCCTCCCCTCCAACGCACGCCGCCCGCCCTCCAACCCCCCGCCTCGGACGCCGGAGATTCCCGCCCGGGCTCGCCAGGAACGTCTATAAATCACAAACATAACGCATTTCCAGGAAGAGGTGTCGGGATGGAATTAACCTCTTCCTTTCCTCCACACATCACAAGGCAGGGTTCATTTGATGCTCTGCATGATATGCATGATAAGCACAGTAATGACTGTGAGGGTGTGTGGGTGAATGTGTTTGTGAATGTGTGTGTGTGTCATCTCTTCTTGATAAGAGACAAACCTGGCTCGTGTGCTCTCTCGGTCAGTAGGTCAGCTAGAAGGAGAGAGACAGACAGACAAGCACAGCATGTTAGATTGTGTGCGTAGTCAGTATAACAGCTCCAATCCTATCACAAAGCAAGCTATTTCCAGCGACGGAGATAAAGACCACTCAATGCAATTCAATTAAATTCTGTTTAGTTTAGTGCAATTCAATTCAGCTAATCCCACCCATTCGTTCTTGTGTCTGTGGATGGCTGCTCTCCAGTGGTGAGTCATGTTTGTCTAAATGATGCTGCCTGATCAATAATGAGACCTAATTCCCTCCCATCTCCTGTCTAAGCACTCATAACTCAGTCCAGCCAGCGAGCCTGCCAGCCAAATTGGCAAAAATTATACTTTTTACATTAGTGGTGGATAAGATGCGTGTATACTCTGTGTCCATAAATGGTGTGCGGTTGCACTCCTACAAGTGGTGAGTGCAGTAAATGTAGCTTGACTGGCAGGAAGGCTTTCGTCAGCGTCACAGGAAGTCTATCAGCGTCACAGGAAGTGCAGCCATGTTGTCCAGCCCAGTCCACCCAGACCTAGGCCTGGCCAGTCCTACTTTGGAGTTATTTTTAGATAAACTGATAGGATCAGTAATTAAGGCCTGGTCTAGTATTGGGGGTTGGGGGAAGGGGGGGGAGGGTAGTTGCTGAGTGAGGGGCGGGGGGGAGGGGGGGACATCTGTTTTCACCCTGCACAATTAGCATAATTAATTAACGTTAATCAATCCAAACAAATTATTTTTTAACACCTAGAATAAATCACAGGCGAGGCGCACACCACTGATCCTGTGGACCAGGAACAAGTCATTGATCAGCAGTAAATGAGACAATGCTGGGAGACAGAGCTGCATTGTGTTGCTGCATCTCCACACCGCGCTCATCATTACTCAGAGAAAACAGATGGATGGAGGAAGACGTCCTCTTCTCCTTCTTTAACTCCGTCTGGGACTCCACGTCTCTCTCCTGGTCTCTCTCCTGGTCTCTCTCCTGGTCTCTCTCCTGGTCTCTCTCCTGGTCTCTCTCTTCCTCCTTTGTATCTCTGGCGTCTTTTTTTTCTCTCACTCTCTTGATTGTCTTTCTCTGTGTGCCATATTCTTTCTTGGTCTCATTCTCTCACCCTAGTTCTCTCTCTTTTCTCCCGCACACACACAGCCATGGTGATGTACTGTAAGCTGTAAATATGTTAATCGAATGAGGAGAGAAAAGGTGAAAAAGGCAAACCTCTCCTAGTGAAAACGATAAACGCTATCAGAAACAGCCCCAAACACACATACACGTACACACACCAACACATATAAACACACGGGAGGCCATAACCACCACCACCACCACACCCACACCTATAAACATGGCTTCAGATGTGTCCAGAAGGGTTTATGAAAAGACAAAAGCAGTCCCAAGTGTGCGTATGCGCGTGTGTAAGTGTATAAGAGCGTGTGTATGTGTGCGTGTGTGTGTGTGTGTGCTCCAGGAGCGCTAGGGAGCAATATTGCTGTCAGCCTCCAGTCAGATGGGTTAATCACACACGCAAGGAGAAAGGTGCTATCTGCTCGCCACACCGCCATTTTTTATTGATTCCATTTACACTGGCAAACACCCGCCATGACACTCCTTTTACTATTAAATTGGCCCAAAATAGATTTTTCCATTTTCCACAGAGGAGGTGGAGGGAGGGGGACAGAGGTGGGGGGATACTGGAGCAGAACAGTGGTGATATAAATGTATCAAAACCAGGGGAACAAACACTGAGGGAGATTTATTAGCAGCAGTTTTAATGCATCCGAGGCAGATGAATTGATTTTGGTTGGAGGTATAAGAAACAAATTTATTGGGTGGGAAGATGCATTATTTTCCGATTGTTATCAAGCTACTGTAAAACTGATTTGTGTTCTATTGCGCTTTATGGATAAAAAGGGGAGAGGAAGAGAGAGGGAGAGAGGGAGAGGGAGAGACAGGGAGAGAGAGGTAGAGAGAGAGATGGAAAGAGAGTGAGAGGAACCTTTGATGATTTAGATGAGATGTATTAATCCGAGGCGTTAGACTGTGAACCCATAGATCTATAACTAAAGAAGGCCTGCTGACGTTTAATTCTGCCAGAGCTGTTTTGGCCTCTCAGCCTCTCAGCCTCTGGCCTCTCTCTCAGCCGCTGAGCCTCTCAGCCTCCTGGCCTTATACTATCTCAGCCTCTGAGCCTCCTGGCCTCTCTCTCTCTCTCTCTCTCTCTCTCTCTCTCAGTCTCTGTGCCTCTCACTCTCTCAGCCTCCCAGTCTCTCAGTCTCTCAGCCTCTAAATCTCCTGGCCTCTAACTGTCTCAGCCTCCTGTCCTATCACTGTCTCATCCTCCCAGTCTCTCCCTAGTCCCGCCACAGTCCACAGGACACTCCTCTGCTTGCCTCTTTCATTTTACGAGACCTAAAGTAGCTTTTAACCATCCAAGCGGCAAATAAGTCGAGATTACAGACATTTAGTGTTTTCCTGAACTCTGCATAGAGACAATCCTTCACACCACAACTGTGACCTCCGCTGTGAGTGTGGATCGCGTATGTGAGCAACTACACTGTGCTGTGTGTGTGCCTGTACTGTGTGTGTTTATGTGATGGACAGAGCTGGTCTGGAGCAGGGGTGTGGTCTGCTCTGCTGATAATAAAGGGCCAAATCGAGGGGCCAAAACACCAACCTAGCAGCTGATACAATGGTTAGAGAGAGGCTCCACAGCAGAACGGCCAGTAATGACTGTGTTTGGCCAGGGCAACACACGCACACATACGCACACACACACACACACGCACACACACACACACGCACACACACACACACACACACACACATACACACAAACGCACACACACACACACACACACATGCAGTCCTCCCTCATCATACTTAAGGCTAAAACAACACTTATGCCCACTGACTGTGGAGCGCTTACCTCAGTTGATTTGATAGTTAGAGAAAGCTGTTTCACTGGGCTGGGGTGGGGGTGGGAGGGGGGTAGGTGAGCAGTGATTGGTTTAGGGACCAGCTGACCCATCAAAGGTAATAGCCTCTATAAAGGCCAGACCTATAGCTTGGGACAGAGAGGGGAGGGACAGAGAGCAGGCCACAAATCCTGGCCGTACTCTGCAAAGCGTTGAAGCAAAACACACACATGCACACACACACACACATAGGTATATACAGAATGTAAACACTCACACACACACATAAATGGGATCGGGGGCCTTGGTACCACGGTCTCAGAGGCCCTGAGGGTCAAGGGTCAAGGTCTAAAGGAAGGAGTGGAAGTCACACACACACGCGCACACACACGCGCACACACACGAACGCAGTGTCCATTCACATGGACACGACACACACATACATACACATACATCCACACATGAATACACATGCTTACCTACACATACACACCAGAACATCCAACACACACAGATGCACAAAACAACCCACGGACACACACATACCAACACTATTTGCCCAGAACTGCTTACTATTTTCTGATTGTGGGATTGGCTAGATTATGTTCAATCCGAAGGCAATTTAAAGATGTTACTCGAAACACATAATCCAAAAACAGTGAATTACACTCAGTAACCCTGAAAACAGAAAATCTGACACAGCTTTACTCATACTGCAGAAAACAATTTAGGATGAACATGTTTGTGTGTGAGTGTGGATGTGTGTGTCTGTGTGTGTGTGAGTGTACACGTGTGTGTCTGTTTGTATGTGTGTGTGTGTGTGTGAGAGAGTGTGCATGTGAGTGTCTGTTTGTGTGTCAATTCTGATTGCTCTTGACTTCATTAATCTCTGCAGTGTGGTTATGATTAGCTTCCCCAAGCCTAGTAGAGGACATCCAACTCTCTCTCTCTCACACACACACACACACACACACACACATCACACGCACACACACACACTGTTGTCAGGTCTACAGCTCCAGCCCGGCACCACTGCCATGATCCTCCAATTAGCCCTGGCAGAGCGGAATGGATGCCTGCCCAGGTTGACAGATCCAACACACACACACATACACACACGCACACACATACACCCACACACGCACTGTTTGGGGGATGATTGAGGGCCTGGCGGGGCGGTCTGTTGTCGTCTATAATGACTGAGGTATTTGTTGTTGTCACATGTTATACATGGTTCCACTGCTGCTTTTGTTCCAACCCTCCTGTCCGTGTCACCATTAACAACGCAGACAGAGAGGGGAAGAGAGAGGAAGGGAGAGAGAGGGGGAGAGAAAGGAAGAGGGAGTGACGGAGGGAGAGAGAGCTAGAGAGAGAAAGAGAAAAAGAGAGTGTGTGTGTAGACAAGAGTGGGTACGGTAATCTGCGTGTGTGTGTGCGTAGAGAAGGGACAGGGAGGGGGTAGAATGGTCGAGGAAGAGGAGTGGAAGAGACAGCAGAGAGAAAAGATCAAAATAACAATTGATCTCTGAATCGTAAAATGATATAGAGGGAAGCTGGCTCTGTGATGCTGGCTAAGCCCTGGGATGATCAGAGCTGGATAACATGATTTATTTTCTCTTTTGCCTGCTCTAGAATTGGGCCCCGCAAATATCTCTTTTCCATTAACTACAGAGGGTATTATTTTGGGGACATAAAGCCTGTGTGTCTCTGATGGAGAGCGGAAGGGATGGATGGAAGGAAGGATGGATGGATGGATGGGAAAGGGAGGAGGGGTGGATGGATGGATGGATGGATGGGAAAGGGAGGAGGGGTGGAGGGTCAGTGCTGAATCTGGTAGAAGGCAGCCATGCTTTACATTATTTCTCTCCTCTCCTCTGCTCCTCTCCTCTCCCTGCAACTCCTGTCATCTCCTCTCCTCTCCTAGTCCACTTGTCTCCTCTCCCTTCATCTTCTCCTCTCTACTTCTCTCTCCTTGGCGCCTTTCTCTCCACCCCTCACTCACAAAACACACCGTAGCAGCTATACCTCCATCTTGGTCAACACATAAACAAAGAACGAGGAAGTTGTAGCCTGTGTGTTGGTGTCTCACTGTGAGTATGTGTGTGTGGGAATGTTTGTACATTCCAATTGTGTGTACGCGTGTGTATGTGTGTGTGTGTGATGATGAATCTCACAGTCTGACAGTGGGCCGGCAGCAGCAAATGTCCTTCCGCATGGGACACACACACACATACACACACACACACACACGTAGAGGATCGTCATGGAGAAGACCATGCTAATGGATCACCCCTGTCTCTGAACGCAATTCACCACAAATAATGATGAACCACTGCCGTGTTAGACTATTTTACACAATGCTCAATTCATTACCCAGAACCCTCTGGGTACAGGTGGGCCAATGAAGGTTTGATCTCCCTCTTCCACTGGCACAATCACACTTTTTATCCATTAGAAAGATATTAAAGGGAGGAGGGGAAATTGAGCAAGAGGAGGAGGAATGGGGAGACAAGACAGAAAGAGGGGGAGCCAGAGAAAAAGAGGGGGTACGGGAGGTAGGGATGGAGAGATGAGCTTAAATTGGGTTTAAAAGCAATGGGAAGGAAAAAATAACTCTGGATTTCATTATGGATTTGGCTGAAGTTCTCCCTGTACAGAGAGGGGTGAGTGTGGAGGACTGAGCTCAGGGCAGATGTTTCATAATGGTGGCTCTGGGTTGGCAAACTCAATCCACTGCACCTCCGAGGCCCAGGAAGACCAGGGCAGGGGCACGCAATGAGGTGTGTGAGTGTGTGGGGATATGTGATGTGTCCAAGCCTTATTGTGTTTGGATGGAAGTGTACAGGCTCCATGGAGTGTGTGTGTGTGTGTGTTCCTTATTTATGACCAGTGCAGCACATATGGGCCTCATTTGGACACAATGAGCCTGGCGAATGAGTGCTTGGATGAACCTCCTGACTGCGAGAGTTGAGCAGAGGGATGATTGCTGAGATGAGGTACCTGACTGCGTGAGGGCTGCTAAATGACATCCCCCGTATGGATAATGTGGCCAGGGCCTGAAGCAACCATATCATCTGGCATACTGCTAGAAAGGAGAGACCTGGGCAGAGCAGAGAGAGAGAGAGAGGTGGGGGGAGGAAGGGAGAGAAAACAGATGTAGAGAACCGAAAAATGTAGAAAAAAATAGACTCGGACTACATGAGGTAGAGAGATAAGCTGAAAAAGACAAACAGTAAGAGAGACAGAGAGGGAGAAAGAGAGAGAGACAGAGAGGGAGAAAGAGAGAGACAGAGAGAGTGAGAGAGACAGAGAAAGAGAGAGAGAGAAAGGAGTGGTGACAGGCACCACCAGGGCTGAAGTGGGTCATGTGCTGGAGGTGTGTAAACAGCCGGCCTCTCCACATCCTCTCCAGGTGACAGCTCATCAACGTGCCTCTGGAGTGATGGCTTACACCCCTCCGCCTTGTCAAAACAACACTTCCACTGCAATTACCAGGCTGGCCAGCCCTCCGTGGGCCCGGATGGATGGGCCAGGCGGCCGTGGGGTCAGCCCTGCCCCCATAACTCTTACCTTCGGCCAGAGGCAGCACCGCCGTGCCGGGACAGCAAATTGGCCCACACGCCTGTCTGTCCATCCGTCCATCGGTTCCTGCTGCTTGTGCAGTCGCTCGTCCGTGGCTCGTCCGTGGCTCGTCCGTGGCTCGTCCGTGGCTCGTCCGTGGCTCGTCCGTCGCTCGTCCGTCGCTGGTTATCTGCGAGCTGGCCAGACGGGGTTAGTAGCCTGGGCGGTGCAGCGAGGTACGACATCTGATGTGTGTGTATGGGGGAATGAGAGGGGGATAGAGAGATGGAGGGATGGATGGATGGATACTGGGCGGGGGGGGGAAATAAACTGATAACTATGTGATGAGGGGCGATAACGTCAGGAAAGAGGCAGACGAGGAGCTGGCGAGGAGCTGACAGATCAATCCTCAGACAGACAATCTGCATCCTGGGATCTGTCAGCCTTGAAAATGAGGGAGGGGAGGGGGAGGGAGGGAGGGAGGAAGAGGGGGAAGGGGAGAAAGGAAGAGAGGGATTGAGGTACAGAGGGAGTGAGAGAACAAGGGATTCGGATGGAGAGAAAAAAGAGACGGAATGTAACTAAACAAAAACATTTCTGCAAGATGAAATAAAGTGTATTAGAATATGAAGTGTTGAAATACAAAACTGTCTAGACATCATTTAGGCTCATTTGTGTATATAATTTATGCAATTTAGAAGAAGAACAAATACAATTTACTACATTTAACAATCCAAAAGACTAATCCAAACCCATAATTTTTTCTTGTGCGCTATTACACTCATTAAATGTAACTATTTACAATTTAGTTGAAATACGAGGCATTATAATTTTTCGATTAATGCAGAATTAACAGTAATTTATGTAACAGAAGACAAGCTCCCATGCGTTCGCGCGGTGACAACTTTTCCCGCGAGCATTCAGGAAACAGCTGTCTTCTCGCCCACCTCTGTTGTCACGGAAACATGTAAACTCTTGCCCTGCTGAGCATGGCTAGGTTTGAGAAGTTAGAGAATGAAATACAGCGAATTAAAGAGGAATTTTTCATCAGAAACCAGTAAGGAACCAGACTACCATTTATTTATCCGTTTGATCAACTGTCGCAGAAATAAGTCATTTTATTGCTTGTAGCAGACACTGTTTAGCAAACAGATTGAATGTTTTGCTATGCTAATCAAGTTCGCTTAATAATACAATCGCAATAGCGATACATCTAGTACTGGCTATACAGTAATAACAATTCTTGTTCACTACTTAACTAGCTTGTGAACTACAGTAAAACCACAATCGTCACTATGGAAGAAAAGGGTTTAATATTTAGTCAATATTTGTTTTCAAATGTGGATGGGACAGCTTTAAAAACAAAACAAAAAAACAGACAATGCGGTTGTTAAACAGAATTTCCTTAATTAAAACTGTGCTTTATTGATGAAACCGAATGTGCAACCAAACGTACGTCTCTGATGCAGAATAGCAGAGGAGATTTCCTCTGGTCCATCCGAGGTCGACGAATCGAAGTCGGCCATCTCCCAGATACATCCCTGATGCTGGTTCCGAGGCTGCCAGTTGCTGTCGTCTGCGTCCTGTACCTTCTCTATTTGTGTGTATTAACTGTTGTTCGCGCGCTTTTTCCGTGGGCCTGTTGTTTGCATCCGCGTTCTTTATAATGGCGGTATCATTTTCAATTTCTATTTCATATTTGGTTACTTATATCGACTAAGTAATCTTAGATATTTTCTTTTATCTGTATCCACTCGGCCAACCCAATTTAAGGAATATTTGGAATTCTAATAAAAAATATCAAGTTTATAGTATTCCCTCCCCTTGCTCTATTTTCAGTGATGCCGATCTCTTAAGTTTTATCAAAATTACAGATCACTACGACTCCATTCATTTAAACCCAGAATGGCATATAGGACTTGGTTCCCTAGTCTGTGATTTCTCGTTTCTTTATGCTATCCTGTTTCTCTGTCAGTGCATGTCGCTAGACCTTTATGAGTAGCAAGTCTCCTTCACGTACTGTGATGGCCATTGTGGGTATTCAATGTGTTTATGTGGGATGTGTTAAGTGCTGTGTGTGTCTTCTTCTCCTCTCCCCTGTGCCTGCTCACACACACACACACACACACACACACACACACACACACAAATACACACGCACACAAAGACACACAACACAGGACACCCTCCCCCAACACACCTCCCCAAAAGCTGAATAATAAACCTCTTCCATTCCCAGTAATGATACCTCCTCCCCTCTTAGAGCTGGGCCAATGGTAGCAGGGTGTAAACCACCCTACTAGAGTGACCCCAACACCATTTTGCAGGGTCAGCAGACAAACTTCCAGACAGTAGGTTAATTCAGATTACTTTAGTTAATTGATCAATGTGTTAAGTGGTTAATTAGCCACTATTTGAGCCGCTTAAGTGCAACTCTAGGGCTAGCACACTCCACCTATAAGCATTGATTTTCTGGGCATATAAATGGCCTTTTGGAAATTGATGGCCCGGTTTGAGGTTGGGATTGCAGCGCTCTCGCATTTAGAGTATGTTTGATGATGAATACCAATGTCCATTCACTCCGGGAGCCTTGAATGCAGCACGTTGTGGAATAAGAAAATCCTTTAAGTAAAGGTGCTTGTGCATGATGATGTGTGGGAGCGTGCTGCTAGCTTGACCTTTCAACTCTTTGCACCACAAGCCTGATTTCAGTCTCAGCGCACAAATCACAGAAGCAGTGTGATTCCATTTAGGCTATGATCTCATACCTGAGTAAAGCCTGCGCGCCTGTATGTGTGTGTGTGTGTGTGTGTGTGTGTGTGTGTGTGTGTTTGTGTGCGTGCGTGGTGGCTAGAGAACTGTACTTGTCACTGCCTTTTTTTAAATCAACTTTCTTTTCTTAAAAAAATGTCTGATGTTAAATCTTATTCCTTTCATTTTTCTTCCCCCCCCTCCAGTCACCTAGACAAGAATGCAACCATTATCCAAAAGACATGGCGGGGTTTCCAAGCAAGGGCACACTTCAGACAAATGGTGAAGGTACGTTAGCCCTATCCCACGCAATGGTGCTATTGATTATGTTATGATAGCATTCATTAAAATTCAATTGCTATATTCCTAAGCTTCTGACTCTGACCTTAAGCAATATAATTCACCTATTACACATTTGGAAATGAGCACTTAGAGAATACCCAGTCTTATAATGTGGAATTGTAGCAGGATCACCCTCAGAATGCAAAGAGGAAGATGTGAGGGATGAGAGGGCTATGGAGTGAGCGATGGAGGGGAGAGGGAGGGAGGGAGAGATGGAGGGGGAGTCAAAGTAAGAAGGAGGGAGGGAGGGAGGGAGAGAGAGAGGGTTTAGCAGAATGAGGCCATTTTCAACATATTGCCTCCAACTGCTTCTTAATTGAACAGATTGTTGATACTGAATCTAATCCCCACTGCTCTCACCAATAATTTTCTCTGGATTGAGTTTTGTAAACACATCACAACAGCTATTTATCACTCCCTAAATGGACTGTTTGGAGAAAACATAACAGCCAGGCGCATTTGGGAAGCTTTCATGAAATGGAATCTGGAGACCACAAACGAGTGTGACAAAACACATATGGCATTTTTCTAATGTTCTAAGTAACATGCACAATGCCTATTCCTGTTCACTTAGAAATCCCTAAATCACCTCAGAATCCTAACGACTCCAGACAAACTGCATCTGCATCTTATTTTAAAGAAATACTCATCTTTTGTTTCAGCCTTTGTCTCTTATTCCTCCTTTGCTCTCCTTCCTTCCCTCCCTTCCTTCCTTCCTTGCTTCCTCCCAAGCTGCGCCCCTGAAGTGCGCCCCTGGTGGATGGTCTGAGGCGTAGCGGGTTTAGTGGGCACGTGAACAGGCTGCCCTTTGTTGGCCAGTCTATCCTGGCAGGAGTGTCATTGATTATCAAACTCAGCGGAGAGCGTTTGGCCATCATACATCTCCATTAGTGCTCAGCTTGACTACCATAGATTTTCTTGGCCTTGTCTGCATTATGTATTAAGAGAGGAGCCCCGTCCCCTCAATACAAAGACTGACTAACCTCTCCCTCTTCCTCTCTCATTCTCTCTCTCTCATCCTCTCTTTTCCCCTCTCTCTCTCTCTCTCTCTCTTCCTCTCTCTCTTCCTCACTCTCCCCTCTGCACACACACACACACACACACACACACACTCTCTCCTCAGTCTCCCCCCCACCTCCTCCCTTCTCCCCTCATCTCTCAGTGCTGTCTGTGTGACTTATTATGTATTATGTATAAAGAGTGCTTTATCTCCTGGCAGCTCAGGCCAGATCAGAGGGTTGGGACAAGGCGACGGAGATGTAACGCCATCTTCTCCCTTTTGTTCACAGGCGGCATGTTTTATCATGAAGATGAATTTCTACAACGAGATGGCCGTGAGGGTAAGTATCACACTGTCTGTTTTAGCAAATGGAGTAAAAGAGAAAGAGGGGGGGGAAAGGTGGTTGAGAGACAGAAATAAAGCGACAGATGAAGAGTGAGAGAGAGAGAGAGAGAGAGAGAGAGAGAGAGAGAGAGAGAGAGAGAAAGAGAGAGAAGGAGTGTCAAGCTTAGCTCTGAACAGGAGGCCTATGAATAGCAGGAGACCTGGGTCAAACACTATTTGTATATTGTCAGGTACTTGGGGTACACTTGATTTACTTCACCAAGTCCAATGAATCCAAAGGAACAGTCTCAAAAGTGCAAACCCCATGGTAAATCAAACACACCCCAGTAACCTCCAGGTATCTTTGTCTGGATTTGACAGAGCAGGTCTAATAAAAGGCACTGTACTTGCAGACCAATGTCATCACACCTGTGTCACAGTAAATGAGAGGCAGGGGAACACACAAACACATCCCCACAAAACGGAAATGAGATAGATTCAGGTAACAGCGAGTGCCTTCCATGCCACATTTCTGAGCAAAGCAGCTGTGTGCATTGTGGTTAGAAGTGAGCTGTCGCTGACACAGTGAGAACACAACAGAATCCTCATGTCCCGGGTATAAAGATCCCTCATTTGACCAGTTTAAGAGCCTCCTGCAACACAAACCATCAATCAAAAAGCTTTGGGTTTGACTGACGCTTTGGCACTTTTATACGAGGATATTGCATCGAAACCTTATATTTTACAATTCCATACAGCCACTCTTTTGGCCTACAATTTCACTCAACCACAATTGTTAAAGATTTTTTTACGAGCCAACAAAACCGCCAGCATTTATTGAAGAGGCCATATTAACCGCCGCAATGTTTGGACATTTGCTGAAAACCCCCCGAATCGAGGAAAAGTTTTTTTATATGTGACAGTAATGCAGAGGAATAAAAGCCCTCCAGTGTCTTAGCTAGGCTCCTATTACCGCCTCACACGCTGCCGTCGCTATCTGACTGCCCTGGCTGGGGTCACGGGTTGAAAGGTCGCAGGTCAAGTCTCCACTTAGAGGCTAACAGAAGCCCCTGTGTGGAAGCTGGCCTGGGTTTACAGCCCTTGTTAAAACACAGTGATATGTACAGGAAGCAGAATCCATTTTAAAATCTGCTGTTAAAAGGTGGAAATAAAAACAGAAGGATAGAGGATGAGGGGGATGTCATAAAACAGGGTCTTGTTAAAAAGAAAAGTATACATATATGGACTGTAAAATAAGAAGTAAAAAAAATGGAGGGAATTCTCAAGGTTCATGTTCTGAATTTGAAATTGCTTCCCGCTATCTTCAGAGTATAGATAAATGTTTCAAGCAACTACTGTGTCAACCATTACGAGCGCAGTTTTCAACTTTTGTCAGGTCCATGTTAGTGTCAGGACATGAAGGTTTACAATAGAAGTGGTAATGGATCTGGATTCTGCATATATGTTTAACTCATGAAGAGTGTGTGTGCAACTGTGTGTGTGTGTGTGCGCGCATTTGTGCGTAATTGTGCTTGCATGTGTGTGTGAAGGACATCTCCACCCACCACTTCTCATTGACCAAAAAAAAAGAAAAAAACTGAAAAACAATCATCGCTGAATCCCCTCAGTGGTCTCTCTCTCCTCTCTCTCCACTCTCTCTCTCTCCTCTCTCTCTGTCCTTTCTCCTCTCTCCTCTCCTCTCTCTCTACCCTCTATCTCCTTTCTCTCTCCTTTCTCTCTCTCCTCTCTCTCTCCACTCTCTCTCTCCTCTCTCTCTGTCCTTTCTCCTCTCTCCTCTCCTCTCTCTCTACCCTCTATCTCCTTTCTCTCTCTCCTTTCTCTCTCTCCTCTCTCTCTCTCCTCTCTCTCTCTCTCATCTCCTCACTCTCTCTCCCCTCTCTCTCCTCCCTTTTAAATCAATTTTTATTCTATTCTGTTTCTCCCTCCCTGCGATGTCTTTATCACAGTGTCTGTAGAAGAGGCTAATGCATTAGCAGCTTAATAGAAACCAATGTTTACAAGAGGCTCCACGTTCCTATTAGATCAAACTGGGCAATATGCACCATTGATTTCACTAGTCAAAAAAGGTCAACAAGAACTTGGGCTTGTGAGCCAGCAATTACTTTATTTAAAATTATCTATTGACTGCCGATCAATTGTGATTCAGATTTTGTCCCCCCCCCCGCTCCTCCTCCTCCCTCCTCTCCTCTCCTCCTCCCCTGATTATTCTCTTACCTGCTATTGTTTAATCTTCTAATTAGAGTGAAGGACATCCGCTGGTGTGTGCACGGGTGTGAGTGTGTGCGCGCACGCGCGCGTGGGTGTTTGCGTGTCTGTTTCCGTAACACTCGTAGAAATCAAACGGAACCCTTCCTCATTCAGCTGTGTTCCGCGTGTCGACGTTCCCCGTTTGGCCCCTCCGTCACCCGGCCCCTCTGTGTCGTTTGACGCTCTGCTGCAGATCCAAACACGGTGGAGAGGGTTCCGCTCCAGGAAGTTCGTCCACAACTTCTACGCCAGGAAGAGGTACCTGGAGGGGCTGATGCGGACCAACGACCTGGTCAGGTGAGCAGGGAGGAAGTCAGCGTAGGGAGGAACCTATCCTCAGGCCTGTTGCCGACAGCACCACACACACACTTCACGGTCTAGAATGAAGATGCCCTGGTGATGGACTTCAACATCGTTTCAAATGTCTTTGAAAAGGAAATCAGCCCGTCGATGGCGTCGGGTTACACCCTGATGGGTCGTGTTTGTGTCAGAGCCTTTTCGGGGGAACTAGTTTATCAAACATGGGACCGCTGCTTGACTTCATGTCTTTATTTTTTGGATCAGTTTGAATGCAGGGTCCAGACAGAACTTTCTGGACACTTTCAAACATGTGTAGGACTTCATACTGCTGGTCAAAGTCTCTGCAAAGTCCATCAAGTCTGAATGAGGTGGATGTACCTACTGAGGTGGGCTTTAAAGTGCGTTCTGTAAGTGCTATGCTAATGTACACAGAGGTGCTTGGAGACCTCTATTAGCTACCCAGCTTCTGTTAACACAAGGCTGCCTGCGAGCTTGGGCAGAGATGAAGCGATCTGATTAATATCAGAGATTGCTAGTGTGCAGTACTTGTGTACCGGTAACCTTAAAAAAGGGGCGAAGTGTGTGTGTGGGGGGGGTCTTCTAACAGCCGGAGGTAAGCAAGGGGGGGGGGGGGGCTGGCAACGAATGATGTGACGAAATTAAAAATTACCCTCCAATTCCAAGCAGCTCTCACATTAATAAAACATGCTTGGCTTAAGGGGGCATGACAAGATGCCATCTTTTATTTTCGACAAAAAAAAGTATATATATATTTTTTTTTTCTCCAAGTAAAGTCACATTTTTAATGTTGCTAATATATTTTGTGGGAAAATATCTTTAGGCCTCAGCTAAAATTAAATGTAAATTTGTTAAGTGCTCTTTGGATCACTGACTCGCCCCCCTTCTCTTCCCCTCCCCTCCCCTCTCCTCCTCACCTTCCCTCCACCCCTCCTCTCCTCTCCTCCTGTTCTCCTCCCCTCCTCCCTCTCCAGAGGTAGAGTAGGCATTGCAGGTCTGTGAAGCCCATTAACCTCTGTGTTCTCTGGGAGCAGACACCTGCTATATGCAGCTTCATCTAACACGCTATAGGAGCAGAGTAGAAGGAGAAGGAACATTCCATTCAGGACAGGCTTCTCCCTAGATAGACTCAAACCAGCCGCTGACTCCCGATCAGCTTTGACCTTTCAAAACACATGTATTTTAGGGAGGCAGTACTTTATAAAAACCTACTGATATAAAGTCTTGGTAAGCATGATGACAGAGGCTTCAGATAAAGTTTTCCCAGAGTATGTCAGGTGTGGGCTGGGAGAGTGCTGGGAGTGTGCTGGGAGTGTGCTGGGAGAGTGCTGGGAGAGTGCTGGGAGAATGCTGGGAGAGTGTGCTGGAGGAGTGCTGGGAGTGTGGGAGTGTGCTGGGAGTGTGCTGGGAGTGTGCTGGGAGAGTGCTGGGAGAGTGCTGGGAGAGTGCTGGGAGTGTGGGAGAGTGCTGGGAGAGTGCTGGGAGAATGCTGGGAGAGTGCTGGGAGAATGCTGGGAGAGTGTGCTGGGAGAGTGCTGGGAGTGTGCTGGGAGAGTGGGAGTGTGCTGGGAGTGTGCTGGGAGAGTGCTGGGAGAGTGCTGGGAGAATGCTGGGAGAGTGCTGGGAGAATGCTGGGAGAGTGCTGGGAGAATGCTGGGAGAGTGCTGGGAGAGTGCTGGGAGAGTGCTGGGAGTGTGCTGGGAGAGTGCTGGGAGTGTGCTGGGAGTGTGCTGGGAGAGTGCTGGGAGAGTGCTGGGAGAGTGTGCTGGGAGAGTGCTGGGAGTGTGCTGGGAGAGTGGGAGTGTGCTGGGAGTGTGGGAGTGTGCTGGGAGTGTGCTGGGAGAGTGCTGGGAGAGTGCTGGGAGTGTGCTGGGAGTGTGCTGGGAGAGTGCTGGGAGAGTGCTGGGGGAGTGCTGGGAGTGTGCTGGGAGTGTGCTGGGAGAGTGCTGGGAGAGTGCTGGGAGTGTGGGAGTGTGCTGGGAGTGTGCTGGGAGAGTGCTGGGAGAGTGCTGGGGGAGTGCTGGGAGTGTGCTGGGAGTGTGTGGGAGTGTGCTGGGAGTGTACTGGGAGTGTGTAGTGAGTCTTTCTGTTTGACTTGTCATTAGAGCAGACAGGAGAGCACCTGTGTGTGAAACAGGCGCTGACTGTGTGAGTGCTCACATGGAGTCCATGCGCTGGTGAAGGATGGGGAACGCTGACTAGCTGTACTGACTAGCTGTACTGACTGGCTGTACTGACTGGCTGTACTGACTAGCTGTACTGACTGGCTGTACTGACTGGCTATACTGACTAGCTGTACTGACTGGCAGTACTGACTGGCTGTACTGACTGGCTGTACTGACTAGCTGTACTGACTAGCTGTACTGACTGGCTGTACTGACTGGCTATACACCACATCTGATCAGGCACAAATTCAGCTGTCAGTCTGTCACCATGCGAGTCTAACCATTATTTAAATATTATTCTAAATATTATTTCGACTAGCATCGTTTTTTTTCTTCTATACTCAATGTCCCCCAAACGAGCACATGCACAAACATCCCCCCTCCTCCCCCCCTACTTTAGTGTCTGTGTTTCCATGGTGAGGTCGTCCTCTCGCCAGTTAATCACTTGTTTATTTAGTGCTTCTGGGGTCGCGATCAATTAACGCGGAGCTCCGTTTATTTAAAATATCCTCTCTGTGTTAGCCTCGGCCCTTCGGATCACACGCTGCCCGATCACTCACCCCACAAAGGTCCGCTTTTTAATCCACCGCTCCCTCCTCCTCCCCTTCCCTTCTCCCCCCCCCCCCCCCTTCCTCCGTCCACTGTATAAATTATTCAAAGTTTTACTAATGGTTCCTATTTAGCGCAGGCAGACAGGCCTTGCATGGCAATGATGGCAGCGGGCCGTCCGGGAGAGGGGAGAGGGGCGAGCAAGCATCATGAGAGTCTTATCGCTCCCTCACTCTTTCCCTCCGTCATCTCTCTCTCTCCAGCTCTCCATCTCTCACATTTCCCCCTCTCTCTCTCTCTCTCTCTCTCTCCTCTCTCGTCTCTCTCTCTCTCTCTCTCTCTCTCTCTCTCTCTCTCTCTCTCTCTCTCCCCCTCGCTCTCCTGCCCCCTGCACTGACGGATCTCCAGTATACAAAACCATCTGTGTCATTTCATTAGCTACACTGCCCTCCCTCCCTCTTCCTCTCACCCTCACCCTGTCTGTATCTTCCCCTCCCTTCCTCTGGCTGGGGTTCACCATGTAAGCATGTCCATCTCTCTCGGCCTGTCCTCTGCTGTACAGTCTAATGAAGCCAGGCCCTCTTTGCACCACTGTAATTCCTCCGCCACGAGTTTGTGCAACGTAACAATTTATCACTTGTCAGGAGGAGACACTTAAAGTTCCCAGCCTTAATAAGGGCACAGTGTGCACCGGGCAATTAGGAGTGGAGCCGTTTGCATATTTACTAAATGCAGAGTGTCATTGCCGCCGCGGCCTGTTGCCTGCATGAATTATTTCTCTATCTGCAATAAACAGCAGGGTAATTATTACAGCCATGATCAGATAAATTCTCTCTGTAATGTTCTAACGTGGCGGAATCTTTTAACGCATCACAAGATGAGGGAAATTTATGGACTTGTACTGGTTGGGTGGAGATCTTTTTTTTGTTGTTTTCTTATTCTCTCTCTCGCTCACACACACACATTCTCACTCTCTTTCCCGCCCTCTTTCCCTTTGTCGCCATTTCTCTCTCTCTCTTTCCCTCCCGTATTGTCTCGCTCTCTCAGTGTCTCTCTTTCTCTCTCGGTCTTTCCATGTCCCTCTCAAGGACAGCCATGAGAGAGAGAGAGGGAGAGAGGGAGGGAGGGAGCGAGAGAGGGAGGGAGAGAGAGAGGGAGTTGGAGACTGAGAGGAAGAGTGAGAAAGAGGGAGAGTGAGAGATGGAGAGGGAGAATGAGAGGGAGCGTGAGAGAGGGTGGCCCTGTGCTTGTCTCAGCCAGGCTTCCTCATGATGCATGGATGGAACACAGTACAGACACACACACACTCGCGTGCACACTAGGCTTTTTGAGCATATGAAATATCTGTCCTCTCCAAGTCACTGTGCCTTTACCAGAAAGGGAATACAGAGGAGAGGGGAGGAGTTTGACTCAAGTACCAGAGTATGTTTTGGTGTTTGAACATCTGGTGTTTTCTGTCTTATTAACAGGAATCAGGATGGTCAAGGGTTACCAGGATTGGTCAGTAATGATCCGAGTTAGTCAGGCTTGGTCAGGACTGGTGAAGTGTGGTCATGGTTGGCCAGTGTTTAACCCTGGGTACGTCAGAGGTGATAGATTAGAGGTCAATACAGTCAGTGGAATACACAGTCTTAATGGACTGCCATAGCCTTCCTCTGCCAAGTATTGAATTATTTAATTGCCACAATTAAAACAGCCAATCGGTCCGGCTGTCATTAAATATTTAGGAGAGCCAATTAGCTTCTCTGGTGTTGGAGGCCTGGAGGACTGAAGGGGTGACCTGCTGTCCCACAATTCTTCACTCTTGTGGTTTACCCATCACCCTTCTTCTAGTAGTTCTTGCTTTTCCATGCTGTGTCAACCCCCTGGGGCTCTTAAAAATGAACAAGTTACATACAGGAGCCGCGTGGATTCTTGAATGCTTGAATGCTCAGACTTAATCTGCGTTATAAACAGGTTGTAGGCGCGCGCGCACACACACACACACGCACACACACACACACACACACGCGCGCACACACACACCCTCCTCCCTGGGGTTGTTCTAGGACAGCACACCTGTAGTGTGTAAGATCCCCTACAGGAGCTCCCTCTGTTCCGACACAGGCGCGGCTAATCAGCTCGCAGACCGCCGCTTCTACTGCAGCAAGACGACGCCACAATCACACTCGCTCAGACGTTCGCACGCTCAACCAACCACGTTAGGGGTGACCTGCTGTCCCACAATTCTTCACTCTTGTGGTTTACCCATCACCCTTCTTCTAGTAGTTCTTGCTTTTCCATGCTGTGTCAACCCCCTGGGGCTCTTAAAAATGAACAAGTTACATACAGGAGCCGCGTGGATTCTTGAATGCTTGAATGCTCAGACTTAATCTGCGTTATAAACAGGTTGTAGGCGCGCGCGCACACACACCCGCACTAACACACACACACCGGGGACACACACACCTCTCCTGGGGGTTGCTCTAGGATCAGCCACCTGTAGTGTGTAAGATCCCCTACAGGAGCTCCCTCTGTTCCGACACAGGCGCGGCTAATCAGCTCGCAGACCGCCGCTTCTACTGCAGCAAGACGACGCCACAATCACACTCGCTCAGACGTTCGCACGCTCAACCAACCACGTTTCAAGGCCGTCTAGACGATATTTAAAGCAGCGTGTTCAGGTTGTCGGACATTTTGCCGGTTCATTCTTTCCTCTCCGAATGTTCTTGCTGTGGTTGTGTATGGCTGTGTGTTGTGTATGGCTGTGTGTTGTGTATGGCTGTGTGTTGTGTATGGCTGTGTGTTGTGTATGGCTGTGTGTTGTGTATGGCTGTGTGTTGTGTATGGATGTGTTATGTTGTTGCTGGAAGAAGAAAAAAAAAAAAAAACTGAGTGGGGCAGAGTGTGGGGGCATGGGCCTTCTGGGTCTCTTCTACCTCCTCTCTCTCTCCTGTGCAAGTTAGTAAGGACACAGAGAGTCCTGGACTTAGAGAGCCTGTCTTTCCCTCCATCACCACCACACACACACACGCACATGTACACACTCACACACACCGGCCCAGACACACACACTGTCAGATGCACACGCACACTCGCACACACACACACACAGGCAGACCCATGCACACACATGCAGGTACACGCACGTGCGCACACACGCACGCACGCGCACCAGTAGCTGCCTATCAGGGCTAATGAGGGTTGTATGTTCTCCTGCCTGGTGCGAGACACAGATCGAGGTGCCTTCAGTCCTTACAAATCTGTTTGGCTTTTGTCCACTACAGAGCAATTAATAAGAAAGGCTGGGAACAAGGAAGCAAAGGTCACCACAAGCAGCAGCATCCAGCGAGCTTGTCAGCACACACACACACGCATGTACTCACGCCCACACACTCTTCCTCTCCCCTCGTCTGCGTCTCCGGCTCTCAGTCAAGCGCACACACAGACAGAAGCGCACACC
Source organism: Plecoglossus altivelis (assembly GCA_036571765.1). NCBI lineage: Eukaryota > Metazoa > Chordata > Actinopteri > Osmeriformes > Plecoglossidae > Plecoglossus > Plecoglossus altivelis. The sequence continues at coordinate 5,742,726 of BROE01000010.1, read as the reverse complement.
GCAAACACCATGGTGCCGGAATAGCATTTGGAAGGGGGAGAAAAAGAGCGAGAGACATTAAGTAGTGGAGAAAGAGAGAGAGAGAACCTGAACCAGACTTCCCCACAACTTCATCTTTTCACATTAATAAGCAATCTCCCCTCTGCCGGGTGCCCAAATAGAGGCCGCGCTGCTCTACATATTTCTACATATTTCATTTATTTTCTAATTTAATTTTGTGTGCAGGAAGGAATGAAAATAATCTGACGCAACAAAAAAAAAATACTGACCCCAAAAATGAAAAGTGTCGTTTTTTGGGGTGGGGGTTTTTGTCGACGCTGCTGAGGGAGGGGGTGTGAGCGGGGAGGTGGGGGTGAGGGAGGGTTCGGTAGGTGTGGGGTGGAGGGTGTGGCTGGGAGCTTGCTGTGTGGGGTCTGAGTGTGCTGATAGGGAAGAACACCAGGAGCCCTGATGAGCAATGGCTGCTGTTCTACTGAGTTTCAGCTCGCTGACGGAATTAGATTGGCTTTTCTCTTAGTCTAATGTGTGGAGGGCGTGCCGTGCATTCATGCCCGTCCGCCTGTGAGAGTGTGTGTGTTGGTGTGTTTGTCTGTTTGAGTTTGCCCTCCAGTGGATGCTGTGTGTGTGTGTGTGTGTGTGTGTGTGTGTGTGTGTGAGTGCGTGCGTGCGTGTGTATGTGTGTGTTTGTGTGTGTGTGCACCAAAGAGACAGGGAGAGTTTGTGTGTTTCGGTAATTGTTTCAGATTTCCCTTAAGTTATTACCCAGACAGTGTAACACAGTGTGATTGTACAATGAGATTGTGTATGGGCTTTTAATGTGGACCATTTAGACATCTCACATAGCAGATGTCAGGACGCGCTTTCGCTGTACTGATGGAATATATTCATCATTCCCAGCGCTCCCCCCTCCCCACACACACAGACATTCTATACACTCCACACACACACACACACACACACGGATGGTGTCATTAAGCCCCTGTTTTTTTTGGCTAAAGTAGAGCTGAGGGATTCACTGGTAGCAGCAACAGAGATTTTCATTACACATTACACACACAAGACCACACATGAGCACAGACACTGGGGGTATTTTAACCCTGTTTGGTGTGTGTGTGTGTGTGTGTGTGTGTGTGTGTGTGTGTGTTGTGTGTGTGTGTGTGTGTGTGTGTTGTGTGTGTGTGGTGTGTGTGTGAAGGAGGAAACTGGGAGAGTTTGCAGAGTACCAGCAGAGGGAGAGAGAGCATGCGGCCATGGAGAGAGAGGAGCGGGAGAGACCTCAAGCTTGAGAGGCTGCTTACTTGCGCCTCAGCGGTACACACACACACACATACACACATACACACATACACACACATCCACCTGCATCAGGACATTCTCGTATCTTTCAGGGCATGTCCCCTCTAGTGGTTCACTCACCTGAGAGAGAGAGAGAGAGAGAGAGAGAGAGAGGGAGAGAGGGAGGGAGGGAGGGAGTGGGATAGAGAGAGCGTGAATGGAGAGGGGAAGTGATGAAAACAGGGACAGGGTGAAAGGAGCCCACGAGAGAGAGAGCAGAAAGAGCGGGGGGAGAGAGAGAGAGAGAGAGAGAGAGAGAGAGAGAAAGAGAAAGGAAGATAGGGAGTGGGGAGAGAGAGGGGAGAGAGAGGGGGAGAGAGAGAAAAGTCTGATAGTAAAGGCGCAGTGACAGCAGCCGTCTGACAAGCGTTCATGTTCTCCTTTAGTCATGGCTGGAGGAGTAATTGAAAAGGGGTGATGTGACTAAGCGGGGTGTCCGGTGGAGGTGTGTGTGTGTGTGTGTGTCAGTCAGGCCCTCTCCTGTCCTAGCTCTCAGGCTGCAGGGTAGTGCTGAGTGGATGTTTTTACACCTTCTCTCCTCCCCTGGCACCCTGCTGGGATCATAATGAAGATGAAGTATGCTGGTCAGTGTTGATTCAGCACTGCTTTCTCTTTCTCTCTCTCTCTCTCTCTCTCTCTCTCTCTTTCGCTCTCTTTCTCTCTCTCTCTCCCTCTTTCTCTCTCTCACACACAAACACTCTCCCTCTCTCTCTCCCCCTATCTCTCTCTCCCTTTCTCTCTCTGGCCCTCTCTTGCCCTCTCTTGCCCTCTCTCTCCCTCTCTCTACTTCATGCCTATCCGTTCCACCTCCTCCTCATGATCGTCATCATCATGGCCTGTACCATTCTTAGGTTTCCACTTACCGGTCCCGTTACCGCCGTTACTGCCTGGATCTCGCTCAGTCTTCCCTGGAAGCTGGAGCTACTGAAACACTCCAGGATCTGGCTCCCTTTGTGCTGAGCCTGAAGCTCAGAGACTGCAGCTGGAGCAGGGAGAGGAAGAATGACATACAGAGAGAGAGAGAGAGAGAGAGAGAGAGAGAGAGAGAGAGAGAGAGAGCGGGAGAGGGAGATTGAGAGAGGGGAGGAAGAGGGGAAGAGAAAGTGAGAGAAAGAAGGAAAGACAGAAAGCAAGGAAGGAGTGGAAGGGAGAGAGACAGAGAGAAGCAGAGTCAGAGAGTGACAGCGGGACTGAGAGAGGGAGAGGAGGCAGGAGTGTGGAAGATAGAGAGGGTGTGGGGTGTTTTCTGGGTGGCGCTGGGCCCGTACATATGGCGTGGGACTGCTTCCTCTCCCTGGCGCCTGACCTTGTCACCAGGAAATGGATGGGTCTCCCACAGTTCATCGTTAGCGCCCGCGCCCACGCCGGACACAAGTGGCTCCTCTGACATAGATGCAGCTGCTCTGTTCAGGGGGTCAACATCATTGCTCTTATCCAGCGGCCGTTCTGGGAAGGGGGGAGGGAGGTGGGCGGAGGGGGAGGAACGGGGGAGTGAGGGGCGTTTGGTGTGTTTGCAGTGTGTTACCCCCCACTGAGCACCGCCCTAACATTTCTTCTTCATTCCTTCCGTCTCACTCTTCCTTTCTCTCCCTCTCTCTTCCTCGCTCTGCCACTCTCTTACTCGCTCTCCCTCTCTCTCCCTCCCTCTCTCCCCCTCTCTCTCTTACTCTATCTTCCTCTATCTCTCTCCCTCACTCTTCTTCTTTCTCCCTCCTCTCTCCCTCTCTCCCGCCCTCTCTCCCTCTCTTCTTCTTTCTCCCTCTCTCTCCCTCTCTCTCCCTCCCTCTCTTTCCCCATCTCTCTCTCCCTCTCTCTCTCTCTCTCTCTTCTCTTCTTTCTCTACTCTTCTCTCTCATCCTTCTCTCTCTTTCTTCTCTTTCTCTTCTTTCTTTCTCTCTTCTCTCCGCCTCCCTCTCTCTTCTCTCGCTCTCTCTCTCTCTCTTCGTCCTCCTCTCTCTGGCGTGGAGCTCTTCCAGGCCCAGGCCCAGACTCTTCCCTCTCAAGTGGTCTAAAAATGTGAGTTATTAGCATATATAGTAGCCAGGGAGCGTCCGAGCTTTGGTCTACTAATTAAAGGAGAGGAAAGGATCAGTCTGATATTTTGAATATTATTTCTCTTTCCCCTGTCTGTGACAAATCTCTCTCTCTCACACTGTTTGAGGGGGTGCGTGGGGCCCAGTCTGCGCTGCAGTTAAACTAAGCTGAGCCGTGTTTGGTGCGTGTTTCCTCTTCTTACTTTGTTCTCCTCTCTCTTCTCTTCTTTGTTTCTACTGCAACCTCCTGTTGACCTGCTTGCATAGTGAATTAGAGACCGTTGATGAGCAATCCCACTGACTCCTGTGCATACACTCATGTTGGGTCTCCCTCTCTCTCCCGTGTTGGGCCCTTCTCCCTGGTTGTTGCACGCAGGCCGGGGTCTTTTCAATCTCCGTTCAGACCTGCCCTGACGAATGGCACTGAGGCTCCGGCAGAGCCAAGCCGTTCCAGGAGCCCCCCAGGAACGAGGCCGCTCTCTGGCAGCCCGTCACTCGGTCCCTCCCCCACGGAGCTTGGGAGCCTCCCAGGGGCCTTCACTCCAAGGCGCCTGCCCCATACCGCAGCCAGAAGGCCAGGTGAGAGCCCTCACTCAGTTCATAGCAGTTCATTAGACAATACATGTGACTCTCTTCATCGACTGCTCTCCTTCTCTCTATAATGGTATGTCTGCGCTATCTGGAAAATTAGATTGTGATACAGTTTGCATTTGTATTGGTACTGAAGTTTTTTAAACTCTTCTGGGCATTATATTACTTAGAGGCTTAATTACGGCAAACTGTTTCTGTGGGAGTTTTTTTTAACCTGAAAGTTTTCCTAGTTTATTTTATTTTTAATGTTAGTTAGAATCTTTTATTCTAAAAATTAAAAACTTAATAGGAAAGACTTTCATTTTTATAATAAAAAACACATTAATCCAGGAATCGTTTGGGTTTTCAGTTTGAATGATTCAAGACATAGAGCCATTATAGATAGGGAAAGACAAGGGAGTTATGGGTGGCTCCTTGTATGGTAAATAGAATGCACTGCTTTTGGTTCTGCAGTGGAGGAGCTCTACTTTGTGGGGGTCTTTTCCAGTTTGGCTGGGTTATTAGGGGGGTGGGTCAGGGGCTTGGAGGTGAGAGGAGGAACAGGTGGTTGACGGGCTTCCAGGAGCTCGTGGGGGGAGGGGAACCGAGGTGAGCGGGGCTGCCCAGGAGAGGGGCTCTGGTTTCCTTGGGGGCTGCTGGAAGCAGAGCAGGGAGACGGAGAGACTTTGTTGGATCTGACGGTTGTGGACCTGTCTAACGTTTCCACGATATCAGTAAGTCGTAGTATATCGTTGCTAAGAGCGGGTGACATAGGTCCTAGTATCGGCATGATCTGGCTTTCCGAGACCGGAGACTCATGTCGGAACTATAGAAGACAGCATATGCAGGCCACAGGCGCTGACTTCCTTTAAGTAGCCCCTTCCCACACCGAACCCACACGAGACCCACTTTGTGCACGCTGTTGGGAGATTTGGGCTTACTCAAGTCCTTAATTCACTAATGCAAAGCAGGTAAACAGGGACGAGGTGCAGTAGGGATAGAAGGAGAGAGGGAGGAGGGAGAGCATTAACCGTTAGTGCAGAAGCAAGGAACTCACGTCACACACATACCGTCCCGCTGCAGCCCTAACGATTTAGTAAGTGTCACTGCCCAGCGGCAGATGGGCTACCGACCCCTATGCAGCCCCCCTCAATACAGCTACTCAACACCCTGCAGAGCCCCTCACCGCTACTAGCCCCTCAGATTACAGGTCCCAATGAGATGGATTTGTATCAGATAGGAAGAGGAATTAATTATTAATATCAGATTGATCTTTTCCTCTCTTTTTATTTTTGTAAGAAAAGCTTGGAGCTCCCTGGCTATTTATTAGGCTAATTCACCTTTTTAGAACTTTGAGAGGAAGAGTCTGGGCTTGGGCCTGGAGAGGCTCAGGCAGAGAGAGGTGCGAGACACGAGAGCTAGAGAGAGCTACGCACGCCGCTCACCCATGCGAAGAGCCCCCTACAGAGTCATAGAGAAAGGGGCACGGTAGCGCTACACGGAGAGCAGGAGAGAGAAGCAGAAGAGAGACAACAAGAGAGACAAAGAGGCCACGAGACAGCGAGATCGAGAGGATGAGAAAGAGAGAGAAAGAGAGAGAGAGAGAGAGCGCCCCCCTCAATCAGCAAGTAGGCGAGAGAGATATGGTGCGGAAGAACGAGGGAGGGGAGACGAGGTGAGGGAGAGAGGGAGAAGAGAGGGGAGAGGGGGCGGGAGAGAGGGATGAGAGGAGGAAAAAGAAGAAGGTGATGGGAGAGAGATAGAGGAAGATAGAGTAGAAGAGAGAGGGGGAAGAGGGAGGGAGAGAGAGGGGAGCGAGTCAGAGAGTGGACGGCGGAGGAAGAGAGAGGGAGCAGACATAGGGCAAGCCCGAGATTCCTGCGATACGCAGAGAGACAGGAGCCCTCAGACGCACATGTTTATCAGTCCCCCCTCACCTGCTCATTAGTTGGGCGGTGCTTCAGGTTGGGGTCACACTAGCAACAAAGGCCCTATCTCTCCTGCACGTCCCCCTTCCCTCCACCTTCCCAGAACGGTCGGTGGGCAAGTTAAGACCAACCTGCATCTTGGACCCTGAACGAGCAAAAGCTGCATTACTGTCAGAGGGGAGACTTTGGTGTTGGCGTGGGGCGGGGCGTAAGATTGAACTGTGGGACCATTCTTTTCGGTGAAGAGGTCGGGGGCAGGGAGGAGAGCAGCATATAGATACAGCGGCCACGCACAGAAAAAGCCACTTCTGATCTTCACACTCTGCTCTCTCAGCCCCCCCACTCCCCAAAGCCCCCTTGAGCGCGATAAAAGGTCTTTGTCCCGGGAGCTTCCGTCATGAGATGATTCTTTAAAGTCCTCTTAAAGAAGAATGGTATCATTAAAACATGGCGTCCTCCCTCTGTCCCTGGGGGGCCATCTGCAGGACCGTTTAGACGGAGAAGAGATAAGCAGGGCCTGCCAGCCAACACCTCTCTCTCTCTCTCCATATCCACTCTTCCCTGCCTCTCTCTCTCTCCATATCCACTCTTCCCTGCCTTTCTCTCCCGCTCTCTCTCTTTATCCATATCCACTCTTCCTGTCTCTCTCCCTCTCTATCCATTTCCACTCTTCCCTGCCTCTCTCCGTCTCTCTCTCCATCCATCTCCACTATTCCCTAGCTCTCTCTCTCTATCCATCTCCTCTCTCTCCCTCGCTCTCTCTCTCTCTACCCATCTCCTCTCTTCTCTCCCTCCGCACTCTCTATTCATCTCCACTCCACTCTTTCCTTCTCTCTAATCCTCTCCTTCTCTCTCTCCGTCCGCTATTAAACTCAGACTCATCAAACGAGCTGCGTCGACGAGGGAATACTTCTGCGGCGTTTAAACTGGGGGGCCTTGATGAAGGATTCTTTAAGTACCTCTGGATGTGGGTGTCTTCCAGTCCAGCTGTGCTGAGGCCAGGATGAGAGGCGCTTTGCCATTTGTGTTATTTACGCTCTGCAGCCTTTATGGTGACCGCCTCCTATTATTGGTTTCTATTAATGTTAAACATAAGTGAGCAGAAATGAGGCGTGGATCATCTCTTTTTATTATCCTTGGAGCCTCTCACCCCCAGGGCCACTGGTGCTGCTGCTGTACTGGCTCTCTCTCTCTTACACACACACACACACTCTCTCACACACACACATACACTGGCTCACGCACACACACATGCACACTCGCTCGAACACACTACCACACTTGCCCAAAAGGACATATGCACACACACACACGCTCAGACAGACACACTCTCTCTCTTGGACACACATGTGCAGACACTCACACTATCTTGCTCGAGCACACATACCCACACACGTGAATACACAAACAGACACACACACACACATCTCCAGCTGGCTCTTGTTGAGTTCATTAAAGAAGGCAGGCCTGTCTCACATTACTCCATGCATGAGTCTACATTATTTATCTAGATGTCACCCTCGCTAAGGACAGGGTTCACCTCCACTTCCTCCTCCTCCTCCCCTCTACTTCCTCCTCACCTCCTCTCTTCCGTCCCTGCCTGCCTCCCCTTCTCTTCCTTCCTCCTTCCCTATCCTCCTCCTCCTCACCTCTCATTCCTCCTTCCTCCCTCTATCCTCCCTCCTCCTCCCCCTCCCTATTCTCTCCTCCCCCATCTCCCTTTCACGCTCCTACTCTTCCTTTCGCCGTCTCCCCTCTATCTTCCTCTCCCCACCTTTGGCCCCTCTCTCTATCATTTATCCTCCCTCATCCCCCTGCCTCGCCTCCGCTACCCTCTCTCTCCCCCCCCTCTAGGTGTTGGGTTTCTGCGTGGACTGAAGCAAAGCAGCCCTCTCCCTGAAATGTTCCGTATAACCATCTTAGGTGGATGAAGCGTTGGTTGGTCCGTGGGGCGTGGCGGGTGCGCGGCGGGGTGGGAGGGAGGTAGCGACGCAGACAGGGCGCTGCAGGGGCAGGCGGGGAGCGGGTAACAGGCACAGGACAGTGATCCATGCAACGTATCGGGACCAAAGGAACGGGTAACCGCAGCGGCCCCCCCACGCCCACTGCTAGCATACTAGTTCAAGGTTCACCCCCGCCAAACACACCAAACAACAAAGCATATTACCAGCGCTCCACAGCAAAAACACTCTCCTGCCAGCAGGGAAAGTTACTAACTAGAAACGATCACACTAACAAATCAAGATCATGAACGTAAAGATAACGACACCCTGTTGAGGGAGGGAAAGGCGGGAAGATGAATGACAAAGAATCTAGAGCTGCTGGAGGGACAATGATCCCGTAAGTAAATAGCACTATCACAATATTAGCTCCTCTGAATCTTTCTCCTAATCTATTATCATTTCCTTCCTTCCATCCCTGCCTCGCTCGCTCCCTCTCTCTCCCCCTCTAGGTGTGTTTCTGGTGGCTGAAAAGCAGCCCTCTCCCTGGTGTGATAACCATCTCAGGTGATGGATAGGTGGTGGTGGGGGGGTGGGGGTGGCGGAGGGGGGGGAGGGGGTGCGGAAGGGGTGCAGGGGGGGGGGGGGGTCAGGCCAGGCCAGTGATCCTGCCGTGATAGGACCAAGGACAGGGTCCGCAGCCCCCCCACCCCACTGCTGCTACTGTTCAAGGTCACCCCCGCCACACCAAACAAGCAAGCTTTCCCAGCGCTCCACAGCAAAACACTCTCCTGCAGGGGAAAGTTACTCTGAGTCAACTAAGCAAGTCTACAGTGTGAACCTGTTGGGGAGGGAGGAGGAGAGTGATGAGATCTGGCTGCTGGAGGGACAGATCCCCGTGTTAGCCTTCATATTCTCTCTGTTTCTCCTCTCTCTTTCTCTCCTCTGTGATGGCAGAGTTTTCCTCCCTCTCTCCGTGCCCCTGGGAAAAGCACAGGATTGCTGGGGGATTTGCTCTTAAACCAAGCCTACCTGTCGGCTGAGGGATCAGAGAGAGACAGACTGCTCCCTCTCTCTTCTCTTCCACACACTCTGTCTTCAAGTAACATGACAAGGAAATCTGAGGAAACACAACTACAGGGACGCACAGTATGTGTGTGTGTCTAACTGCGTGTGTGTGTGCGTCTAACTGTATTTGTGCGTCGTACCGTGTGTGCCAGGGTCCATTCCGTGAGCCAGCGGAGGTGTGGCAGCAGCGTGCGCGCGTGACAGAGCCGACCCTGCGTGTCCAGACGTCGCCCCACGACCTGGAGCACGTTCAGGCGGAGCTGCGCAGAGAGGAGTGGAGGAACCGCCACGTGGAGCGCCCGTGAGCCTGACGCACACACACGCACGCGCACACACGCACACACACTCACGCACACACACACACGCACGCACACACACACACAGTGTTCCGGACCAACACTAACGCACCTGTGCACACCTGCTCATACGATCAGCCGTTGGTGCCAGCGGTGGTGTTTGTGCTACCGAAGCTCCACTCTCCATTATCAAACTCAGCTTCAGCCTCGCCCTCTCTCCTCTCTCTCCCTTCACATTCTTTTTCCTTTAGTTCTCTACTCTCGTCTTTCTCTTGCTCTCTCTTCCACACACACTCACTCACACACACACACACGCACAAACTTCCTCAGTGAGTCTCACAGACTCATTACTGCATCAAAACACTGAAAACATCTTCTCTAAAGCAGAGTATAATCGCCATATAACAGGGGATTAGGTTAACACCACTTCTGACTGATGTTCGGCAGCTCCACCAATCTGGGTGTTTATTTAAAACCCTGCGTTGGTTTTAATTAGGAGCACAGTGTGGTTCTGCTGCTAATCGGCCTGGTCGCCTCATTCACTTGAAACACTCCCAGCTAACCCCATTACCACACACTCAAACACCAGCGCTACCTACCGACTTACCGACTCCAATCGTATTATTGTCTGTGTGTGGACGCGTTTGTGTGAGCGCGTGCATCTGTGTGTGCGTCTTGTGTGTGCGGCTGCGTGTCTGTCCGTGTGTGTGTGTGTGTGTGTGTGTGCGTGCTTGGGGGCATGGAGAACCACCATTAACCCCCCCTTGTTTGATCCACCACAGACACTCATTTCCACCGCAAATGTTTCAAAGGACCACCGAAATGTGCCACTCGTTTTTTCTCATCCCCCAGTCCCTCTCCTCCTCCTCCTCCCTGTCCTCCCTCTCCTCCTCCCCCTCCTCCCTCTCTTTTTCCTCCTTCTCTTCCTCCTCGCTCTCCTCCTCCTCCTCTCTCCAGTTTAATTTCTCTGTAATGAGGAGTCTGGCTCTCCGCTGAGCTGGAGGGTTTTGATGATGATAATATTTGGAGGATTACTCAAGAGGGAGATAATGTGTGTGGGTCTGTGTGTGTGAGTGTGTTATAAGCACTGCGTGTGTGTATTATGAGCACTGCATGTGTGTGTTATGAGCACTGCATGTGTGTGTTATGAGCACTGCATGTGTGTATTATGAGCACTGCATGTGTGCGTGTAGCGTTAGCTTAGGCCTGCATGACAGGTACAAGTCAAACACCAACCAAGACCACTTGGAGCTGTGTGTTTGATCTGGCTGTGGTTGCTCCTCCTTTTGGGTGAGTTTAGCTGGAGTAGCTAAATCAAATGCAGCCCATCATTTCACTGAGTAAGGGGGTAGCGTTGGGCCAGGAACACAGACTTGATGCTCTATACTGGGAACAGAGCAGCACCCCCCGCCCCCCCGCTCCCCCCACACCAAAGTCCCAAGCTCCCACTCTCACACAGCAGTAGACTACCTGACCTGACACAACAATGCCGGGCTGCTCTGCATGTCAGACAGAGAGAGCCATATGGAGCTCTCAGCCAATCTGTCTCAGTTCACTGAAACAACACACGTTACATGGTACCACACACAGCCCGCTGGAGAGAGCTCAGCTTAACTACCTCCCTGCTCTCCTCCCTGCCTTCACCTCCTCCACTCTCAGACGATTTTCCCATCCCGTTTTTAATCAGCTCCAACCCCTTTCTTTTTTGGGGGGGGGGCTGAGTGTGGACGGTTGTCTGCGCGGGAGGTCATTTCTGTGCGCGCGCATGTGTTATTTCTGCCTGGTTATGTCTGTGTGTGCGTTTCTTTGTCTGCTCGCATGCCTGTGGGTGTGGGTGTGTGTGTTTTGTAGCCAGGCGTGAGTATCTCAGGCCCTAGCCAGAACATCCCTGGTGAGGAGTCAAACTTTCCTTAATGGCCCTGAATGAATAAAAACTAGCCTATTAAAATGCAATCGGGAGGCAATGAGAGCGGTGAGTGTAACAGCCGGCTAGCCGCGCCCGGCCCCGTGTAGGCTGGGACATGAGGGCCACATTAATATCACAGCACTGATGTCCCTCCCTTGAGCACATTAGCTGGGACTGCTGTGTAATCTGTCTTGTAGGAGAGACCAGGGTCTCTGGTGGCCTACCAGCGTCTGTGCCGGTGTGTGTGGAGGGTGTGTGTGTGCGTGTTTGTGTGTGTGTGTGTGTGTGTGTGTGTGTGTGGAGGGGGTGTCTGGGTGTGTGCGGAGGGGGTGTGTGGGTGTGTGCAAAGGGGGTGTGTTCGTTACAGGTCCATTTTTCAAAAGGGTGTACGCCCCACTCTTAATGTCTGTCTGCGTGTATGTTTGTATGTGTGTATGTTTGTATGTGTGTATGTTTGTATGTGTGTATGTGTGTATGTCTGACTGTGTGTATGTTTGTATGTTTGTATGTGTGTATGTTTGTATGTGTGTATGTTTCTATGTGTGTTTATCCATTCTGTTTGGATTGGATTGGCTTTATCTTTATTTTTTATTGTTCCGTGTTTTATGATCATGATTTCTTATGTTTTCATGACATGGTTTATTTGCTCTGTTGGCCTACATGTATATCTGAAACACAATTAGTTGTCTCAGACGCTAGTCTACAAGAGGACACACACACACAAGCACACACTCACACACACATATGGACACACACAAACATTTCTTTCATATGCGATGATATTTTTGTTGTTTACAGAAGAGGTTTTTGTTGTTGTTTGTGTGTTTTGGCGTGAGATCGCTAAAGAGCATTGGCCACACACACTCTCACACACACACAAACACACTCTCACATACATGCACACACTCACACACACAAACACACTCTCACACACACAAACAAATAAACATACACATCACTGTGATGATTGTTAGGGTGCATATTCCCCCAGGCTGTGTGTCTACAGTGTCATTTAGAGAATCAAACTGACTGTAATCAAGCCAGCAATGGTCACTAACCTCCAGACTATTACAGTAACTCCCTCCTAACTCCTCACTAACCTCCAGACTATTAACAGTAACTCCCTCCTAACTCCTCACTAACCTCCAGACTATTACAGTAACTCCCTCCTAACTCCTCACTAACCTCCAGACTATTACAGTAACTCCCTCCTAACTCCTCGCTAACTACCAGACTACCAGACTATGACCACTAACTCCTCACTAGGTGATATGCCGTTAACACTGTCGCTTGGTACTGTGGCAGGTTCCAGCCCTTCTCCAAGGCCTCGGAGAACAGGAAGTATGAGCGCACGATGCACAGCTCTTCCTGTTTTCAGCCCCTGGCCTACGGAACCAGACACTTCAGAGAGGAGAGACCAGAGCAGTAGAGAACAGAGAGGGAGAGAACAGAGAGACACACACACACACATCTACACACCTACACACACACCTACTCACACACACACCTACATACACACCTACACAGACACACACACACATCTACACACCTACACACACACCACTCCCACCACCAAACCTACATACACACCTACACAGACACACACACCTACACAGACACGCACACCTACACAGACACACACACACCTACACAGACACACGAGCACATCTCCATGCATACCGGCTGCCTGAAGTATGGTTTTGGTATGTTCTCGACCCCCCCCCCCCCCCCCCCCTCTGCTCCAACTCCTCCTTCCCTCCACATTATCTGTGTTATTCTTACATTAAGCTATGCACAATTTGATGCTGCACTGAACTCCCCGTCCCCCCGTCCCCCCGTCCCCCTCCGGCTGTCCTCATCAAGTCAGTCAGCAGAACACTCGTCTCCTGGCTAACTGAGACGTGCTACAGAAAGTGGGTGTCACAGCACTCGCACACAGAAGTCTTCCCTCTGGAAAAACCAACACTCAGCCCTCTCCCACCTACGAGAGCCTCCGACTGCCAGCGTAACCTCCCAACTTCTGCTGTACAAATTTGTCAAAACTGACAGCAGTTTAATAAATCCCTGCTCTCTTTCACACCCGTATGCACACACACACGCACACGTTCGCACACAATCACACACAATCACACACACCCATTCGCCTGAAGTCCCCCGTATGTATAACCATCTACCCACACACCCACCCAGGCATACGTAAATGAGGGGGGCTGCGGAAGTCTGTCTCCCCTCGGCCCCCCAGCCCCCCGGCCCCTCGGCCCCCCAGCCCCTCGGCCCAGGCATTAGGTAATTGAGTGTGTCTTTGCTCAAGGCCTTTCATGGATCACAGTTCTTTATTAGCTCTGTTCCCAGCAGCCACTGCCCCTTGCACACACACACACACACACACACACACACACTAAGACACACACACAGACACTTAGACACACAAACACACACACGCTCCTCTGCAGCCAGTGCCTGGAAATGGGGGAGACGGGCAGAAGAGCGGGAGGGAACGAGGGAACGGCACCTTCCCCAGGATGGAGATAAATAAGGCAGTGTTTGTGTACAGGGTCTCCCCGTGTTGTTAGCAGGGGCAGCACCAGGGTCTTGTCGCGGCCCCCTGATTGCGCTACGCCACGCGACCTCCGCGTACGCAGACGCTCACGGAGAAAAGAGGACGGTCCTCTCTGCGCTGCCCACCTCTCTCTAGGCCTCTCCTCTCCCAACACTGTTGTCTGATCACAAGCGTCGGAGGGAACGATGTTTTACCCGCAGAAGGCAAGCGAGCACCTCTCCATGTTTAATCACAACCCTGCGGCTGTTACCTCTGTCTACCACTAGTTTGACATCATCTGGAGAGAAAAAAAAAAACCCTCCTTAATTTCTCAGCGGGAAAAGCTTTTTCCCCTGATGATGATCCTGGGCTTTGAAACGTAAATTGATTCTTAAGAGGAAATGAGATGGTGCTTATTACACTGTCGAACTAGTAATCCAGTGTCATTCCTCCAGCATGTGATGGATGTGCTGCGTTTTGCCTACCTCTTCCGCCTAACAATGAGAGCCACTCCAGAGAGACTGCGCACATAGACACACGCCGCCTCCACCTCACACACACACACACACACACGTTCGCACACACACACACACGTTCGCACACATGCACCTGGCTGTCTAATGAATCTCCATCTCTCTGCACTCCTTTCCCATTGACTCAGGAGAAGATAATGATGGATATGGTGATTTTCAAGTGAATTTCTGATTAAATGATACCCTTTTTTTTCCTTTATTCTTTTTCTTTTTTTTTGTCTCTCTCACTCTCTCTCATGTTCTCTCTTCCTCTTCCTCTCTTCCAATCGTTCTTCCTCTGAACCCATGTGTGTGTGTGTGTATGTGTGTGCGTGCGCATGTATGTGTGTGTACAATGGCTGCGTTATTTCCCTCAGATGACCCTGAGGTAACCTGGTGATTTATCTAAACACTGGAGATAAAGTCTGGACATGCTCATTGCTCACGCACACACGCACGTACGCACACGCGCGCACACACAAGCAGACAGCACTGTTTTGCACACACACAATTGCCAAACATTCCGACATAACATCTGTCTCAGATATCAAAGATAGCACCATGCTACAAAACACACTCTCAAATGATCACATTTAAGGACGTATGTATTTAGCTGCAAATGTTTAGCTATTTGTGCTGAATGGAGACTCTTCATAGCTCTTAGCATTCAGAGTAGAGTTAGTATTCAGCCTGTGCAGGTCTATGTAGTGTCTGTGTGGGAAAGTACCATGTATGTGTTAGGCCCATATGTGGGGGGGTGCAGCTCTTGTGTGTGTGCCAGTGCCAGCCGATGCCACCCGTACCCCTTCTCCTCCATAAGCCCCTGTGTGTTGATTGCTGCTTGGTAATGACAGCCCCCCCTTCCCCCCCAGTGGTGTGGCTGCTGGGCCTGAAGACCAAGATGAAGATGAGGATTATTAGCTGTCAGCGCTGATGAAGGTCCTCTGCCCTGCCACAACGTCAGGCCGCTGTCATGGTGACGAGATACGTGGGGACAGGGGGGCAATCAGGGGCCTCGCTGGGTCTCTGTATCTCTCAGTGTCTTTCTTTCCCTCTCTGGTAATTAGTGTGTTAGCTGTCGTCAGCGTCCATGGCTGCTAGCAGAGCCTTCCTATCAGAATCACAACACGACCTGAGTGGACATCTCAGACCCCCCCCCCGCACCCTCACCCAGACCCCCTCTGCAGCCTCTCCTGCCCCTAATCCAGACCCCATCTTACCCACCCAGAGCTGCCTGACCTGGGTTACACACCGGTGCCCTTGCCCAAGCCGCTTCTCTGGCACACCAGCAGCCCCAAGCGCTACTCCACATCCTCACACAAAACGCACCCCAGCCCATTCCCCTAGCCAATCCACAATCCAGCCCCAGTCCTCCCCAGATCCTCCCACCCATTCCTCACCCCAGCCTAGTCCCAGTTCAGCCTTCACCACAGCCTCACCGCAACCCGTTAGCATAGTAGCAAACATAATTCTCCCTTCCAAGCACAGAGCCTCCTCCCCTAGACGTCTGGCTGCTCCCCTCTCTGCCTCCTTAGCTGCTGCCCCAGCACCATAGCCAGCGTCTCTTGTCTTAGCTCCCGGCCACAATGCTATCTCCCAGCCCCGTTAGCATACTAGCTAGCACTCTTATCACCGCTAGTGCTGGCTAATGGCGTCACGAGGCTAATTACGCTGGCTAATGAAGTGCATGCAGTGGACAACGTCTGGCCGCGGAGCCTGTCCGTCCGCTCGCGTTAGGTTGTCATCCATCAGGCAGCTGAAAGGAAGCCTGTCTCTGCTGCTAGCTGGACAGCTCTGCCTGCTACATGGCACGCCGCGTCGCCTAGCGCCACCCAGGAACATGCACGCAGGCTCCAACGGAGCCGCGGTAATTGCTTTTTCTATAGCCCTGTCTCTCCTCCAACCCCTCACCCCTCGTCTGTACCCACGCCCTGTCCCTCGCTATCTTAGTCGTACAAACACGCGCGCACACCTCGCTCTCGCATGCACAAGCCTCTCCATCACACACACGCTCTCCCTCTCTTTGAAACACACGTACTTCTCTCTCAAACTCACACACACCCTCTCTCTCAAACTCGTACTCATACCTTTCACTCAAACCCACACACATCTCTCCAAACGCTCTCTCACACACACACACACATGTTTCTCTTTCTCTCTCACACACACATTCTTCTCTGCCCTCCCAGCAACTCGTCTGTAGTAGTGTCTTCTTCATTATTATCATCACTGTGGCCAGGGCTGGAGGCTACCGGTGGCGAGAGGGATGGAGGGGGGTGGAAAGAGGGGTAGAGAGGGGGGTGGAGGAGGGGTGGAGAGGGGGGTGGAAAGATGGGTAGTGAGGGTAGAGAGGTGGAGAGGGTGGTGGAGGGTAGAATAATGTTTTAGCTGGAGATGGCTCCACACTGCAGCCCCGTCTTGTTCATTACCATCTGCATCATGCATCAAAATGATCTGCCTGATGTACGAGCTGTGCTTAAATACGAATGATATTCATTATGAGCAATTAATACATAGGATAAAGTAGGCCACACACCCTGGCCAGGGAAGAGGGAGGAGCAGAGGAAGGTGGCCTGGCGCTATGTAGGCGGAATGAGCAATGAGTGTGTGTGTGTGCTTGGAGGTCTGCGTGTGGGCGCGTCAGGTGGAATGTGTCTGAATGTGTGTTTGCGTGTCTTAGTTTTGCGTGCATAAGAGTCAGTGTCTGGGTAAAGTCCCCCCCACCCCCCCCTTCTGCATTAGCGACCAGCAAACACAGGAGGCTAATTCTCCATAAGCCTTTTACTGCTGTGTGAAACAGGCCGGCCCCTTCCTCTCTCCACTCATAAAGCATCCTCTTGACATGCTGCCACCTTCCCACAGAGAGCAGCTAAGCTAGCAGGCCCTCCTCTGGCCAGCCAGCCAGCCAGGCTGCAGGAACCAGCACAGGAGGGCAGGGTGTTAGCCACGCTCAGAGGCCTGAGAGGAGGAGAGGGGGGTTAGGAGGTGAGGGGAAGAGGGTTAGGGGGTGAAGGAGTGGTGTTGGGTAGAGGCTTTTGAGGATGAAATGGTTCAGGGGGTGAGAAGGATATATGAGTTCCTCTGCTCTCTCACAACAGACATTGTTTTCTCATGGTGCACTGGGTGAGTCAAATCCCATCGGATTCTAAACGCGCTGGTCAACATGCAGAGTCCTACATCCTCTGTTCTGCATACAGTCGTACGGAGCAGCTGACAAATTCATCATGGCAAACTGTGAGTGAGGAGGAAAACAGCATGAAGGCAGGTCATCTGAGGGGAGCGTCAGAGACCGTGTCTCCATGGGCTTCTCTCTGCATGTTGGGATTTCATCCGCATGTCAGGATCCCTACCTCGCATGGAAATCCGAGGTGCGCGGAGTTAAGAATATCTGCTCTTTAATTGACTCTGCCAGACCCGTGTCTGTAAGAGCAGAGAGGCCTTGCTCCACTGGAGCGAGCCCTCCTCGCCTGTCTCCCCCCCGCCCTGCCACGCCCCTTGACACGCGTTGTACACCCAGGGAAACCTGCAGCCAGCTAGCTGTGAGGGGCATGACAGCCCCAGGGCTGGAGGGCTGCTTGGGCTAGTCAGCTCCAACATGCTTGTAGTGGGGTGGGGATTGAGGGGTGCGTATGAAGTTTGTTGCGGACACGGAAGATTCCACAGAGGAGATGGACAAAGACAGACGTAGACAAACGAATGCATGACACACACACACACAAAACACACACACACACACAAAACACACACACAAAACACACACATCAACAGTCAAGGAGAAAGCAGTCTTCCTCAGAACAGACTTGATTATCTCGGTTATTTATGTATTTTTTTACATATTTTCTACTATTGTGTCTATCTGTATGATCCTATATTCAGTGTCTAGATGGGGAGTGGGAAGTGGAATGAGATCGCCTGAGTCTGCGGACTGGAGGGGGAGGGGGGGGAGGGGTGCTGGTGGTGTTTGGAAGAGAAGGGAAGGGGGGGAGCGCGGAGCAAGGGGGAGAAAGCAATCACAAACACTTAAACCTGCAAATGGCCTTCATGTGTTATGCCAAGATGGCCGTGTTGACGAATGAGGGATCTAACCCTGGCTGAAACAGGCCCAGTCAGGGGATTAGATGGAAGCTCCGGCTCGGTTTTGCATGGGAATTGTGCATATTTAATCTAGGTGTGGCGGCGCCCTGACGAAAGCCCCTCTCTGTTTCTCATTACGCCACTAACACCCTGCGGCTGTGTCCTTAATGCTGCAGGGGGAGGAGGGGCCCTGCCTCGCTCAGGGGCCCCTGTCCCAGCACTCTGGGAAACATCCTACCCTCCCACCTTCAGCCTCAAAACTTAGCCTCATCAAAGGCCCTGTCTCAACACTCTGAAATACATCCTCTTTTCTTTGTCTTCCTTCCTATCTCCCTAACTCCTTTTCTACCACCCTTTCTTCCTAACTCCCCTCCTAGCTTCCTTCATAACTCACTTCCTACCTTCTCTCCAACCGACCTTCCTTCCTGTCTTCCTACCTCATTTCCTTCTATCCTTCCTGCCTTTCTTCCAAACACAAGAATCAGAAGTGGGCTTAGCTTGTGAAGACAGAGATAGTTGTGTTGTTTCTGGAAGTTTGGCCTGTGTGCATGTGTGTGCGTGTGTGTGTGCGTGTGCGTGTGTGTGTGTGGTTTAGTATTCTCTATCTGTGTCCTCGTTAACAGGGTCCCATGACAGTGACAGAGGCTCTCTATCTGTCTCTCTCTGTCTCTGTCTTCCCTGTTCTCTCATGTTCTCTACCTTTCTGTGTCTTCTCTCTCTCCCTCTCTCTCCCTCTCTCTCTCTCTCGCTCTCGCTCTCTCTTTGTCTTTCTGTCTGTGTCTGCGTCTGTCTTTGTTTCTCTATAGCTCTTTGTTTTTCACTCTCCGATATCCATCCATCTATTCCCCCCCCTCCCGCCCTCTCAGCCCCTAGGATAGCCACCTTTTCATCCAGATCACATTTCTAAGGGAGCTGGGGTACAATTAATTCTTCATCTTCTCTCATAGCTCTCAGTTTTTTTCTCCCACTTTGATTCTTACTTTCTTCCTCCACCCTCGTCCCCAGAGCTCTGTTTTGGATGCATCGCGTAGACTACAGACTGAAAGACAAACAAGCATGTGTTTTTTAAGGGAAGGCCCCACGCTGTGCGTGTAATTTCCTGTTTGTGTGTGGCGCTGCTGTTGTCCGCCTCTCGCCACCCCCCCCCGCCCCCCTTGCCCCACTGCAAAGAGGAGGAGAGAAGAGAGATAGAGACGGAAAGAGAGGAAGAGAAAGAAAGAAAACAGGATGATAACAAAAGCAGCTCCGATTTCACAAACGCATATTTCATCAATCATGTGAATATGTGTGAGTGATTATGCATTGCTCTGCCAGGGTTAGACCTGATTACCATAGACCGTAAAGCCAGCTTTCTTATCTCACACACACTGATTAGTTTCTTTCTGCAGATAGCCCCTCACACGCACACCCTGCCCCTCTCCCCTTCTGCTCCACACACACACACACACGCATTAGACACACACACCAAATACTCTTACAGTACACGCACACTCACAAACATACAACCACTGAAAAGCTTGATTTCAGGGAAATTACTGCCTATCTCCCTTTCTCTCTCTCTCTCTCTCTCTCTCTCTCTCTATGTCTCTCTCTCTCTCTCCCTCTCTCTCCCTCTCTCTCTTTCTCTCCCTCCCACATCCCAGATCAGATTGTTTCAGTGGAGGGACTATTTCTCGTTTAGTTAATCTAAAGCTGGACACACCTAGCTGCAGCCTGGGAGGAGAACAGGGCCAAACTGGACCAGCGTTTGAGGACGAACACAAAGCTGTGACCTGTATTTCTGAATCCAGCCTCTTGACAGAACCCTAACCAGCTCCATAACTGCCCTGCCTCCAGGTCCAGTTCAACTCTCTCTCGCTCTCCTTCTCTAAAAAAAAGAAGCTGGTGTTGTGGTGGCGGTGGTGCCTGTGTGGCAGAGCAGAGACGAGCAGCCAGGCTGCAGAGCAGCGCTAAGGGAGCGTCTCTCTAGCCCAGCCGTCTGGGATAACCCTCTCTGCTCACTCAGGGTTTCACTGGCAAGGTGAAACAAACGAAGAGACGAATTCAGAATGAACAAGCAGGTTCACGAGGCCTTTCAGGGGCTGTTTCAGAGCATCCGTTTACGTGAGCTTACATTCGGACTGAATTGAAACCGAACAAAGCTCCGACGAGGAATGAAGGAAGGAGGGCATAGGGAGGGAGGGAGGGAGAGAGTGAGAGAGAGGGAAAAAGAGAGAGAGAAGGTTGGTTTAGAAAGGTGGAGAGAGGAGGGAGATGTGTTGAGAGCAGGAGAGAGAGAGAGAAAGATACAGTGTGGGAGAAGGAGGTAAAATTAGCCACGTATGAAAGGTTTCTATTCCAGCCTCAGCCATGGGGATTAGAAATGCCTCTTTCTTTCTCTCTTTCCCCGCTCCCAGTCGTCTTGTTCACTCGCTCTCAGCTCTCTGAGTGGCTGAAATAATGTCAACTCGTTTGGGCTGGGGGCCGGGCGCCTGTGTCAGTGTGTCTGAATGCTAAAAGTGTGCTGGACGCATTAGGACTTGACAGGGCCCTTCGTGAAATAAGTGAAATTAATGGAGCTCTTTTCATGTCGGACAAGGCCGAGGCACCCCTTTCACGCTGCGCACAGTCACCGAAAAGTCAATACTTTTTTATTACTCCTCCCTGCCCTACATCCAGCCCCTACAAGTGCTAGACCCGCTAATTGGTTTCAGTTTGTGTAGAGAGAGAGAGGGAGAGGGGGGGAGGCAAAGAGAGAGAGAAGAGAGGGAAAGAAGGGAGGGGGGAAAAAACGACTTCATCCTAAAAGAACACTGAGGCAAATAAATCAATCTCATATTTTTTTTTACCTTGTCTTTTTTCATTGAGTAACATTGGCGGGCGTGGAAAGAGAGAGAGGAGGGGGGAGCTGGGGAACGTGGGAGGAAGAGACAGAGGAGGGTGGGGGTAGTAAATGCTTGGTTAGTGCCCCGGTCCCTTGGGGTAATAGTATGTGCGGTTGTGTTAATGGACAGGTTTGGTTAAAGTGGTCTGGACTGGCGAGGTCACCTGCGGGGCTTCCAGGCCCAAACCGCAGGATTCCCCCAAACCTCGTTCAGACAACACAGAAGACTGGCTGGATGCAGCTGACTGGCTGCTGTGTAACACGATGATACAGACAAGACACATCAGACAGAAGGAGCAGGAAGTGGAGGTGGAGAAGGGAGAGGAGGAGGGTGATGGAGGAGGAGGGAGATAGGGAGGTGCAGATAAGGCCCTCCTCTATATTCACACTGTAAACTGAAGTGGCAGTGGTTGGCCTCTTCCTGAAGCACCAGCACCACAAATCGATGTGACACGTTGACCCCTCCCTCTGTGTTTCTGTCTGAGAACCATTCCTAAATTTGCAACCCAGCTTTCACAGCTCTGGTTGGGGGGACTGCGGGGGTCGGGATGGGAGGGGTGGCTGGGGCTGGGGGGGGGGGGTACAGGGAGCCGGGGTGCAAAGGGAGCTGTCACATGGAGCGTCCGTCATCAAACACACTGCTGTCTCTCTCAGTGTGACAAGTTCCTGCCTACCGGCCCCCTGGACACACACGCACACACACATGCTGTCTCTCTCACACACAGATGCGCACACACACCAAACCACATGCCACAGCAAACACCATAGTGACACCAATATGGTCACTCTGGTAGTTTGAGCCATCTCTGAGGCTGGGGATGTGAGCCAGTAGACAGATACACAGACCTACCTTTCTGCCTGACACTCCGATGGAGCTACTGGGATTCCTGGACTCCAAGTTATCCTGCTTTAGATGGAAAAACAAACACGTACTTTTCCTTCAGTCATGCCAGTATTTCTTTTATTATATTTTCACAGAAATGTCTCCCAAAAATGTCCCTAAAAGCACTTTTTGGCTGGAGGGGATTTCAGATCAGTGCATGTGTGTATCTGTGTGCGCGTGTGTGTAAATGTGTGTAAGCATGCATGCGTGTGTGGTTCTCCGCGCGTGTGTGTTGCC
This sequence comes from Plecoglossus altivelis, assembly GCA_036571765.1. NCBI lineage: Eukaryota > Metazoa > Chordata > Actinopteri > Osmeriformes > Plecoglossidae > Plecoglossus > Plecoglossus altivelis. The sequence continues at coordinate 5,720,542 of BROE01000010.1, read as the reverse complement.
AGTCGTTAGTGTCAGTGTGCGGAGGGGCCTGTTTACAAGGACAGGCTTGTCCCCGCCCCCAGGCGTCGACATGGCGATGATTGTCATGGCGATGGAGTGTGAGTGACAGGGCGATCACATGCGTTGCCGGAGAGCAGGATGTGGCAGCGCCCCAGTCTCTGACATTAGTTTGTCCTTCTCAACTTCAGCTGTTTTTACACTCTCTTAACTACTAGATATAAATATATAACCACACGACAAGCTCCACCTCCCTTCCTGCTCTCCACCTCTCCCTCATGGTCTCTCTTTTCTCTCTCTCTCTCTCTGTCTTTTCTCTCTCTTTCTCTCCCTCCTGGTCTCTCTATCTCTTTCCCTCTCTCCCTCCTGCTCTCTCTCTCTTTCTCTCACTCCTTCCCTCTCTCCTTTCCGGCATGCCATTCACTCCATCCCTTCCTCCCTTCCTTTCAGCCTCTTTCCTTCCCTTCATCCTGAACCAGATGAACCATAATAAACCCTGGACTTTTTCTTTACCTCTTTTCCTTCCTCCCTCCCTCCTTGGCTCCCCCCCTCCCTGCCTGGCTCCCCCCCCTCCCCTTGTCCTCCCCTCAGCTCCAGTTCTCCACTGTGTTCTGGGTTGGGGCTGGTGTCACGTTGCAAGGCTCTCTGGGTAATCACAGACCTGGGTGAGGCCAGGCTGTACACCAGGTCAAGAGGTCGTACCGGACCACACACACACATCGTCCCACTGTATAGGAACACACACACACACCTACCTATACCCCCCCTCCCAGCATCTAGGCCAGCTACGTTGAGGCCTCTGCTATAAATACCAGGCAGCTTTTGTGCAGCGCAGCAGAAAAGGAGGTCAGGGTGTGAGCTCAGGCTCAGGCATTCATCATTAACGTGCTGCCGCTGCCGGTAATGCGCCCGTTACAGCCGTGATTAAGAGCCCCGGTTAGTTCCAGCAGCCGGTACACAGGCCCCGGACACACATACACACACACCCGGCTCACACACACACACGGGGCTCCGCCACCGGCAGAGGTGACGCTTGTGTACCGGCTGTGGTCCCGGACATGTGGTCTCACAGCCAGGCCACGACACATGGGAGAGGGGAGTGTGTGTGTGTGTGTGTGGTTGTGATGGGGTTATTGTGCTGTGTGTGTGGTTTCTTGGAGGGGGGTTTGGGGTTGAGGGTTGCTGTGTCCATGCCCTGTGTGTGAGGGGGCTTCAGGGCGTGATGACAGTGCTGTCAGAATCACTCTGGAAAAGAGCATTCACAATGGGACGCACACGCACACATACACATACACACACACTACCAGGAGAACATACTGTGGGGCTGTTGTCTGGTGACTGTATGTATGATGGAACCAGGCATGTTTCTTTCTGACAGCTATATCCACTGACTGCCTTTCAACTGCTCAACTCACAATGGACACCTGATTTGACTTTACTGTTGTGTTGACAACTCTCTCTCCATATCTCTCTCTATCTCTCTCTCCCTATCTCTCTCATTATCTCTCCTCCCATCTCTTTCCCTATCTCTCTCCTCATCTCTCTCTCCCCATCTCACTCTCCCCGTCTCTCTCCCTATCTCTCTCCCCATATCTCTCTTCCTATCTCTCAACATCTCTCTCTCCCAATCCCTCTCTCCCTATCTCTCTCCTCATCTCTTTCTCCCTATATCTCTCCCCATCTCTCTCCCTAACTTTCTCATCTCTCCCTATCTCTCTCCCCATCTCTCTCCCTAACTCTCTCCTCATCTCTCCCTATCTCTCTCACCATCTCTCTCTCCTCATCTTTCTCTTTCCCTGTCTCTTGCTCTCGCTCCCTCCCTTCCACTCTCTTTCCCTCTCTCTGACTCTCCCTCTCTCCTCACCTCTCCCTCTCCCTCTCTCTTCTCCCCTCCTTTCTCCCTCTCCTCTCCTCACCTCCCTTGCTCCTCACCTCCCTCTTCCTTTCACCTCCCCTCCCTCTCTCCTCTCCTCCCTCTCTCCTCCCCTCCCTCCCTCTCATCCTTATCTCTCTCCCCTCTTTATCTCTCTCTCTCTCTCCTCAGCCATTCAAGACAGTGTTCACCACCTGCCATGTCTTCGACAAGTTTGGACGCTTGTACTCTGATGCTGGAAAGATAGTTTGAAACCAAAACCTCACATCAACGTTCTACAACAATAAAAATCGCTATTCTTGTCAGTGAAACCTCTGCTTCTGAGTCTTATTACATATAGTAATGAATGGTGTTATTAAATATTATTAATATTCATAAGCTGTTAAGGGGACATTCAACTGCCAGTCTGTTTATGTTCAATATCACAACACTTAATTGCTGTAAGGAAAATAGGGTTCAGAAAATTAAGTAAATTTCATGCACAACCCCCCAACACAGGGGGACAGGTCAGTCACTGACGTCATTGTTTGGACTTGGGGATGTTAATTCAGTAATGAGAGGGCCTGCTCTGTGTGATTTAGTGGTGAGGATGCTGTCACACACACATAACACACAACACACATCAAAAACGCTCCAAGAAAAGGCTCATCACCAACATGCTCATTGGCGCTGGGCGCTCTACCCCTCATCTCTTCTCTTCCCTCCTCTCTCTAGCCCTTCTCCCTTCCTAATTCTCCCTTACTCCCCCCTATCTCTTCCCGCTCTTTCTCCCCACTTCTCTCCCTCCCCCCCCTTCTCTCTCTCCTTTTTTCTCTTTCTTTTTCTCTTTCACTCTCTCTCCCCCCTCCCTCTCCCACCACTTCTCCCTCCTTCCCCTCTCTCTTCCCTCCCCTCTCTCTCCCCCCTTACTTATCTCCCTTCCTCCCCCCTCTCTCTCCCCCACCCCCTCCCCAGAGGGAGGATAAGGGTGGAGTGAGAGATGGAGAGGAAGGGAAAGGAGGAAAAGACTAAACCAGCCACGAAGGAGAAAAAAGAAGCTAAGGAAGGCAGCAGGCAGATAAAGACAAGACAGGTAGACAGACAGACAAATAGAGAGGCAGATAGACACGTAGGGAACAGACAGAACAGCAGGCAGACAGACAGGCAAGCAGGGAAATTAAATGGCTTTAATTTGATGAGAGTGGCAGGAACCATCTCTCT